>BSBK01001361.1:0-330000 GCA_027943335.1 Chamaecyparis obtusa | reverse complement strand
AGAGATTGTACAACAAATATGAAACAAACATCTATAACTAAAATGATCTCACCAAGTTTCCCGAGAGGGGGCCCATCCTCTGGTTCACATGGTGAGAACTGAATTAACACACGCCGCTACAGAGACTCCATGTTTCCAATGCCAAGAATTCAAAGAGATAGTTTTTAACAGAGCTTTTTATATATCATCATCCATATATATTGTCTTTGTGATTTTAACACTTTCTTATATAGGTTCAAAATATCTAACTAACTAATAACTAAGCTATAATGATCGATGGCCTTCATCCTAAACATAGATGAATCCAGATTACATTTGATTACAAAACAACTTGGCCAAAATAACATAAGGCCTTAATTCGATCTGTTCAAATGTTCAAAACTAATTGCTCAAAATGGAATAACAAAAAAATGGCTCCCAATTATACATTTACTCATGTGACTGGTCCCATGTCCATTCGTCCATCACCTGTAGTTCCTATAGCAGAATAAATCAAGATATCATTATTTCTACATTAATCTTTTACTTCTTCAGGAAATATTTCATACCCTAAAACTTTATTAAATGTATTATATTCTTTAATGATTAATGGCATAATAGGGATTAGGAAAGGCTTAAAGCAAGGCAAAAATGCATAGAGAATGTACAAAAACAAGGCCCATTTGCACACCCATCATTTCCCCCCAGCTTAAAGACTTTGCATGTCCTCATGCAAATGAGGTGATTGGTTGTATTCTCTTCAACTCCAGTTGTACTAGTGGATCCCCTATTTTGAGAAATAAATGCTTGCAATTGCAACTATAGCTGCTGATTGAACTGTTGGAGTTGAGTGACAACCCTCCATAACTGTGTATTAGAGAGAGACGGAATACCCTGTTTTGCTTTAGGAACTCCATAAATTCTACCAATTCCTGTAGCAATTGGATTGAAATCATTCTGAACTATAGAAATAGCAAGGTGTGTATGACCACTGAGATTAACAACTGCAAGAGCAGATTCATGAAGAGGATGCTCAATTTGTGTATCTTGGTAAAGAATCATATTAGTATTGGTGGTTGGATGTTCCTTTATTATATCCTCATCCTATTCAGTATTTTCCATAGGAGAAGCATGGCATACCTCCTCTGTTGTTTGCTGAGCATCTTCCTATAATTTCTCAATCTCAGGATTCTCTTGCTGATTTTGTAGAGTGCCCTCATCTTCAGTAACCTAAGTTTTCATATTACTTTGTCGAGCCGCTTCCTCAACCTCTTCACCAATTCCTTCACCAAACTGAGTAATATTTTCATTGTATTCAATTTCTTCCTCAACTCTTTGTTCCTGAGATTTCTCTAAATGTTCAAGTGCCTTCTCTTCTTCTAAAACTAGACCCCCAGTTGTAAAGTCCACTTTTTGGAGCTGTTGCTTCTTGTTCCTATGCTGCTGGCTTCTCAATTTCCTTAAAAGCTGGTCATTCTTTGTCTGAAGTTTCCTTGTACCCAAAATTTCCATATCACAGACAAACTCAATTTTTTCAGCGAATCCTTGTAACCTATTAGGGGTATGCTGTTTCAGACGAGTAATCATAGGATGTGGGCTAGGGTTTTGGTTTTCATTTCCCATTTCCTTTTGAGGAATTTTGGGTTTTAGGACTTTACATTTCTTTGGGCCTTGAGAAGACAGAGATTTCAAACACCGCTTCTTAGAAGAACTGGCTTCGAGGGTTTTATTAGCAATAGGGGATTTAGGTTTTTCTATGTTAGTTTGGTTGACAAAGGCATCCCACTCTAGAATAGGTTGATCCAAACGAAGGTTATGGATAATAATCAGCTTAATTAACCCATGGTGAGCTAGAGAATCAACATGACCTAGATTATACTAATCACAGGACCGTTTCAAGGAGCAAAATAGATAATGTGGAAGATTAACAAGAACACCATAGCATAAGTGTAACATGAGGTGAAAATGGTGGGCAAATACATACTTGTATCATCCTTCAAAAGTGATATAATTGATCAAGAATTTAGCAATAGCATCCCATGGTGCTGGTAGAGATTTCCACACCACTCCTTGCCCTTGGGCATTCTCAACCGACTCACCCCACTGAAGGAACTGCTTCTTATGGAGCTTCAAATCCATAACCCTGGATGATGAATTGGGAAAGAAATGGTCACCAATTTGGGGTAAATCGATGACCATTGCAACGGTCTAAAAATTCATGGGAAATTGTAGTCCTCAGACCGTAGCATTAGTGCCCTGAAATCCCATAGAAAACTCTACAGCTATGGTAGCATCAAACCCACACAGATGTTCAAAGAACTTCATCCATCCAGAATGAGTGAAGATTTTTAATGCTTCCTCATCAGCATTCAACCTATTCATGGAGTCTGGCTCAAAATAAAAGTGTTTACCCCCCATGGTGACAAGCGATAGAGTTCAAAGAAAAGAATGAATACAATGGATAACAAGAAGGAAAGCAACAACGAAAATGATAGGAAGTGCAAATGCATAATAATCACAAAGAAATAAAATGAATGGTACCATCTCATACGATAATAATGGAAAAGTAATTGCAATTAATATTGTGACCTAAAAGTACTCATAAAAATATGTGGAAGAAATGACCTGGCATAGAAATGACCTAATATTGTGACCCCCCCACCTAAGCTGCTGATCCATCCTGGTCATGCCAAATAATCATCAAAAGGAATAAAATACATAAAACAAAGCAAAAGGTAAGAAGATACTTCCTGGAGTGGCAACCACGTGGAAGGCAGAATGGAGGTCGATGAAAAATCCAAGTGGATATTTGGAACACAAGAATGCCTAGCAAGGTATGGAGAACGCCGCCAACACCAAGGAAGAAGATAGCTAGTACGTGATAGGATAAAATAATGACCCACAACAAGCAAGTCAAGAAGGAACACATGACAGGAACATCAATTCCGAGCAGTAGAAAACAATGACTATAAACCCATGGCATGCAGGCAAGTAACAACCCATAGCGACAGGGGTGTCACAATCAAGGTACATAGAGAGAAGGGCGACAAGAACAAAGAGACCTTCCTATCGCCAGCTATGCATCCATCCAAGTGTTATTGCTTGAGGTTTTTTTTTATTATTATTATTATTATTTTTTAAAAAAATTATTTACAACACTAGACTGCCGAGAAGTCAATTTTCAATCAAGTGTTGCCTGGAAGTGCTTGGTGAACCAGTTTGCATGACCAGGGAGTTTCACAACTACAAGCCGCTGGAAAAACCAATTTTCAACAAGTAGTTGGCCAACAATGCCAGAAAGTGGTTTTTATTGTTGGATCTTCTATTTTTTTCTTTTTTCTTTTTTTTTTTCTTTTGTTCTCCTTTTTTTTGTTTTTTTTTGGAATATATATATATATATATATATATATATATATATATATATATATATATATATATATATATATATATATATATATATATATATATGGATATATATATTCTAGCAATTCTGGAGGAGACCAAGGGGAACCATGGTGAGGTCCTTGGCAATAGCAAGAGAGAATTTTTCCTTTGACAAAGGCCTCCGGTATAATTTGAGCCAATGCCCATTAACAAGAAGTGTGCAGTGCTCTGAGTCCACAGTGCAAACCTGTACAACACCATTATCAAAGACATGGGAAATTTCATAGGGACCTAGCCAACGAGTATGAAATTTACCTTTGAAATCCTGAAATCAAGAATCATACAAAAGTGCCCAATCACCCGGCTGAAAGGAATGTTGACGAATATGTTTGTCGTGCCAAAGTGCTCGCTGATTTTGTACAAGTTTGGTATGGAGGAGTGCTTCCTAACAGAGTTCATCCAAGGAGTGGAGTTGTGTTAGGTGTTCCCACTGAGCATCAGAGAGACTCAAACTAAGTTGAAGTGCAGTTCAAAGAGTCTTAATCTTGAACTCAATAGGAAGAACAACCCTCTTACCATAGACTATTTCATAAGGGGTCAGACTAGTGGTGGTCTTCCACATTGTACGATAGGCCCACATAGCTTTAGGAAGCTGTGTGGCCCAATCACGCTTATGAAGAGCAACAGTCTTGGTAAGAATATTCTCCAATTCCTGATTAGTAACCTCTACCTATCCATTTGCTTGAGGGTGATAGGGTGATGATTTTTGGTGGCAGATTTCATACTCTTTGACTAATGCAGCAATGAGATCTGAAGTGAATTGGGGTCCCTAATCTATAGTAATCTCTCATGGAACACCAAAGTGGGTGAAAATCTCAGAGTACAAGAAGGTAGCAACTTTGGTATCACGGGCATGCTTGAGAGAAACCACTTCAACCCACTTAGTAACATAATCAGTACAAACAATAATGTATTCCTTGTTGTTAGAAGGTGGATTAATAGGGTCCACAAAGTCAAGACCCCACTTCCCAAAAGGTTCAATAGAGAGCTAAGGATGGAGTGGCATTTCATCAGAATAAGTAGGATGACCCATTCGCTGGCATTGATCACAATGATGAACATAACGCTTGCAATCCTTATGGAGTGTAGGCCAATAATATCTTGCAGTAAGAATCTTTTGAGTAGTCTGTTGAGCAACAAAGTGTCCTCCACAAGGTTCAATATGGCAGGCGCATAGAATATCAAAGACATCCTCTTAAGGGATACACCAACGCATAATGTTATCAATGCCAGTATGGAAGAGAAGACCGTTGATCCATGTGTACTGTCCACTCAAGCTAACCAACTTCTAACGTTCTCGAGGAGAGAAGTGTGCTGGAAACCTGCACATAACCAAATAGTTGGTGATGTCAACATACCACAAACTCTTGGTGGAAATGGAAAAGAGGTGTTCATCAGGAAATGTATCATCAACAAGAACAGATTCATCATCTAATTGCTGTAACTGAGACAAGAAATCTACAACCATATTTTCTCAACCAAGCTTATCAAGTATAGTGACATCAAATTCTTGTAATAAGAGCAACCATCTAATAACTCTACCAGTTACCACAGGTTTATTCATTAGAAATTGAATTGCTGAATGATCAGTATGAACAAACACTTTATAACCAATAATATAATGCCGAAATTTATTTATAGCATAAACAACAGCCAAAATTTCCTTTTCAGTTACCGTATAGTTTACCTTGGCACCAACAAAGTTCTTGCTGACATAGTAAATGGAATAGAATAGGTTGTCTTCTTTTTGTCTGAGTACTACTCCCATTGAAAAATCAGAAGCATTAGTGTGAATATGGAATGGTAATTCCCAATTAGGGCCTCTAAGGATGGGAGTAGTCACAAGTTTTTTTTTAATAGTCTGAAAGGCTTCTTGACACTCAAGGGTCCAGGTGAAGACAACATCTTTACCTAACAAAGAAAATAACGGAGAAGCAATCTTACTGAAGTTTTCAATAAATCTCCTATAATATCCAGCATGACCGAGGAAACTCCTAACATCTTTCTGAGTTGAAGGTGTAGGGAGGTCCTAGATTATTTGGACCTTTTTGGGATCAACTTGGATACCTTTTGAGGAGATAAGATGGCCTAAGACAATTCCTTCAGTCATTAACATATGACACTTCTCATGGCTTAGTGATAGGTTAGTGTCAATACATCTTTTAAGTACTTTCTCCAAATTATCTCTGGCTTCTTCAAAAGTATTCCCATGGACAGTAAAATCATCCATATAAACTTCTACACAATTATTAACTAGATCAGAAAAGATGCTTAATACTGCTCATTGAAATGTAGCAGGGGCATTACATAATCCAAAAGGAAGAACATTGTATGCAAAATTTCCCCATGGGAAAGTGAAAGTGGTCTTGTCCTGATCTTCTCAGGAAATGCGGATTTGATTGTACCCGTTGAATCCATCCAAGAAAGAGAAGAATCATTTCCCTACAAGAGTATCCAAAACTTGATCAATAAAGGGTAATGGAAAGTGATCCTTCTTAGTAGCCTTATTTAAAGCTCTATAATCAACACAAATATGCCACTTACCATTTTTCTTTGGAACAACAACCAAAGGAGATACCCACTTGCTATCTGAGATAGGATATATAAAACCAACATTCAATAATTTCTAAAGCTCTTCCTTGAATATGTCGCGTAAAGCCGAATTAAGTCTTCATTGTGGTTGTCAAACGGGGGGACTTCCTTCTTCTATGTAAATGTGGTGCATACAAGTGTCTAGATGGATACCTCACATATCTTGATATTCCCATGCAAATGCATCTTTATGTTCTTTGAGCATACCTATGAGATCTTTGACTTGAGCTAGTGTCAACTATGGGTTAATATTGAGGGTACGCCCTGGTGAGATTTTCATAGGTTCTGACGGTGTAGGAGTACTAAGAATAAGTCGTGGTGATGTTTCTAGTTTATCTAAAGATAATAATGGACTATATAAACACTAATGTGACAAAAGTTGATGTAAGATGAAAAAGTGTTGGATAGATTGAGGATTGTTGATTAGGGGAAAATTTCCAAAAGGACAATCAATATTTGTATGAGAAGGAAAAACCATAGTTTCTAAGATATCATTGGACTCATACCTATTTTGAAGAAAGTTCATCAAAATGGTGTCCTCAGTAGGCTCCTCAAGGTGATGGACTTGCTCGATGGCAAGGATTGGTACTGAATCTTCTAGATCACTGTCAATCCATGCAGGATGTTCTGTATCTAGCAAGGGGGGGTGAGCAGGGGGATATAAGGTCAATTTTTTTGTTTTCTCTCCATTAGAAATAACCATATTACCTGACTGACAATTGATGTGGGCATTGGTAGCAGCTAATCAGGGTCTCCCTAGAATGAAAGGATACCCTCCCAACTTAGCTTTTGGTTGCAAAATCATAAAATCAGTTGGATAATCCCAACTATCAATGGAAAGAAAAACATCTTCTATAACCCCCTCTAGTTTGACTAAGGATCGATCAACCATTTGAAGCACTGTAGGAGTAGTTCTAAGTCCATCCAAAGATAATTTGATTTTTGTTTCATTGGTCATCACATTTATAGCAGCACCTAGATCTACAAGTGTGTTAGGAATAACAATTGTACCAATACTTACTTGTATAATAGGGCTACCAGGGTCTGCATATTTTGGAATGGATATATTCCCCAACATCAATTCAACTAACTATCCAATAACTTGAACATTCTTTGGATCCTCCTTTTTTTTCTATTGCTAGGTGGATAACTCGCGTACTATTTTATTGTATACTGGAATATCCTTAAGAGCCTGCAAAAGAGGAATTTTAATGTTAACATTCCTGAGTTCATTCATAAAATCAAACTTAGTTTGTGCGGGTTCCTTTGGTACAAGTTTAGAAAGCAAGTGCTCAGGAAAGGGTGAAGGAAAGGGAAGCTCCTTTAGAGTGCCCTCCTCATCTGCTTCCTCAATTTCTATGATAGTCGGCCCTTGGAGAGCCTTTCTTGACCTTAACTAAACTCCTTCTAGTTCAACTGCATTGATTGGATAAGTAGGGTAATTTTCCACCTCATTATTATATATGGGCTAAGAAGATTTTTTGTTGGGATTTGGATTCGGTTGAGTTGGCATGGATGTGGGTCTAGGTGGTTGTGGTGGATTTGAAGGTGGATTTGAAGAAGATGAAGGTATTGGAGGAAGAAATTGTTAAGGTTGTTGATAGGGACTTATCATTGGTGGTGGTGGAAAGGATTGTTTTGGAAAATAAGGTTGTGTATAAGGTTGTGGAGATGGATATGAAGATTGTGGCACATGTGGCCTCCATGCCTGATGCCACAGTTGTGTACTAGGTTGAAAAGTTTGGGGCCATTGAGAATAGGGCTGAGGTTGTTTCCAAACACCATACCATGGAATTTGGTTGGAAAATTACTGAGATGGTCTAGAAAAATGTTCATTAGAAAACCCTCTAGGTGGAAATTAGCGTCGTGGAGCCATATAGTAAACTGGTTCTTCAGTGTACTCCATAGGAACAATCCCTTCAAGAAATGAGAGTAGTGTTGAAGTCTTGCTAGCTTCCTCAAGGGATGCGACATGAGTCCAATTATAAGGGTAGTCTTCTAGTCCATGCTTCTTACGACAAGTTGGGCAATATACTACCAAGGCCTTTTCAGCTTCTTCTTGTTTCCTGTGAGTATACAAAGTGTCAATTTGCTTGCCCATGTGATTTAATAAATCAATTTTAAGGTCTTCAAGTAAGTTACCAATTTCTCACTTGGAGATACCTGATGTATTACCCATGGTGGAAAACTTACTTGAAGGTCCTCGAATAGATCTATGAGATCATGAATAGTTCTTGCATATGTCACAAATATCATCAAAGGGCATTTTAGAAATATCACCTTTACCAATCAGATTTAAGGCATCCATGGTTTCATTGTGAATCCCTCTTAGGAAGAGCATTTTGATAGTGTCTGTAGTTAAATCAGGGTGTTTTGAGCATTGTAAGCTAAAGGCAAAATGCTCTAGGAAATCTTCAACTGACTCATCTTCCCATTGATTCATTTGAAAGATTTCATCCCATACTTCCTTAGTCTTACAATACTCCTAATATTTTTCTAGAAAAACATCTTTCATTTGGTCCCATGTTCTAATGTCCCTAAGACTCATAAACCATCATAATGCAGCATCTTTCAATGTAGCTAGAAATAGCTTTAATTTTTGTGCATCATTTTGGTAGTCATAGCTATTACAAAGGACATTAAATTAAAATAGGAACATATCAGGATCCTTAGAGGTTGACCCTCTAAATATAGGAAGTGTTGAGTGAGGGATATTCTTCATAGGGGCATTATCCTCAGGAGGCTAAATAGGAAACTCAAAGGTCATATTATGTTGGACTATGGCATTGCCAGCATTATTTCCTTCCCCCACATTTCCTATATTATCACCCATGATTCCTTCTAAGACTTGTGTTGCCCAAGGTGTGTAATGTGTTGTAAAAGGTTTCTCTAGTAGATCCTGAGGTTCACCACACCTAGTTTCATATGAGTCTTTGAATTGTTGAAAGATTTCAGAGGGTATAGTAGGAGAGTTAGACTATGAAGGTGGTTGCAAATTGGCTTCTTCATTTGGTTTGGGTTTGTTATTCAATGACCTCTTCTCTTTTTGTGTTTTTTGGATTTTTGAACTACCTACTAATTCTTTCTTAACAAACCTACCTTGACTATCTCTAGGTCTATTCATGCACCTAAATGCTTTACTGTAGTGGAAACCAAAGGTACTATCCTAAGCAAGGTCAAAAATTTCTCAAGACTTCTCAAGGGCGCACTGTTCTTAACTTAACTTGCTACGACTTCATGCCTTTAATATCTTTCCTTGGCAATGGCGCCAAAAATATTGGGTAAAACTATATTTCAAATTAACTTAATATTTGGTCTTGCTTTGGATGTTCATTTTGCTCCTATTCAATGTCAATCTAGGGTCATAGACTATTGAAAGATATTGGGGCAATTTACCGAAGGGATGAAGATAATGAGTTAAGTGGGGATGAGATGCAATTTAAAGAAAATATCTAAATTGGAATTATACAAACTAAATGTGTATGAATGAATACTATACATAAAACCACACATCAAATGAAAGCATAATCTATATGTAATCAAGATTTTATTCTAAGCAAACTTTATCAATCTCATCTACAATTAGATAAAATAATCACACATCTATCTTAATCACTTAAATTCCTTAAGAGATATAACCAAATACTAACACTAGAATAGGAATCGAGACTTCGGTAATGCAGTTTGAAGAATGAAAAGTGATAAGAAATGGTTTGAGGTAGGAAATCTATGAAACAAAGTGATTTGCGACAAGAGGTAAGAAGAATTGCGGTAGGAGCTTGGTAGTTATGTGAGGTGGAGCGAGAATTCACGACAGGAAGTTATTTGGTCTATAACATGGCTAAAGGATTTATGATAGATTATGGAATTATGGCAATCAAGAATGATGTAACGATGGATAATGGTGTAATAATGAATGAATGACTGTAATATATTTGGAGCAAAGCAAGGAAATGATAAACAATGAAGTCCTGCGTTTAAACCTTAATAACAAAGTAATAATCCAATTTCTTACACACAACAATCACACCAACTAATAATCACACATTCAGAATTCAATGAAAGAGATTGTACAACAAATATGAAACAAAAATCTATGACTAAAACAATCTCACCAAGTTTCCTGAGAGGGGGCACTTCCTCTGGTTCACGTGGTGAGAACTGAATTAACACACGCCGCTATAGAGATTCCACATTTCCAATGCCAAGAATTCAAAGAGATAGTTTTTAATAGAGCTTTTTATATATCATCATCCATATATATTGTCTTTGTGATTTTAACACTTGCTTATATAGGTTCAAAATAGCTAACTAATAACTAAGCTATAATGGCTGATGGCCTTCATCCTAAACATAGATAAATCCAGATTACATTTGATTACAAAATAACTTGGCCAAAATAACATAAGGCCTTAAATCAATCTATTCAAACGTTCAAAACTAATTGCTCAAAATGTAATAACAAAACAATGGCTCCCAGCTATACATTTACTCATGTGGCTAGTCCCATGTCCATTCGTCCATCACCTGTAGTTTCTGTAGCAGAATAAATCAAGATATCATTATTTCTGCATTAATCTTTTACTTCTTTAGGAAATATTTCATACCCTAAAACTTTATTAAATGTATTATATTCTTTAATGATTAATGGCATAATAGGGATTACGAAAGGCTTAAAGCAAGGCAAAAATGCATAGAGAATGTACAAAAACAAAGCACATTTGCACACCCATCAGTTAGGGTTGGGATTGGGGCTTAGGATTAGGATTATTGTCAGGGTTATGGTTTACATCATGGTTAGTATTATGGTTAGGGTTAGGATTTTGATTGTGGTTGAGATTAGGGCTTAGGATTAGGATTATCATTAGGTTAGCATTTACATCATGCTGACTATTAGGATTAGGGTTAGGATAAAGGTTTAGCATTAAACTTGGGGATATGGTTTATGTTAGTGTTAGGGTCAAGATTAGGATTAATGTTAAGATTAGAGTTACAGTTAAGATTTAGTTTAGGTTTATAATTATGGTTTACCATTTATAATTATATTTTAGCATTTATGATTAGGGTTCATCATTTAATGAGTATGATTATGGTTAAGGTTGGGGTATAAAATTTTGGTTATGGTTATAGTTACATTCAGCATTCGGTGCTGAGGTTTAATGTTAGGGTTAGGTTTATGCTTAGGGTAGAATTTTGTTTAGGGTTAGGTTTAGAATTATGGTTAGACTTAGGATCAGAGTTAGACTTTGGATTATGGTTAGGGTTAGGGTTATGATTATTGTTACAGTTAATATATAGGGTTAGATTTAGGATTCAATTATTAGGGTTAGAGTTAGGTTTATGGTTACAATTATGGTTATGATCAAGGTTTAGGGTTAGGGTTAGGGTTAGGGTTAGGGTTAGGATTCAGATTAGGGTATATGATTTAAGATTAGGATTATGGTTAGGGTAAGGACATAAATTGTAGATAGTATTATGGTTAGATTAGGATTTTGATTATGGTTATGGTAGAGGGTTTGGGTTGGATTTAGAGTTAGAGTTGATATTAGGGTTAGCCTTAGGATTATGGTTAGAATGAGAGCTTAGATCATGGTTAGTATTATGGTTAACATTGTGGTTTTGAATAGGGTTAGGATTAGGGCTTAGGATATGGATTATTAAATGTGGTGCCCCTATTTTTAAGTTAGCGTTATGGTTATGGTTAATAATTAGGGTTAGATTTAGGATTCAATTATTAGGGTTAGAGCTAAGTTAATGGTTACAATTATGGTTATGATCAAGGTTTAGGGTTAGGATTAGGGTATATGATTTAAGTTTATGATTATAGTTAGGGTAAGGACATACATTGTAGATAGTATTATGGTTATATTAGGGCTTTGATTATGGTTAGGGTATAGGGTTAGGGTTAGAGTTAGAGTTGATATTAGGGTTAGCCTTAGGATTATGGTTAGAATGAGGGCTTAGATCATGGTTAGTATTATGGTTAAGGTTGGGGTTTTGATTAAGGTCAAGATTAGGGCTTAGGATAAATATTATCATCCAAGTTAGGGTTTACATCATGGTTAATATTATGGTTAGGGTTGGGATTTTGATAATAGTTGAGATTAGGGCTTTAGGTTACAACTATCATTATGGTTAGTGTTTACATCATGGTTAGTAATAGGATTACGGTTAGGATAAAGGTTTAAGTTCATGGCATGGTTTAGGTTATGGTTATTTTGAGGGTTCATCTTAGGATTAGGGTTTAGCATTTAGGTCTAGGGTTAGGTTTAGGATTATGGTTAAAGTGAGGATTTAGATCATGGTTATTATTATGGTTAGGGTTATGGTTTTGATTAGGGTTTTGATTTAGGGTTTAGGATTAGGATTATCATTAGGGTTATAGTTTACATCTTGGTTAATACTAGGTTTATGATTAGGATAAAGGTTTATTTGCATGGCATGCTTAGAGTTATGGTTATATTTAGGATTCATGTTAAAATTATAATCTAGTATGTAAGGGTTAGTATTTAGGTCTAGGGTTTAGCATTTATGATGAGGGATTGGGTAAGTGCACCAAGATGGTGAACAAAAAGGGTGTATAACTGGCCATCTTTTTTCTAAAATCAGGGAAACCTAAACTTCACTAAGAGATTTGAGGGTCATGCACTCAAAACAAGGAGTTGTGTAAAGAATAAGAATTGTAGTAATTTGAATCTAGTTTATAAACTACTAAAGATTTTTTTTAAATGGATAATATTAAGAGGTTCAAACCTCTCACGCATAAAAATCATTCCTGATTTTTTCAAAAAAATATAACATAGTTGTTTCTGTGTGCTTCAAAAAATATATATTTAGATTTAGTATTTTTCAAAACCCTTGGGTAGGATGATAGGTAAGACTGAGATCTACAAGTTGTATTTTTTTTGTAATTTTTTGTTGAGCATTTTATTTTTTATGATTTTTTGAAGTGATCAAATCTTGAAAATTTGGTACATGTTTGTGCGTTGGACATAACTTGCATCAAAATTATCCAAATTGTAATTTTTTTTTATTAAAGTGTATAGAATTTGGTGTAGGAGCATACCTAGGCTAACCTCCATTGCTTAGCTATTTTGGCTTGTACTTGACTAGATAGCCAAGTCAAGAAGTTATATTAATTATTTTAAGACCTTAGAAGGTCATTTAAAAATGTAGGCTAAGTGAATTAGTCACTAGGACTAAGGTCACACAAATAGACAATGTTAGTTATTTATTCAATTTCTTAGTGCTAGGAGCTTAGTATGAGGTTAGAGTCTTAAATGTGTTCTAAACACATTTAGTTGTTGTAAAGATGCCAAAAGGTCATTAATGGTCTTAGATCCTCGAAATGGCAGAGGTTATGTGTCCTAAGAAATAGGATCAAGGCATATGTGCAAGTTGCCAAATGTTGCGAAGAAGTTGTCATGACAACATTTGCGATTATTGCAAATGTTGCATGCAACTCGGTTAACTTTGGATTTCTATAACAATAAGAGTGGGGAATCAGCCAATAGGCCCTAAAAACATGGATTTTGCATCTAATTCTACCTAAGGCTTGAATCTCGAAGTGTGTAATGCATGGTAACAAGTTTGAAGTTTTGAATATACAATTCTGCAATAGTTTAGTGAAGATTTTTGAGGTTTTGTGTTGATAGTATTTGAAGATGGATTGATAGTTTCAATAAAATGATTGTTTAGTGTTCTATAGATAGTTTGAAGACTTTTTCATTTTATAAGAAGAATGTTTTGAGTAGGCCTAGGGCATCGGTTAAACTAGATTTTGTTTTAGAGTTCCACTAGTTCTGTTCTGACTAGTCCAAGATTTCATGGCTACCCCGTGAAATCTACCCATGGGAAACAAATCATGATGGATGGATATGTTAGGAGATTCACCATTGTATATAATTTTAGGTTTAGAAGTCTAGGAAATGAGGAGAGCTATTTTTAATGCTAGGCCCTAGGCGAGCACACAAAGCCCGGTTAGAGGTCTAAACTGTGAAGAAATAGAGATTTCATTGTAGGATTGGAGGGTATAGTACAGATCCAGGACTTTTTCTAGAAGGTGTTCATCATAACTAAATTTCATTTGAAGATTGGGTTCATACCAATCATTTACATTAGGTTTTGAGAAAGATTTCTATTAGGATTTAGACTATCCTAAAAACTAGGTCAATTAGCCCTATTTGTCCTTGTTTGTAGGAAGGAGGTGTACAGAGACTTTCGGGTCCTAAAAGTTGTAGAATCCTTGAGAAGAGAAAAAAGGGTATCCAAATCCCCAATTGGTTTTGCAAGTTGTTTGAGAAGTTTTAGAAAGCAAGAGAAAAATCCTTTGCAAAAGGCTACAAGGATTAGGCCTATTTTTAAGGTCTCAAATGGTGAACTATTGAAGCCAATAGAATCATGATTCAAAATCCTTTAAAAATGGATCAATTTCACAAGATTGTGAAAATTTTCATGATGGAGAACACCCCTGCAATGAAGAATGGAATTTGTGAAGAATGGGTACTTAGATCTTTATAGGTGAGGGTGAAGAGTTATACTATCAAAGGGTGTTTGTCATTCAAGGTTAAGAAAAAGGATTAAGAAATCTTAGGGAAGAGTTAGCATTGGTCTTATTTAATTTAATCTAAGACAATTAGGACCTAGAGGAGACTAGGTTCCTTGGAGAGACAAGAGAGGTCTCTAGATAGCAGTGTAAGAAAATCTAGAATCATATACATCATATTGGTATTGGAGCTTGAATTGATTAGGCTTGTGGTTGATCTTGTAGTCTTCTGAATCAGTAGGAGAGAATACACCAGATAAAGCCATAGTGACTAATGCTAAATTAGCCAAGAAGGTTGAGGAACAAGAAGAAGACAATAAGTTGCTAAGAGCAAGACTAGCTCAAATGGAGAAACTCTTGGGTGAAGTCCAAGACAAAGCTAATAAGGTCAAGGACAAGATTGACCAAAAGAAAGAACCTAAAGCAAGGGAGAAGGAATTAGAGTTGGAAGAGAAAGTACCAACACTTGACCCTATTCTTCCTGAAGAGCCATTCTTAAAAGCATTGAAGGCATTGAGTGGCAAAGCATTGGAAGGTGTGGCACTATTTAGTGGACAAATGGATCCAAATTTAGTTTTGGATTGGATTGATAGCATTGAGAACCATTTTGAATGTGATGGCATCTCTGAGGCACAAAAAATTGTTGTGGCCAAGTCTAGACTAAGAGGTTTAGCTCTTACTTGGTGGAAGTGTGTGCAAACTGAGAGAGAAAAGGATGGAAAAGGTCCTATAGTGACATGGAAGGACATGGTATCGAAAGTGAAGCAGACCTACCTTCCTAATGACTATGAAGTTCAAATTCATAGGAGGAGACATAATCTTAGACAAAAAGATTTAGATGTCCAAGCATACACCGAGGAGTTTCAAAAGCTATGTTTGAGAGCTAAGGTAGTTGAAGAGGAAAACATCAAGCTTTCTAGGTACTTGAATGGCTTCAAATGGTCTATTCAAGAGGAGATGAGCCTAGTGAGCTTCAAATCCATTCACCAATGCTATCAAATGGCCTTGAAGATAGAAGAGAAAAGAAAAAGGAAAAAATAAACCTCTAAAGGAAAAGCTAAGAGAAAAGATATTAGAGGTCAAAGAGGTGGCTATGGTGGGAGAAGTTGTAAATCGAGAACTCAAGGAGATCAAAAATTTAGTGAGCAGCAAGAAGGAAGCTCAAGTAGAGGTGGTAGAGGAAGAGGCTCTAGCTCAAGAGGAAGAAATGGTGGACAAGGAGGAAGAGTCAACTATTTTTCCAATATGATGTGCTACCATTGCAATCAAATGGGGCACCCTGCCTATAGATGCCCTGAGAAAGGTGGTTCTTCACAAGGAGGTGACAAGAGAACTAACCCAGATCAAGATGATTCTAATGAAGAAAAGAAGCATGCTGAAGTACCTTTGAATTCAGAAGAGGGAGAAAATCTTATGATGAGGAGAACTCTAATCAAGGAGCCGATGAAGGAAGAGCCAAGCCAAAGGAGGTCTTTGTTTAGGATTAAGTGCAACATGATGGGGAAAGTATGTAGGGTCATTGATGTAGGAGCATCCTGGGTGTAAGAGCAATCTTGCATCACCCAAAAATATCTCTAGTTTCTTTTCAATAAGGGCTATCTTGTGTAGAGTGGCTATTTATGGAAACTTTCTATTTTTAGTAAGTCGGTCATACGATCTTGGAATGTTTTGATTTCATAGTTGGAGGTTCATCTTAGTCATATCATCCTACCTATAAAGTTTCATTGCTAGATCAAGTCCATTTTTGAAGATATTGAAGGAAGCTCAAGTAGAGGTGGTAGAGGAAGAGGCTCTAGCTCAAGAGGAAGAAATGGTGGACAAGGAGGAAGAGGAAACTATTTTTCCAATATGATGTGCTACCATTGCAATCAAATGGGGCACCTTGCCTATAGATGCCCTAAGAAAGGTGGTTCTTCACAAGGAGGTGACAAGAGAACTAACCCAGATCAATATGATTCTAATGAAGAAAAGAAGCATGCTGAAGTACCTTTGAATTCAGAAGAGGGAGAAAATCTTATGATGAGGAGAACTCTAATCAAGGAGCCGGTGAAGGAAGAGCCAAGCCAAAGGAGGTCTTTGTTTAGGATTAAGTGCAACATGATGGGGAAAGTATGTAGGGTCATTGATGCAGGAGCATCCTGGGTGTAAGAGCAATCTTGCATCACCCAAAAATATCTCTAGTTTCTTTTCAATAAGGGCTATCTTGTGTAGAGTGGCTATTTATGGAAACTTTCTATTTTTAGTAAGTCAGTCATATGATCTTGGAATGTTTTGATTTCATAGTTGGAGGTTCATCTTAGTCATATCATCCTGCTTGTAAAGTTTCATTGCTAGATCAAGTCCAGTTTTGATGATATTGAAACTTTTTAGTTTTGGAAACAGGGTATAGAAACTTTGAACTCAATTTTGAAGGCTTTAGTGGCCCCGAATGAGGTCAAATTTTCAGTTGAATGAAGCTTACTTGAATCAAGCATTGTAGAGCTCCTCGCGCCCTTTCCAAAATGGGGTTATAATAGTCAATCAGGTCAATGAGTGATGACTTATGGTCTCCGGAAGTTGGGTCACTTGAAATGGTGAAAAATAATTTTCCTTCAAAAATTTTATTTGGGTTTCAAAAGTTATTTTCAGCCGAATTTGATGTAATAAAATGAAAAATAAAATAATTCTACGTTTGGTTGGCCCTTAGCGCTAAATTTTTGGAACCTTCTCAAGTGGTAAAAATTGCCTATATAAAGAAGGCCCGTAGTGTTGTCTAGGGCAGTTCTGGGTAGATCTAGGTAATAAATTCAAGGCTTTGTCCTACAGAATATTGTAAAGGGAATGCCCATGTGCCTTTGCATATTGTAATTCTAAAATTTGGAATTCCACACTTGTGGAGATAATAAGAAGCACATTTTCTATTCTTGCAAATTGTTGTTATTTCTCTGTTTCTGTTATGTGTTTGTGCTATTAAGGGGAGCACCCTTCATCAAGTGGTATCAGAGCAAGAGTTCCTAAGTGTGTAAATAGATCATCGATTATGAGGGAGTTTGCACTAGGATCGTGGGTTAGGGTTTTTGTGTAAACAGATCACCGATTGTGAGGTAGTTTACACCAGGACCGTTGTTAGGGTTTCAGTGCACATCACAAAAATGCCTCCACGAAGGAAACATGGTGGAAGAGCTGGTGTTGTAACACCTGAGGTTAGAGCATTCTAGAGACAAGTGCGAGCATTGCAAGAAGAGATTCACAGAGGAATGAATCTTAATGTCAGAGACGAAATCGAGGATGAAGCCAAAGAAGAAGATAGAGAAGGAGAAGTTGAAATTGTGAACTAGGAGGAAGAAAAAAATTTTCAGGCCATTTCCAAGATCAAGAAAAGACCTAAGATTGAGGTTCCTACATTTTTAAGAAATCTTAACCCAGAGGATTTGATCGACTGGATCAATGAATGTGAAGAATATTTTGAGTATGAAGATATTGAGGATCCTGATAGGGTCAAATTCATGAAGGCTAGACTGAAAGGTCATGCGAAGATCTGGTGGCAAGAGATTCAATTAGAGAGAAATAGAAGAGGGAAAGATAAAATCATAAGATGGGATCGAATGGTGGATAAATTGAAGGGGCAATTCATTCCTGTTGATTATGAGCTTGACCTACTAAAGAAGATGCAAATTTTGAAGCAAGTAGGAAGATCTATTCAGGAGTATACAGAGGAGTTCTATCGAATCCTCATTAGAATAGACCATGTAGAAGCTGATAAGGAGAAAGTTTCCCATTACCTTAATGGGTTGAGGTCAAGCATTCAAGAGGAGTTGAATTTGGTTTGAATGAATAGTATTGAAGAGGCATACCAATTTGCCCTAAAAGTGGAGGAAAAGATGAACAAGAAGTTTGAGAGAAGACAAAATGGAAGAGGTCACGGTGGATGATCTGGTAGACAGTCATATGGAGGCCGAAATGAAAATCTAAAAAAGAAGGATGAGGCCAGTAATAGTCAAAATTAGAGGGGAAACAATTTCGATCATTTCCAAGATTAGAACAATAGAGATCAGAGAGGAAGAGGAAGAGGACAACGTTTAGGAAGAGGAGGCTTCTGTGGAACATATTTTCACTATGGAGAAGAAGGTCATAGGGAATTTGAATGTCCTAAATGCCAAGGAAGGACAGATAGGAGGAAAGAAGGTCATAGGGCATTTGAATGTCCTCAACACCAAGGAAGGATAGATAGGAGGAATGAAGGCCAGTCCAGAGTGGCACATGTAGATGAAGATGCCAGATCCTCAAATTTTGAAGATGCTGAAAAAGGAGAAATGTTGATTAATAGAAGAGTCATGCTGAGTAATTAGAATGAACTTGCACAGAGGAGGAGCCTATTTCGTAATAGATGCAAGTGTGAGGGTAAATGATGTGATGTGATTATTAATAGTGGAAGCACTAAAAATTTGGTTTCAGAAGAGATGGTGACAAAGTTGAAGCTCAAGAGGCAGAAACACCCACATCCATATCGAATTGCCTAGGTGCAGAATGACCACAAGGTCATGGTCAGTGAGCAGTGTCTAGTAGAGTTCAATATTTGTGGGTACCATGATGACGTACTATGTGATATCATACCTATGGATGCATGTCACATGTTGTTGGGTAGGTCGTGGCAGTTTGACAGATGTATTGTACATGATGGTCGCGTGAATACATATTCCCTGACAAACCATGGAGTGCGACATAAGTTAAAGCCATTGAAGGAGACCAAAGAAAAGGTATGTGGTAATGCAAGAATAACTTTTGTTGATGGAAGAAAATTCCTAGATGGTATGAGGCATGAGCATGTGTGTTTTTTTCTAATTCCAAAAGCTGGTAAAGAGGAAGTAGAGGATGTACTTGTAGAAGTTGCAGATTTGTTGAATGAGTTTCAGGATATTTTATCTGATAATGTGCCTAATGGATTACCACCAGTAAGGAAGATCAGTCATCAAATAGATTTGATTCCAAGAGCCAATTCTCCAACCAAGGTAGCACATAGAATGACACCAATAGAAAGTGAAGAGTTGAACAGAAAAGTACATGAGTTATTATAGAAGGGGTTGATTCGAGAGAGTCTGAGTCCCTGTGCTATACCAGCGGTATTAGCAATGAAGAAAAATGGAGAATGGAGGATGTGTATAGATTCTAGAGCAATAAACAAGATCACAATCAAGTACCGGTTTCCATTACCACGAATGGATGATATTATGGACTATTTGAGTGGGGCTATGTATTTCTCAAAGATAGATCTGAATAGTGGATATCACCATATTCAGATCAGAGAAGAAGCTGAATGGAAGACTACCTTCAAGACAAAAGAAGGACTGTATGAGTGGTTAGTCATGCCTTTTGGGCTAACCAATGCACCGAGCACTTTCATGCGGCTCATGAATGAGGTTCTGAAAGAATTTCTTGGTAATTTTGTCATTGTTTACCTAGATGATATTTTTATCTTAGGAAGACATTGGAGGAACATATGATGCATATTCATATGGTGTTTGAGAAGTTGAGAGATGAGAAATTGTTGATTAATTTGAACAAGTGTAGTTTTGTGAAGGAGTTAGTGTATTTGGGATTTGTAGTTTCAGCAGAAGGTCTGAAAATGGACCTAGAGAAATTATAAGCTATCTTTGAATGGCCTACTCCAAGGAGTGCTACTGAGGTAAGGTCTTTTCATGGTTTGGCTAGCTTTTATAGAAAATTTATTAGAAATTTTAGCAGTATTTGTGGACCCTTGACTGAAACAATGAGAGGGGATAGGAAAGAGTTCAAGTGGACTAATGGGGTAGATAAGAGTTTTAAACTGTTAAAATAGAAAGTTATAGAACAACTTATTTTAGCACTTCCAAATTTTAATAAGGTATTTCAAGTAGACTGTGATGCTAGTGGTACTGCAATAGGAGCTATTATGAGCCAAGAAGGTAAACCTATTTCTTATTTTAGTGAGAAGCTGAATGATACCAAGAGAAAATATTTTGTTTATGATTAGAAATTTTATGCTATAGTTCAAACATTGAAGAAGTGGAGACACTATCTGCTTCCTAAGGAGTTTTTTTGTATACTGATCATCAAGCTTTGCAATATTTGAATAGTCAAGGAAAGTTGAATCAGAGGCATTTGAAATGGGTTGAGTTTTTGTAGAGTTATACATTTGTTTTGAAACACAGAAGTGGAAAGTCTAATAGGGTTGCAGATGCACTTAGTAGAAGGAAGCTATTGCTGACAGAGATGCCGATTGAGGAGGTTGGGTTCAAGGAACTCAAGAATTTGTATCCAGAGGATCCTGATTTTGGTAAAGCTTGGAAAGCTTGTAAAGAACCTGTTACTCTAGACAGAATGAAGTGGTTGGATTTTATCATTCAGGATGATATGCTATTCAGGGGGAGTCAGTTGTGCATTCCATGAAGTTCTATGAGGGATAATCTCATCAAAGAGAAGCATAGCGGAGGATTGGCTAGACATTTTGGTCATGATAAAACTCTTGCTTTGGTTAGTGAGAATTATTATTGGCCATAGTTGCAGCAAGATGTGAAGAAGTTTGTATAGAGTTACAGAGTACGTCAGATGGTGAAAGGAGTGAAGCGGAATATAGGGTTGTATCATCCATTACCTCTACCAGAGAAGCCTTGGGAGGATACCAGTATGGAATTTGTTCTTGGCTTACCGAGGACTCAGTGAGGACATGATTCAATTTTTGTGGTGGTTGAAAATTTTTCAAAGATGGCATATTTTATTGCCTGTAAGAAGACTAATGATGTTGTTCATGTAGCAGAATTATTTTTCAGAGAAGTAGTAAGACTACATGGTTTGCCAAAGACCATAGTTTCAGATCGAGACACTAAGTTTGTTGGATATTTCTAGCACACATTGTGGAAGAAGTTGAAGATAGATTTGAAGTTTAGTTTATCACATCATCCACAGACTGATGGACAAATAGAGGTGGTGAATAGGAGTTTGGAGAATTTGCTGAAATGTTTGGTTAGGGATAAGCACACAGGATGGGATTTGATTTTACCATAGGTAGAATTTGCATACAATAATTCTGTTAATAGGAGCACTGGTAAATCACCATTCCAGATTGTATATGGTAGTAGTCCTAGAAATGCATCTGAATTGAGAAAGATAGATAAAGGAGAAATAAGTAGTGTTGAAGCTGAGGAATTTGTAGAACACTTGAAGAACATGCATGAGGAGGTAAGGAAGCATATTACCAAGATGAATGCGCAGTATAACACTAAGGAAAATGAGAAAAGGAGGCATAAGGAATTTCAGGTTGGAGATGAAGTCATGCTTCATTTGCAGAAGGAGCGATTTCCAGTTGGTACATATAACAAGCTAAAAATGAAGAAGTTTGGGCCATGTAAGATACTGAAGAAGCATGATTCAAGAAATTCATATGAGGTAGAATTACCTACTGAGCTGAATATTTCACTAGTGTTTAACATTTCAAATTTGATAGAGTATCATGAAGGAGGTGTTGAAGATGAGATCACATCAGCATAGTGGAGTATTCTAGCAACTAGTTCAGATACTAAGGAGATTGAGGATATACTAGACAATTGTGTTGGAAAAAGCACAAGGAACAGGACATATGAAGAATATCCGGTCAAGTGGAAAGGATGACCTGTTGAAGATTCATCATGGATGACAAAGCAAGAGGTTAACTGTCTTGGTTTCCCTCTTCACACCTAAGTCATGACAGGGTCACTTCTCAAATTACCCCAGTTGTCTGATGCAAAAGCATCCTGGGTGTAAGAGCAATCTCGCATCACCCAAAAATATCTCTAATTTCTTTTCAATAAGCGTTATCTTGTGTAGAGCATCTATTTATGGAAACTTTCTATTTTTAGTAAGTTGGTCATATGATCTTGAAATGTTCTAATTTCATAGTTGGAGGTTCATCTTAGTCATATCAGCCTACCTGTAAAGTTTCATTGCTAGATCAAGTCTAGTTTTGAAGATATTGAAACTTTTCAGTTTTGGAAACAGGATACAAAAACTTTGAACTCAATTTTGAAGGCTTTAGAGGCCCCGAATGAGGTTGAATTTTTGGTTCAATGTATCTTGCTTCACTTAGGTGTTGTATAGCTCCTCGTGCCCTTTCCGAAATGGGGTTATAATAGTCTATCAGGTCAATGGGTGATGACTTATGGTCTTCGAAAGTTGGGTCACTTGAAATGACAGAAAATAATTTTCCTTCAAAATTTTTGTTTGGGTTTCAAAAGTTATTTTGAGATGACTTTGATGTAATAAAATGAAAAATAAAATAATTCTAAGTTTGGTTGGCTCTTAGGGCTAAATTTTTGGAACCTACTTAGGCGGTGGAAATTGCCTATATAAATAAGGCCTGTAGTGTTGTCTAGGGCAGTTCTGGGTAGATCTGGGTAATAAATTCGAGGCTTTGTCCTACGGAATATTTTAAAGGGAATGCCCATGTGCCTTTGCATATTGTAATTTTGAAATTTAGAATTCCACACTAGTGGAGATAATAAGAAGCACATTTTCTATTCTTGTAAATAAGTGTTATTTCTCTATTTCTATTATGTGTTTGTGGTATTAAGGGGAGCACCCTTCATCAGGTGGTATTAGAGCATGAGTTCCTAAGTGTGTAAATAGATCTCCAATTGTGAGGTAGTTTGCATCGGGACCATGAGTTAGGGTTTCTGTGTAAACAGATCACCGACTATGAGGCAGTTTGCACCAGGACCGTGGTTAGGGTTTGAGTGCGCATCACAAAAATGACTCCAAGAAGGGAACATGGCAGAAGAGTTGGTGTTGTAACACCTGAGGTTAGAGTGCTCTAGAGACAAGTGCGAGCATTGCAAGAAGAGATTTGTAGAGGATTGAATCTTAATGTCAAAGATGAAAGCGAGGATGAAGCCGAAGAAGAAGATCAAGAAGGAGAAGTCAAAATTGTGAACCAAGAGGAAGAAAGAACTTTTGGGCCATTTCCAAGATCAGGAAAAGACATAAGATTGAGGTTCTTGCATTTTTAAGAAATCTTAACCTAGACGAGTTGATCAACTGGATCAATGAATGTGAAGAATATTTTGAGTATGAAGATATTGAGGATCCTAATAGGGTCAAATTCATAAAGGCCAGACTGAAAGGTCATGCAAAGATCTGGTGGCAAGAGATTCAATTGGAGCGAAATAGAAGAGGGAAAGATAAAATCACAAGATAGGATCGAATGGTAGATAAATTGAAGGGGCAATTCATTCCTATTGATTATGAGCTTGACCTACTGAAGAAGATGCAAAGTTTGAAGCAAGCAAGAAGATTTGTTCAAGAGTATATAGAGGAGTTCTATCGAATCCTCATTAGAATAGGCCATGCAAAAGATGATAAGGAGAAATTTTCTTGTTACCTTAATGGGTTGAGGCCGAGCATTCAAGATGAGTTGAATTTGGTTTGAATGAATAGTATTAAAGAGGCATACTAGTTTTCCCTAAAAGTGGAGGAAAAGCTAAACAAGAAGTTTGAGAGTAGACAAAATGAAAGAGGTTGCGGTGGACGATCTGGTGGATGGTCATATGTAGGCTGAAATGAAGATCCAAAAAAGAAGGATGAGGCTAATAAAAGTCAAAATCAAAGGAGAAACAATTCCAATCATTTCCAAGATCATAACAATAGAGATCAGAGAGGAAGAGGAAGAGGACAAGGTTCAGGAAGAGGAGGCTTCCGTGGAACATGTTTTCACTATGGAGAAGAAAGTCATAGGGCATTTTAATGTCCTCAATGCCAAGGAAGGATGGATAGGAGGAATGAAGGCTAGGCTAGAGTGGCACATGTAGATGAAGATGCCAGATCCTCAAATTTTGAAGATGTTGAAAGAGGAGAAACGTTGATTAACAAAAGAGTCCTACTTGTGGTGAGAATGAACCTGCATAGAGGAGGAGCCTATTTCGCACTAGATGCAAGTATGAGGGTAAATTCTTTGATGTGATTATTGATAGTGGAAGCACTGAAAATTTGGTATTAGAAGAGATGGTGAAAAAGTTGAAGTTCAAGAGGCAGAAACACCCACATCTATATCAAATTGCCTAGGTGCAGGCTGACCACAAGGTCATGGTCAATGAGCAGTGCCTAGTAGAGTTCAAGATTGGCGGGTACCATGATGAGGTACTATGTGATATCATACCAATGGATGCATGTCACATGTTGTTGGGTAGGCCGTGGTAGTTTGACAGATGTGTTGTACATGATGGTCGTGCGAATACCTATTCCCTGATAAAGGATGGAGTGCGACATACGTTAAAGCCATTGAAGGAGACCAAAGAAAAGGTATGTGGTAGTGAAAGAATAACTTTTGTTGATGGAAGAAAATTTCTAGATGGTATGAGGCATGAGCATGTGTGTTTTTCTTTAATTCCAAAAGCTCGTAAAGAGGAAGTAGAGGATGTAGCTCTAGAGGTTGCAGATTTGTTGAATGAGTTTCAGGATATTGTATCTGATAATCTACCTGATGGATTACCATCGGTAAGGAAGGTCAGTCATCAGATGGATTTGATTCCAAGAGCTAGTTTTCCAAATAAGGCAGCACACAGAATGACACCAGCAGAAAGTGAAATGTTGAACAGACAAGTACATGAGTTATTATAGAAGGGGTTGATTTAAGAGAGTTTGAGTCCCTATGTTGTACCAATGGTATTAGCACTAAAAAGAATGGAGAATGGAGGATGTGTATAGATTCTAGAGAAATAAACAAGATCAAAATCAAGTACTGATTTCCATTGCCATGAATGGATGCTATTATGGATTTTTTGAGTGGGGCTGTGTATTTCTCAAAGATAGATCTAAAGAGTGGATATCACCAGATTTCGATTAGAGAAGGAGATGAATGGAAGACTACCTTCAAGACAAAAGGACTGTATGAGTGGTTAGTCATGCCTTTTGGGCTAACCAATGCATCGAGAACTTTCATGCAGCTCATGAATGAGGTTCTGAAAGAATTTCTGGGTAAGTTTGTCATTGTTTACCTAAATGATATTTTAATCTTTAGAAAGACATTGGAGGAACATATGATGCATATTCATATGGTGTTTGAGAAGCTGAGAGATGAGAAATTGTTGATTAATTTGAAGAAGTGTAGTTTTGTGAAGAAGCAGTTAGTGTATTTGGGATTTGTAGTTTCAATAGAAAGTCTGAAAATGGACCTAGAGAAAGTACAGGCTATCCTTGAATGGCCTACTCCAAGGAGTGCTACTGAGGTAAGGTCTTTTCATGGTTTGGCTAGCTTTTATAGAAAATTTATTAGAAATTTTAGCAGTATTTGTGGACCCTTGACTGAAACAATGAGAGGGGAAAGAAAAGAGTTCAAGTGGACTAATGGGGTAGATAAGAGTTTTAAACTGTTGAAACCAAAAGTTACAGAACAGCCTATTTTAGCACTTCCAGATTTTAATAAGGTGTTTCAAGTAGACTGTGATGCTAGTGGTACTGCAATAGAAGTTGTTATGAGCCAAGAAGGTAAACCTATTGCTTATTTCAGTGAGAAGTTGAATGATGCCAAGAGAAAATATTTTATTTATGATTAGAAATTTTATGCTATAGTTCAAGCATTGAAGAAGTGGAGACACTATCTGCTTCCTAAGGAGTTTGTTTTGTATACTGATCATCAAGCTTGGCAATATTTGAATAGTCAAGGAAAGTTGAATCAGAGGCATTTGAAATGGGTTGAGTTTTTGCAGAGTTATACATTTGTTTTAAAACAAAAAAGTGGAAAGTCTAACAGGGTTGCAGATGCACTTAGCAGAAGGTAACTATTACTGACAGAGATGTAGATTGAGGTGGTTGGGTTCAAAGAACTCAAGAATTTGTATCCAGAGGATCCTAATTTTGGTGAATCTTGGAAAGCTTGTAAAGAACCTGTTACTCTAGATAGAATGAAGTGTTTGGATTTTATCATTCAGGATGATATGCTATTCAGGGGGAGTCAGTTGTGCATTCCACGAAGTTCTATGAGGGATAATCTTATCAAAGAGAAGCATAGAGGAGGATTGGCTGGACATTTTGGTCCTGATAAAACCCTTGCTTTGGTTAGTGAGAATTATTATTGGCCACAATTGCAGCAAGATGTGAAGAAGTTTGTAGAGAGTTGTAGAGTATGTCAGATGGTGAAAGGAGTGAAGCAGAATACAGGGTTGTATTATCCATTACCTATAGCAGAGAAGCCTTGGGAGGATATCAGTATAGACTTTGTTCTTGGTTTACCGAGGACTCAGTGGGGACATGATTCAATTTTTGAGGTGGTTGATAGATTTTTAAAGATGGCACATTTTATTCCCTGTAAGAAGACTAATGATGTTGTTCATATAGTAGAATTGTTTTTCAAAGAAGTAGTAAGACTACATGGTTTGTCAAAGACCATAGTTTCAGATCGAGACACTAAGTTTGTTGGATATTTCTGGCACACATTATGGAAGAAGTTGAAGATAGATTTGAAGTTCAGTTCATCACATCATCCACAGACTGATGGACAAATAGAGGTGGTGAATAGGATTTTGGGAAATTTGCTGAGATGTTTGGTTGGGGATAAGCCAATAGGATGGGATTTGATTTTACCATAGGTAGAATTTGCATACAATAATTCTGTTAATAGGAGCACTGGTAAATCACTATTCTAGATTGTATATGATAGCAGTCCCAAAAATGCATTTGAATTGAGAAAGATAGATAAAGGAGAAATAAGTAGTGCTGAAGCTGAGGATTTTGTAGAACACTTGAAGAACATCCATGAGGAGGTAAGGAAGCATATTACCAAGATGAATGTGTAGTATAAGGCTAAGGAAAATGAGAAAAGGAGACATCAGGAATTTTAGGTTGGAGATGAAGTCATGGTTCATTTGCGAAAGGAGCGATTTCTAGTTGGTACATATAACAAGCTGAAAATGAAGAAGTTTGGGCCATGTAAGATACTGAAGAAGCATAATTCAAGAAATACATATGAGGTAGAATTGCCTACTAAGCTAAATATTTCACCAGTGTTTAACATTTCAAATTTGATAGAGTATCATGAAGGAGGTGTTGAAGATGAGATCACAGCAGCATAGTGGAGTATTCTAGCAACTAGTTCAGATACTAAGGAGATTGAGGATATAGTGGACAATCATGTTGGCAAAAGCACAAGGAACAAGACATATGAAGAATATATGGTCAAGTGGAAAGGATGACCTGTTGAAGATTCATCATGGCTGACAAAGTAGGAGGTTAACTATCTTGGTTTCCCTCTTCACACCTAAGTTGTGACAGGGTCACTTCTCAAATTACCCCAGGTGTTTGATGTAGGAGCATCCTAGGTGTAAGAGCAATCTTGCATCACCCAAAAATATCTTTGGTTTCTTTTCAATAAGGGTTATCTTGTGTAGAGTGGCTATTTATGGAAACTTGCTATTTTTAGTAAGTTGGTCATATGGTCTTGAAATGTTCTAATTTCATAGTTGGAGGTTCATCTTAGTCATATCAGCTTGCCTATAAAGTTTCATTGCTAGATCAAGTCTTCTTTTGAAGATATTAAAACTTTTCAGTTTTGGAAATAGGGTACAAAAACTTTGAACTCAATTTTGAAGGCTTGAGAGGCCCCGGAGGAGGTCAAATTTTCAGCTGGATGAAGCTTGCTTGATTCAAGTGTTGTAGAGCTCCTCACGCCATTTTTGAAATGGGGTTTTAATAGTCAATTAGGTCAACGAGTGATGACTTATGGTCTCCAAAAGTTGGGTCACCTGAAATGGCGAAAAATAATTTTCTAAAAAAATTTTTGTTTGGGTTTTAAAAGTTATTTTGAACTGACTTTGATGTAATAAAATGAAAAATAAAATAATTCTAAGTTTGGTCGGCCCTTAGGGCTAAATTTCTGGAACCTTCTCGGGTGGTGGAAATTGCCTATATAAAGAAGGCCCGTAGTGTTGTCTAAGGCAGTTTTGGGTAGATCTAGGTAATAAATTCAAGGCTTTGTCCTATAGAATATTGTAAAGGGATTTCCCATGTGGCTTTGCATATTTTAATTCTGAAATTTGAAATTCTACACTTGTGGAGATAATAATAAGCTCATTTTTTGTTCTTGCAAATTGTTGTTATTTCTCTATTTCTGTTATGTGTTTGTGGTATTAAGGGGAGCACCCTTCATCAATCATTATAGATTTAGGCTCTACTAATAATATTATGTCATGGGAAGCAGTCAGCAAGTTGAAGTTGACAAGGATACTCCACACCAATCCTTACAAGGTCACTTGGCTCAATAAAGGCCAACATGTGTTAGTGAATGAACAAGCATGGGTGGAGTTCTCCATTGGGAGGTACAAAGACAAATTTTTATGTGATGTTTTTCCTATTGATGCATGTCAATTTCCCCTAGGTAGACCTTAGAAATTTGATTGCCAAGCCATACATGATTGAGGAAAGAATTATTATTCTTTCAAGAAGGACAATGTAACCTTCAAAATATATTCATTATTGGAAGATGTTGAGGTGAAGATAGTAGGTCCAAATGTAATTATGGTGAGTGAAAAATAGTTCTTACAAACTATGGAAGAGAGTGAAGGTATTGGCTATGCATTGGTGTTGAAACCAAGAGAGGGAGATGAAGGCAAGGTGACTAAGAAGAAAAAGTTACCAAAGGAGATTCAAGGTATGTTGCAGACTTACCAAGGTATTGTAAGTGATGGAAAACCATCAGCCTGACCCCCTAAAAGAGCCATAAGTCATAGGATAGACCTTATTCTAGGAGCTACCCTTCCTAACAAAGCAGCCTATAAGATGACCCCTCAACAAAATGAGGAAATAGAAAGACAAATACAAGAGCTCCTAGACCAAGGCCTAATTAGAAAGAGTATTAGTCCATGTGTCATACCCATTGTACTTGCACCTAAAAAAGGAGGAACTTGGAGGCTTTGTACTAATTCAAGGGCTATCAATAGGATAATTATAAGGTATAGGTTCCCTATTCCTAGGATTGAAGACTTGATGGATTGTCTAGGGGAAGCTAAGTGCTATAGTAAGATAGACTTGAAGAGTGGCTATCACCAAATAAGAATTCATAAGGGAGATGAGTGGAAAACAGCCTTCACAACCAATGAAGGGCTATATGAATGGCTTGTCATTCCATTTGGATTATCCAATGCCCCCTCCACATTCATGAGGCTCATGAATGAAGTCCTCAAAGACTACATAGGCAAGTTTGTAGTTGTATATCTAGATGATATACTAATCTATAGCAAGACAAGGAGTGAACACCTAGAGCATCTTGATATTATTTTTAGGAAGCTACATGATGAGAATTTGATGATCAACTTGGAGAAGTGTGAGTTCATCTAAATAGAGCTAGTGTACCTTTGATTTGTCCTGTCGCATGGATATTTGAAAATGGACAAAAGCAAAGTGGAGGCTATCATGAATTGGCCTACTCCAAGGACAGTGTTGACACTTCAATTTTCAAAACATAAATTTTGCATTTCCTTACAAAATTGAAGTTTGTATATGTGATCCTAAAATTGAGAAAATTTTGCTACAAAAAACCCAAAAAAATCCTACAAAATTACTGAGGTTTCTCTTAAGTCTAGCAAGCCCTAATCAAATAAAACTAGGCCTGAGAAAAACCCTAAATGCCTTTATCTTAAATAAAACCCTAGGTTTTCCTTTCGGTTTCTATTTGAGTGTTACTTTTTGCAAATCACTAAAGTCCTTAAGTGCATGTGTATTTAAAAATATCACCATGTGGGGTCATGTTAGTAACATTTTTCAATCACCTAAACCTGGCCCCTTTTAATTTTTCCTAAGTCTAAGCCCGGTGATTTTACTAAATATTCCTAAGTCCTAACCGCCTTGTTTCTTAATATTTTGACACTATAGTCCACTTGGAATCTGAAATCTAAATCTAATGATTGTCGCTTGTTCGCATAGAATCTTTGGAGCCCTTGCGATCATGCAACAACTGTTGATCTTATTTATTCCTTAGCACTTATAGCAGGTGGGACCATTGCCAAACTTATACACATGGATTTTTTTGATTGGACATAATATTTGCTAACATGGAAATCATCAATAAGACTACCACTTTAGTAGGAAAATTTGTAGGTCCACCTACCGGATATTGCAACGTGCCAACTCCTCATTAGTGAAGAAAAATGGGCCCCGCCTCAGGAGGATCTGTAGGACTGCCATTTTGTAGAAGATCCAACGATGTTCGCATGTTCACATGGAATCTTTGGAGCCCTTGCGATCATGCAACAACCGTAGATTTAACTTTATTCCCAGGCATAAGAGAAAGGTGGGTCCGCTACCAGGTGTACACACATGGCCACTACTGATTGGTCTAAGTTGTTTGATGATATGGAAGATGTCAGTAGCATTGGCACTCAGTAAGAAAAAGTTACACATCTACTTGCCAGGTAATGCAAACGTGGAAATTCCTGAATGGTCAAAGCAAAGTGCGGCCAAATACTTAAGGTGTAAATAACAAATGGAAGATCTAATGGTTGTCGTATGTTCTGATGGAATCTTTGGAGCCCTTGCAATCATGCAAAAACCATTGATTGGCTATCAAGGGCATGATGGCTTACTTTATGTCTAATCATAAAGGAGAAATAACAATGACTGTTGGATGTAGCATCTGACAGTAGTGAAGAATCCAAGGTACTAAGTGGGTCCTGGATGACATGTTTAAGGATTGACGTTGATACAAATTGATCCAATGGTTGTCGCATGTTTGCATAGGTTTCTTTCAAGCCTTGTAATCATGCGATAGCCATTAGTTTTTCTTTAAAAGAAGATCAAGGGTCCAAATTCAAACTTGATGCAGAAAGGTGTGAAATTCAATTTTTCCCATTAGACGATGACAATTTGATTTCTCAGAGAATTAATGGTGAAATCATGTGGAGTAAATTTTTGAAATGATTACTTTTGATTGCTAATATTTTAAAGATCAATGCTTTTTTAGAAAACCACAAGAAGATAAAAGTTTGCAGAGAGCTGGGCACAAAATTTGCAGAGATTGATTGTCATTTCTTGAGAAATTTGAAGAAAAGGTTGGTGATTTTTTGCACTTTCTGTTCTTGTTAAAAATAAAATCATTACAATTATGTAGTATTTCTTTTACACCAACTGTATAAAATTAGAACCCCAAAAATGCCATCTAGGAAGGAATTGTCTGGTGAGACTGATTATAGTAAGAGGGGTTTGCATGAAGATTTTCTACAGCTATTGCCCAGTTCAACAACTGACCTAGTAAAGGTGAAACAATTAACACCAAAGGAACCTAGGGTAAAAGTTGAAGATGGCTTATATGATATGGGAAATTACATTAGGGATGCTAGGATTGGTACACTCAATGCGAGTGGCATATCTGATATCACTGGTTTGACATTATTCATAGTAGGGTTCAGCCAGAGGAATGCCCCTATTCCTACTAGTAATATATAGCAATTTGACCTAGGGAAGCTTGTAGTGCCTGGCATTTTCCTAGATGCAGACCTAATAATTCAGGTTGCAAAGAATTATGAACCTATTACTAGGGAAATTAGGGATGCTAGAGGGTGATTGTTAATGAAAATCTCTGCTGATGAAATCAAGATATTTTTTAGGTTAAGTGAACCCTCAAATGACCTGGAAAAAATTAATTTTGAAGAATTGAGAGAGGTATATGGTGCATAGAGGAATTATCTCAGAAATGGTCATGTGAAGGAGTTGTGTGGTAAGGTTGGAAAAATGGTTGTCATAGGGCCAAGCACACAGGAGCCTTTCAAAATGGATTATTTTGATGTAAGAGCAAGAGGTGCATACAAGTCATTGTGTCAAGTTTTTGGGGAAGATGTTGAAGAGAAAATGCCAGTACATTTGATGTACATGATGGTCCAGATTTTGCATTCACACTTGTCAATTACTTTTGATTATGCCCCTTTCATTGCTGAATTGATTCATAATGGATTAATTGGAATCCAGAGAAGAAAAGTTGATAAGCCATTTTGCTAGTACTCTTTCATGATGTACATGTTCTTATTTAAAGGTGTTGGTTATTTTGAGGAAGAAATGGATTTGTCAAAATAGAGGGATGGTGAGGACATGCCAGTCCAGTTGTGGAACCTTAGCATGACATGGGATAGGAAGGACAGTAGTTTCATACAATTTGATAAATGTTTTACAGCTAGACTGAGGCTATTGTTTGTTCATGAGAACCCTAGAGTCCCAAATACTTTGGCCGAGCTTTTTAGGCTAGAAAAATTTGCCAAAGACCTAAAAATAGTGCATAATTGGGGGGATGTCATTTTCTATCCTTTTTCTACTATTATTAGACTATATGGTTTTAGAGGGGCTCCATTTATATTACCATATCAAGTTCCCCTTAAGATTGATATATAAAAAAATTTCAGACAACTGGGAGATATTGAGAAGAACACTCTCACAGGCAAGGGTAGGGGAACTCTATTCCCAAACATTACAATTACCCACTAGTTTTTAATTACAAAGGGTGGATGGGTTCATATGGATAAGCTCCTAGAACCATATCATATGGATACTAAAATTCTTAGGACAATAGACCCAGAGGGGTTCTATAATGAAATGTTCAAGAAGAAGGTCAGATGCTTAGCAATAAGCCACATTTTCAATTTCCCTGAGGACATTATCAAGAATGTCCCAAAATTGCAAGATCAGGAAGTCAAGAAAGAAAAGTGGTTGGTATATAAAAAGACATTGGATTTTTTCAAGCAGTTTGACCTAGGATATGATCCCCTAAACAACATTAATCCTATGGGGAAGAAGATAGATACTCTCATGGAAAATTTTAAAGAGATCTATCAAACCCTAAATGAGAAGAAAGAGAAAGTTATAAGTGAAAACCCAAAGAAGAATCAATCAATATTGAGAAAAACTACATTTGCAAAGATGTTGCCTCCTGGTAAGTATATGGTGCAGAAAAAGACTGGTTACAATGTCATAGTTCTAGAATCTAACAAGAAAATACAAGCAAAGAGGAAGGAGGATATCCCTTCCACATCACAGTAGGTGGAGAAACACAAGGAGGTTGTGGATATTATAGACACACCTCAGGATCAACCAACTAAGAACATTCTTAATTTCTCACCTCCCACCAAGAAACAAAAGTTAGAAGAGAGGCCCCAAGATGCAGAAGAAGAGTACTCTCCTTCTCAATCACCTTTAATTATCAAGGATGATCAAGGAGAGTACAAAGCAGGCACACCAATTGGGTTCCCAAGGTCAAATTTTTTATGACTTATGAAGAGATTAATGAAGGAGTGCTAGAGCAACTAAGAGAACTTGAGCTAGGCTTAACAACAGGATAGATGGTAGGTATAGAGCTGGACCCTATATTCAAGCAAGCATGTGATGAATTTCTAGCTGATGATGACTTTGTGAAGACTAGGGCTTTTATGCAATTTCTTTGGAAGTTGAATATGAATTAGTTTGAAGAAAATTGTGAAAAGAGGCTTAAGGAGAATCCAGACAAGGATCTCAAAGTCATAGAAGCTAAAGTTAGGAAGGAGATGACATAAAATTTTGAAAAAACTACTCCAAAATAGGGGAGAGAGCAAGTAAGAAATGCAAGAGTACTCATCCTCTCAGAATGGGATATAGCAGATGCAGTGGTCCTTGATGCAGTTAGGAAATAAACTAATCCTATGCACAAGACCAAGGAAGAGGAAGAATAGGCCATTAAGGGAGTTTCTTTCAGTAATGACCATCAGGCCTTGGTCATGTGGTCTTTGAAAAGGGAAGAAAAGAATAAAGGAAAGTAGATTACTAGAAGTGATCTCACTGGTGGCCTTATAGTGAAAAGGGTTACTAACACTTCCATGATTGAAGCATTAGGTATGGTGGTAGCCATAGCCCAACTTGTAGAGAAGGTAGCAGAGAAGGAAGCTAGGGAAAAAGAAGAGCTCACAATAAGGTTTGAAATAATGTTGAAAGCTTATGGGGATTTGAAATAGGGAATGTTTGAAAAAGACAAATTGATTGAAGACTTGAAGAAAAGTTTGGGAGAAGAAGGTCCAATTCAAGCTTCAGGACATTTACAAATTTCCTCTTCCCCTTCTGGGCCTTCTTCTTCAATTTTTATAGTTGAATATCCCTTATCCCCTTTTCCTCCTTCCATAAGCAATGAAGAAATAGAACAAAGAGAAAAAAAGAGGTATGAGAAAAGAATAAAAGATACTATTTTACACTTTTCTGCTAATGTAAAGCCAAAGGAAGTTTATAAGAGTGCTAAGAAATTGGTTGACATTTTGGTCTCTTTTAAGAAAGAGGCAACCACTGTGGGAATTTTTTTGGATAATTGGGTTCCTAGGGAGAATATGTTGAAATCATTCTTTGATTTAATTAAAGATCAGGGTATTGTAAATGTTCAATTGATAGATACTTATAGAACTATTAAAAACATTTATGATTTTGAAGTAAATAAGGAGGGGTTGAAGAGGAAGGTAGAACTCTTAAGAGTTATATATCTTCAAGAAAATATCCAAGTATTCCCTGGTCTTATCAAAGTAGATGGAACCATAAAGGACAGGGAACAGTGTTTGGAATAGATTGATAATGGGGTGTTGGCTAAAATTGATACTATTTTAGGTACAGAGGATAATACCCCTTTTATAAAAGTAATTGAGATGCTACAAGACACCAGAATACAATTCACTAAAGTAATGACTGAGGTTCACCAAGTGGTTTTTGGTTGGGACAAAATCCTACCAAAACGGGATGAGATTTTGGCTTTTAAGTGGCCAAGTGAAGATACTTTTACAGCTTGGGAAGCAGCATATCTTGTAAAGAGTGAGAAAGAAGAGGAGACATTTGCAGAGGAAGCAACAAGTGGCAATGCCCCAAGCTCTTGAAATTTTATTATAGTGCTAGAAGCATCAAACAATTGAAGAATGCATGGATGCTACACCTGGCAGAGGTTGAACTAACCTTGGGACTTGTTGCAAATTTTGGCACTCATCTCTGCAAATATTTTGTAAAATTTTAACAAGGTGTTATATTTTCCTTTTTTGTCTTATATCAGAAACATTTTTTGGCTTTTGTAAGAAAGATCTGAAGCTTGTATACAATCCTTGTTTTCTATAAAAGGATTACCAGGATCATTGTAAAAGGACCGAAACTTGAGCATATTTTCTGACAAGTTTTGAGTATAGGATATGGCAGACTGTATTAGGCATATTTTTGTAAGAAAGAAACATTGCTAGTTCAAGTTAAATCCAGATAGTTTTCACTTTAATGCATTTTGTATACATGATATTGATATAGCATTTGAATAAAATCCAAAGTTCAAATCTCTCCTGTGTGTATCTCTTTTTGAGTTATGAATCATTGAAATTCATTGCATAGATATTCTCTATGTATATGTTTATGTTCTTCAGCTCTGATTTAGGATTAGATTAAATAATCTTTAGACATGGCATAAATTCTTTAAGTATTACATAAGGATATGAGCAAGTAGTATGAATCTAGGATTCCTTTGATAAAATCCACCACAAGGTGATAGCATTTTCAAAGGGCAGGGCTATTAAAGTTCAATATATTTGTTTATGTATAAAAATCTTGTAGTGGAGGTGTTTCCCAATGGATAAGGCACTGGCTAGCAATGGAGTTGTTACAGATATCAGTGTTTAAAAGGTGAACTAGGTCTATTCCTAATATTTTATATAAATCATTTCAAAATTATGTAAGTACAATGACTTGCAAAGTATTATTCCACCTAATGATAATGGAAAATCAATGAATGAATGGTCATAATTTAGTATTTTCTTATCATCTATCTATTGTTATTGAATCTAGTCTATTATTGTTGAAATAAGGTTAGTTGATCATTGGATTAGGAGTACCCTCCTTGGTTTTGCAGAGTGTTAGTTCCAGTTTGGTACTTGTCCCTCTTTTCTTTGTTTGGGTCTTGAGTCAGATGAATCTTCCTCTTTGTGATCAATATTCCTTTGTTCTACGTGTCCTAAGTTCAGTCATAAAAACTATTAGTCCTTTGGTCATGATTTGATTATGAACTTCTTGAAGTTAGATAATCTTTGTTTTTATTGAACACCTTTGAACCCTTCAACATGCTTGAACAGTGTTCAAGTCCATTCAAGGTAGTTCATATCTATTTCATTACTCTTGTGGAAACATGACAATTTGGAAAGCAAATGAAAGAGATTTATCTGTCGCTAAGTAACAGAAAATGATGGAGTATTGGTTATAGAATTAAAGCATGTCAGCATAGGAGAATTATTAAAATGATGAGCCATCGACATGCCTAATTTTAAGAAATGTAAAAATGAAGGGAATTAACCTTATGTTAGTATAAATTGATGTAGAGGATGCCACTATTGTTTTTAAAATGCATGCCTCCATTCACTTTAGTGAAGTCTTCAAGGTGTAGATTACTGAAGTTAAAACAGAGATATGTGATGCACATGATGGAAAATTATATCATCTATAGCTTGAGGGAAGCATTGGTATCAACACAGAGTTCATAATTATCTTCTAGATCTCTATTTTAGGGACATCAAATCATATTGGTAGCCATTGTAAATCTACAGAAGAAAAATTGAAGAAGATTTTGCAACCACGGATTTGCAAGAAGAAAAAAATCAATCTTATTGCGGGGGGCATAACTCCCAAATCCAACATTGGATCTGGCTAATTTTTGGATATGTTGTCGCAAACCTACTTCTCCAGATTCTTACTAGAGAGATCTTCACAATTATGAATGGTTTGGGAGATACGCATGTGTGAGTCAACCACTATCAAAACTGCCAAAAGAAAACAAATCCGCCCAGCATAAAGAAAGATTCTATCTTGGATCAGCATGCCACCTGTCCAAATATAATCATGTATATCATTCCAATAGGAAGACAATTATTATTATAAACTTTTATTCTAAAGTTTATAAATTTATCAGGCCCAAAGGTGAAGGAGATGATAATTTTAAAAGATTTTCAAAGAATCAGTTATAGAATTGGTTATGGAAACCGAAAATGTCTCATCAAGGAAAAGAGAAGGATAAATACGTAAAAGAAAGAAGATAGACAAGGGTTTTTCTATTTTCTTTTCTAGAAGTCTATGAGCTATAGGAGAGAGGGAAGATCTTTTTTTTTATTGCAGCAGCTAGAGCATATCTTTTCTTTTCAATGTAGCAGAAATATATATAAATTTGAGTCTGTGAGCTCAAAATTTTGATATTGGAAGAACAAGGAAACAATTTTAAATCTGTGAATTTATCATTGTTGCCTAAAAGATTATATTGAGTTGTGTCTCATTATGGTTAACTTTCAACATTTTTTTATTATATCAGTTTTGCATGTGTTTTATTCTGAAGTTGTGATTTCAGATTGAGCCATCTATTGAGAAGAATATGTACTCTTTCTCTCTTTATTTATCATTTGTGAATGTGAGTGAATGGGCTGTGTATCATTTTTTGGTATTCACCCTTTTATAAATTTCAATCTTTTTGCATCTATTTGCATGGTTATGGGTAGATGTTAGCACCTTTATTGCTTTCTGGTGAAAGGCATACCATTATTTTTATTCATCGCATATTTGTTAAGAGGGAGCTATACCTCTCAATTCAGAGGAAAGTTATCAACTCAATGATAACTTCTCCAACTGTTGGTGGAATTTGTTCTTCTATTTGGGTATTTTAAGTCATTATTTGTATTTATTCTTGAAGGAAAAATCTATTTTCCAACAGATTTTTGGTGACTCCGCTGGGGACAAAAATGAAGAACAGTGCTAGATTTATTTTCCTCAGTAATGATTAATATCTCTACGTATAAACGGATTGGTGACTCCATGTTTAACTTATAAATCTTTTGGTGAAATAATTCCAGTTTGTTATGGCTTTGGTTGCAGCTCAGCCATGGGGGGCACAAATTGGCCCTTTTGCATTGCCCCAATATTCAGCCCAACCTAAAAGATCAAGAGAATATCTTCCAAAGTTTGCTGGAGATAAAACTAAAGACCCAAATGATCATATTAAAGTAGTTATCGTTACATGTGGGATTCTTGGAGTGCGAGAAGAGGACGTGTTTGTCAGATTATTTGTGGAAAGTCTTTTTGGAGATGTTGCTGAATGGTTTCAAAATTTGCAAGATGGATGTATTACTAGTTGGGATGATTTAAAGGTAAAATTTCTTGGAATATTTCAGCCTGTGGTTGATACTTATAAGTTGTTGAATTTCTTTCAAATTTAGATGAAAATAAATGAATCTATGAGAGATTTTTTTGATAGATTTAATAGGTGTGCTAGTAAAATTCCTCAAGTCTGCCAGCCAAATGAAAGTAATCAGCTATGTATTTTTATTCTTGCATTACAAGCTAATTAAATTTCTTTTAAAAAGAAAAAAGATTCAAAATTTGAAAGATGCACAAAAAGAGGCTATTGAGGTAGATGATGATATGCTTTTAAGTGGGATGAAATGCATAGAAGAAAGTGTCATGAAGGTCCCAAAATCTGAAATTTGTTTTCATGATCAAAATTTTAAATCTATAGAAAATTTTTAGCAAAGGAAACTTATATTGAAGGCAGCAAAACCAACATCACCCATTTCTTACCACCAAAATCTAACAGTCTTTAATGATGAATATTTTCATCCATGTCTTATGGCTGGAAATATCTCTCATAGTATTACTGGAACCTATCATTTGCATGTTGAAGATGATGATACTCACGACTCAAAATCAAAAAATTTGATGGCATGTGTAGATGCATTTCCTATTGAGAAAAGATTGGACAGCGAAAGATCAAATGGTAGTTTGGTAGAAGAGTTTTCTTTTTCAGATTTTGAAACCACATTTGATACTTCTTACACAATTTCAGCAAGTGATTTTGATCAAGGAAATATGTAGAAGCAACATGACCAAAAAATGTATGTTGGTGAGAAAGTAGAGGGTATTCCTCATCTTGATGTGTAGGTAGATTTTGAATCTTTCCAATTTGATTGCATGCAAGATAATGGTGAGTTTTTATAGCCCAAAGCACTAGAGAATTATGAGAAAATTGAAGTACAAACTAAGGAAAAAATATTTACTTCAGTTGTGACATCATATGCACATTCTGAACTAGAGGTATTTAAGTTTGTTTATGAAGATGAGTTGTCTAGTAGTCACCCCATATTGGAATCTTTTTGTTTTAAAGATGATTTTGGTTATGCATTCTTGGAGAGAAGCTTTTTAGTAAGTGCAAATTCAGATTTAAGTGAAAAAATTATTGCAAATGATTCTCATAATTTAGAAGAGGGCTTCTCCATCAAAAATCTAATTTTTACTTCCAAGAATCATGTAGAAAGTGTTGGTATTCCTAATGCAAATCATCCTATTAAGCATGGTATTGATATATTATTGCCAGAAGTATGTGATGCAAGGTGGCTTTTTGGGCCTAATATTTTATTTAAAGAGCTTCTGTAATTTATTGTTGTTGGTTCCTTTCTTACGGTGGTTGTGGAATGCCTATTGGTGATGACACTTCTTACATTTCAACCACTCTTCCACTCTGGTAGCTACTTCTCTCAACCGGTAAATGGCTTCACTTGAGAAACCACATCCATCTCTAAAGGTATGGGTTGTTTTCCCTACTCCTTGTAAATAAGTTTTGGTCTGTTGTTAGTTTAAATTGTCTTTTTCAGTTTTGGCTTTGTGTTGGTTTTGGCTTGTTGTTGTCATGTTCCTCTCTACCCTATTACAAGAAGCTCCATTTTTCTCTATCTTTTTGCAACTCTATTGCCCAATGGTGCTAGACACTTATCTTTTTAACCAGAGAATGTTGTAGGTCTCTACTTTTGAGTCAAATGTAGTCCCCAATCAAAGCCGATGTTAGTCCCAGTTTGGTACTTGTCCCTCTTTTCTAGGTTTGGGTCTTGAGTCAGATGAATCTTCCTCTTTGTGATCAATATTCCTTTGTTCTACATGTCCTAAGTTCAATCATAAAAACTATTAGTCCTTTGGTCATGATTTGATTATGAACTTCTTGAAGTTAGATAATCTTTGTTTTTATTGAACACCTTTGAACCCTTCAACATGCTTGAACAGTGTTCAAGTCCGTTCAAGGTAGTTCATATCTATTTCATTACTCTTGTGGAAACATGACAGTTTGGAAAACAAATGAAAGATATTTATCTGTCATTGATTCATAGAAAATGTTGGAGTATTGGTTACAGAATTAAAGCATGTCAGCATAGGAGAATTGTTAAAATGATGAGCCATCGACATGCCTAATTTTAAGAAATGTAAAAATGAAGGGAATAAACTTATGTTAGTATAAATTGATGTAGAGGTTGCCACTATTGTTTTTAAAATGCATGCCTCTATTCACTTTATTGTGTAATACCCCAAAAATGGGCTATAAGTTCATTAACCTCCTATATCATCAAATCATATGAAATCGACATCAAAGTCCTAATCTAAGGCACATCTAAACATCATCAAATCTAATTGATTATCTTAAATTTTGCATCGGAGAATATTCCTAGTAATATTCCTAATTATCTTAATTATCTTTAATTTTATAATTATTTGGCAATAAATCACATTTATCCTAAAATTTGATTAATTGAATATTTTCATATTTAATTAATTAGATTTAATATTTGCCACTTAATTATGTAATTAAATTTAATTCTATCTATTATTAATTGTATTATTTAATTTTGACAATAAATCAAAATTCCTATCTTTAATTGATTAAATTCTTATTTAATTAATTAAAGCATGTTGTCATTATTTAATAATATAATTTTTAATAAAAGTTTGAATAAATAGTTAATTAACCCATAAATTAATTATTTATTTTCAAAAATCAGTTGAGTTGAGGATAAATCACTTTATTTATTTATTTAATTCTTAATTATTATGCATATTCAAAAGAAACAGTTAAACTCCAAATCAGAAAATCAATGCAAGTTATTGACTTTTTGGAACTCAACATCCTTTTGGAGTTCAAAAAGCTGATCTAAACTCTAATTTGAGTTAAAAAGCTGTTTTTGCATGTTTTTGCATGATTTTGAGAATTAACTATCTTTTATGATCAGATAACTCAAAAATCAAGATGAGTTAATTTGAGTGATTTATGGCTTTTATTCATACACCTCCAAAGCCCTGGATTTCTATAAATTAAGGCTTTAGCTCTTCACAAATCATCTCATATTTTGCATAATCACGCTGGAGAATTGGAGACTGAGGAATCAACTTGCGAATTCAAAGCTTTGTGAGATCAATCTTATTTTTTTTGCATTCATATTACATATCATTGTTAGATTCATAGCATATCAATTTTCAATAGCATTCATAGCATATCAATTTCATTTAGCATAGATTTCATATCAGTTTTTACAATTATTATTGCATAGAAAAATCCAAAAAATAGCTTAATTGCATTTATTCCATATCCATCTTTTGCATTCAAATCCTTCATTTAGGTGTCGTCTAGGTCACTGATCTTGATTACAATCTGAGAACATTAATCTCGCACCTATTAGAAGGCAGTAAATCGCTTGGTTAGATAGCTTTCAATTTTGCATGATTTTGATTATCAATAACCTCTAATGTTTTACTGATTGTTGTGTTTACAGATCAGGTACAATTTTCACACACACATTTCTGGCGCCCACCGTGGGGCAACCCACCTTTGCATGCTGGTTTTGATTTTTTTGGGAGCTAAAACCCCAAAATTTCAAAGATTTAATTTTATCTCCCAAACGGCTTGGAATTTTGATCTGAAATTTGTTTTGCAGGTTGGTGACATGTCATGAAAGCTACAGTAAAAAATTTAGAATTTTTTGAGATGTTTTGAATTTTTAATAATTTTTTCTTGAAATTCCGGAAAAAATTAATATCTGACGCAAATCAGCATATTTTTCGAAAATTTTTATATTTTCGGAAAGCTCTTTAAATTATATAGGGGGTCCATTCTTTGTGTTTTAAATTTGGACATGATATCATAGCTCAAATAGTCAATTTACAAAAACTGGTCTGTTTTGATAAAATGGGTCTCTAGGGCACAAATGAAGAGGTTTTTCTAAAATTTTTGCATTTTTGGAAAGCTCTCTGTTTTTTAGCAGGGGTCTCTATTCTGAATTTCTATTTTTGTGGCCAAAATCATATCAAAAAAAATTAGATCTTGTTGACTAGGTCAAATGCAAAAAAAAAAAATAAAGTTTTGTGATGGGTATGCACTTATTTTTTTTACATGGTTCAATGAATGATATGAGTTGTCATTTGGGTTGATTGCTGGTTATTATTACTGATAATAATTGATTTTTAGAGCTAACCCTATGGTTTTCATAAGTTGAATATATTTTGCATATCTTGTTTGCTTGTTTGCTTGTTGGAGAGTTCGTCACTTGCTTGCATGGAAAAGCTCAACAAAAATTGCTAAAAATCAAGCAAAATCTACTAAGTGCGTTGCAAGGATCCCAGGTATTCTCCTTCATCTAATAATATTTTGATTTGGGACTTAAAATAAATCTCTTATGTGTCAAACTTGTGTGCATCTTTTCATGCTTTTGATCTATTTCTACACACTTGCATAATTGATACTAGGTTGTGAACCCTTAAGGATTCATTAAGTAGTCTTAGAATACTTGTGATTGATCTTGATTGCTATCTTGGGTTATTGGACTCGCTAATCCGCCGGCCCCTCATTTCCGCCCCGTGGTTGCAATCTCAGCGCCATAAAGGGGAGGGGTCAACAGGACAGAAGCGTTAAATGTTCCACTTGGCAACCCTTTTGTGCTTTTAGGAACTCACTTGTTTTCTAAGTTGGGGACTCATTTTTAGCTTGTGTGAGGTGTTAAGTGTTCCACCTTGTGGACTCATCTCATATTTGCTTTAAGCGTTAAGTGTTCCTCTTTCTACTTTTTGAATGCTTTTGGTAGATTTACTTTCAGAACATATATCTGTGCTCACATAGTAATTAGGCCCTATGAACACTATTCGTGATTCTTGAAAGATTGGATTCCCAGCGAAATCCTTCTTGATGACAGAATCCTTGTAGGTAGGGAGGATACTTAGTGCGTTTCACATTCAACTTGGTTAGTGCATCTTCTCTTATTGATCGACACATTCTCTCTCCGGAGAGGTTGATAGATCACGTAGGGTTGATATCACAAGCTTTGGTGAATCAAAATTGGTTAGTGCATCTTCTCTTATTGATTGATACATTCTCTCCCCGGAGAGGTTGATAGATCACGTGGAGTTGATATCACAGACCTTGGTGGAACAAAACTTTGTCTTAGCGTGTCGGATTAATCTGCTTGCTTTGTTTGGGTTAAAAGTGAAGAGGTGTCAAAACCTTGAATCTAGAGCCAAGTCCCCTTGTGGTATACTATTGTGAGTCATCTTTAGAGAGGGTTAACCGTAGCGGACAATCCCTTCACAGGGCAAACTGCATTGACGGAACCTCAAGCGGTAATAGCCATTTTCGCCATGGTAGTGACAACCGCTATATAAATGTCCTTGTGGAAGAAATCTCCACGGGTATGGTTCATTGTTGGGTTGTCAGATCTCCCTAGCAGCTCTTGAAGATTAAGTTCTCAGACTGTGTCAAAACCCTGGTGCACCGGGATTGGAGTTCACCCCTTTGAATCATAAAAGTTGCAGAGTCAAACCATTACTAAAAACCTTAGAGAGGCCAATTTTTCATTCTCAGGTATATGTGTGTTATTGCAAAACTTTTCAGAACATACACAATTAGTACTCTCAGGGATTAGCACAATTTGGTCACTTGATTGTTCATGCGCAAGGTTGCTTTTGCCCTTGATCATTGTTTTCAGACGTGCTTGGAATCACTTGCTTGCTGTTCTGTGTGCTTATTTATCTACTTGGCTATTAAAAACGATCAAATCTGGTATAACCTTCAAAATCTGGACAATACAATTTGCAAACAATCCAAAACTGAAGACCTTAAATTTTGCAAAAATTGACGTAAAGTTCTTTCTGGAGTCAAAAGTCATTTCAGGAAGTCAAAAGTCGTACGAGTTTTGTCAAGTGTCGTTTCAGTATTACCCAACTGTCGTATGAGTTTAGCAACTGTCATTTCATAGACTACCCACTGTCATATGAGTCTGCAAAGTGTCATTTGGAAAAATTTGAGAGAGTTGTCAAAAATTGTCAAATTGCAAGATATCCAATGTTTCCAGCCTAGTTCCAGAATTTGTCAAAAATATCATTGTGTCAAGAACAGATCAGTAGCTATTGAGAATCCGTACACATGTCTCAAAGAATCAGTACACATGAGGAAGAAATTCTGATCGCCGCTATAATGAAACAGATACATGCTATGCAAGTCCAGCTTGACAAACTTGAGAAAGAGAAGGAATCTAAAAAGTTCTCCATGGAATCTTTATACTCTTTTCCATTTGATAAAGACTTGTACATGTCACCATGCCCCCGGAAAAAATTTGAGCAATATGATACCTCTTCCACAGAGAGTGACACATCTAGCTTTGGAGACTATAATGACTATGACGACAGACAATGTAATGATACCTATGACACCTCTGTTCCTAAGAGTCCTCCTCATCGTTCATTCCTGCTTACTACAAATGGGCCGTCACATTGGATAGATCGTGATGGTGATCCATATGATTCTGATTTTGAAAGAGATTTTGATGGCTTTTGTGGACAATACCTTGATGATGATCCATCTACTACTGCTGAGGACTATAAAATACATCGTGCTAGCTTGAAACGTCAATACTATAAGGATCTCTCCTCTCAGAACTCTCCAGCTGAAAATAAAGATTACACTCTCAAGCAAGATCATGTTAATGTTGAACCTTTGTCTGGTGATGGTTCCCTTCCATCCCCTACTTCCTCCAATACCTGTACATTTCCTAAAGCTTCTGAGTCTTTCACATCTTTCACAGAACCTTCATCCGACACAAGCCCTAATATTTTTCATGCGGTTCCCTATAGTTATCCTCCAAGACTACCTCTTAAAGATACTCAAGCTAACCTTCACTTGGCTGCAAATACTTTCAATAATGATAAACCTAAAGAGCCTAAGCCTTCATATGCTATAATCCCTACTTCAGCTAGTCCTCCACCATCTCTTCCAAAGTCATCCATACAATCCCAACATGCTCCCTTGTCCTTAGAAGTGGCTCCATGTCAAGAGGACTCTAAAAATGAGGAAGAAAAGAACATAAAGAAAGATCAAGATCAAGAACCCTCCATGTCATCCACTCCTTTTCCCAATGTCTCTTATCTGCTTCATGGTTCTTTTGATCCTGTACCCCCTTTTTTATGCATTCCACCATGTCTTAAGTCTTTGCCTAAGCAAGATCAAGCTACTACTTACACTGTTGAGCTTATTGACAATCAAAATGACCTTACTACACTTGCGCTTTCCAAAGATGATACTTCCATTAAGGTTGGTAAAAATGGTGTTCCTTCCAATGTTAAGCCTATTGAAAAACAAGAGAAAAATTATGCGCTTATGCTATCCGAAGATCCTTGTCCAGATCAAAGTCTTTCATCTTCTTGTTCTACCACTCCATGTTCACTTCCACTTTCTACTCTTCCTAAGTCTTCGCAAGCTTTGAATGATCCTATCAAAGAAAATGCTCTTATTCAAGATGTCCATGATTTTATTGAAAATTCTAATGCTCACTCTAAAGATGCTGATATCCTTGGTTGTCATATAGATGCTGATGAACTTATTGATTATCCTTTTGCATCTTCCACTTCCATCCTTGGACCTCTTCCACCACTACTAAGGGCTTCATGCATTCCTTCCATCTTGGGTCCTTATGTCCCTTCACTTTCCCCTCCTAACTCTCCTAATTTTCCATCCATCTTGGGTCCTTACATACCTCCATCTCCCATCTTTCCTCAAGATCAACATAGATGCATACCCTTGAATCCTTTTCATCCACCCACCCATCTAAACCAGTCATATCCTCCCTCTTCCACAAATCCCAAGTCCTTTGGAAGTAACTTGAATGTTCAATACAAGAAAAAGAAGCAATGCAAGAATCCATCAAAAAAAGAATATCACCATGTCTCCTCTCATAGACATGGAAGCATAAAGTCAAAAGAAATATCTAAGAAAAAAACTACAAGACAAGTATGGGTTCCAAAATCCATCATTGAAGATATTCTCTCTAGATCATCAAAAGGAAATAAAAAGCCTACGACTATATGGATTCCAAAGTCTCTCTTGAAAGAGTCTGGTGTTGAAAAAAAATTGAAATTGACATTCAAGCTTCCAAAGGCTTCCACTACATCTCCTTCCAAAAATATTCTTCCATTTCATGCGCCCAAACCTCAACCTCTGCTATCCATTCACCATATTCCTTCACGTATTCCCTCATTCACATTTTCTCCACCCTCTCACCACCCTTCAAGGTATGTGTTGATGTTGAGCTTGCCTTCCTTTCCATCTACCCTTTCACAATCTTTCCATACATTATCCTTCTACATTCTATCATTTTTCCTCATTTGCCTATTCCTCCTATCTTCCAACCTCACTTGCTTTGCATAAAACCTTATCCTCCATTTTTCTCTTCCATCTCCCTTTCCCTATCAGCATCTTTGAGTATATCATTTTGAATCCTTGGCATATCATGGTTTATCCTTTCAAGGAGCATTATCTAAAAAGCTTGCCTTCTTCCAAAAAAGAAATGAAAAATAAAAAAAAATTTGAAAATGTGCCTTGGTGAAAACCTGGAAACAGGCGCCTTGGTAGCAAAAGTAAAGAAAAATTAATTCGTCCTATGGTGAAAACCACTCCCTTGTGGCGCCTTGGATAAGTACCATGATGAAAACCTGGCAATCAGGCATCATGTGTAGTTCTTCTACATATTTCATCCATTCCATCTTCTCTCTTTGATCTTGACAAGGTTGATCTATACACGAATATTTGGCTATTTTGTGAGCTATCTTACGGTGATCTTGCTTTCATTCCTTCCATGTTTAGCCTTCATATCCATCTTCCTCCATTCATTTTCGCCTATCGCTATCCTTTTCCCCTTTGGTCTTGATCTAAAAAAAAAGAAAGAAAGAGTAAAACACAGTGCTATGAAGCCTCTTGACATGTCTACTCCTTTGGATTGCACCCTTTCCTGCTCTTGCATTATGATTTTGTGCTTATCCTATGCTAGCCTTTCATTGCTTGTCCAAATGCGCTTTACATGACAATTTTTTCCCTAGCTTGGGTATTCTTGAGGAGTTTCCCCTTGAGGATTTCTTCCCTTCATTTTCCTTCATTCTCTTATCTTCCATCTCTTCCACCAGCTTGCTAATCCCTCTTGTTCTCCACCTTGCTAGACATTGGGACTGCACGATATGATCTTGCTTGGGAGTTTGCAAATGGAAAAAGATGCTATCAAGTATACCAAGTATCAGAACAATTATCAAAATCAGTATCAAAATCAGTATCAGAACTAGTATCAGAACAATTATCAAAATCAGTATCAGAATCAGTATCAGAAAAAGTATCAGAATAATTATCAGAATCAGTATCGAAACAATTATCAGAACCAGTATCAGAACAATTATCAAAATCAGTATCAGAATCAATATTAGAACCAGTATCAAAATAATTATCAGAATCAGTATCAGAATTAGTATCAGAATAAGTATCAGAACCAGTATTAGAACAAGTATCAGAATGGGCCTACAGAACAAGTATCAGAACACCTACTGGGGCTACACCTTTTGCTTTAGTTTATGGGTCTGAAACAGTACTGCCTATTGAGGTTGAAATCCCATCACTCAGAATCAAAATGCATGGACTTGTCACTGATGAAGACTACATAGTGTCTAGGTTACAAGAACTTGAACTACTAGATGAGCGCAGACAAGCAGCACATGATCATCTCAGAGTGTATCAGAAAAGAATGTCTAGAGGCTACAACAAGAAAGTCAGACATAGAGAATTTCAGGTTGGTGATCTAGTGTTGAGAGAAAATCCTAAAAATCAATCACATCGAGAACGCAAGGGGAAGTTCGAACCCAACTGGCTGGGTCCCTTTGTAATCACTGCTACTTTTGGCTCTGGTGCCTATCAACTCTCAATGACTGAAGGAGAACAGCTCCGAGAACCAATCAACGTTCTCCATCTGAAGAAATTCTACGCCTAAGGCATTTAGTGCTTGGTAAATGTCCTGAAAAAAATCTTAAAAATCAGAAAAAGTCCTGAAAAAATGAACATCTTGGTGAAAACCTAGCAATAGGCACCTTGATGATTCACAAAAAAATATCAAAAAATTTCAAAAGTACAAAAAAAATTGAAAAAATGAAAAATACGAAAAAAAAAAAAAAAAGTGCCTTGGTGAAAACCTGGAAACAGGCACCTCGGTAGCAAAAATAGAATCTCTACCAAGATGGTGAAAACTCGGCAAACGGGCACCACTTGTTCCAAAATGCTCCATCTATCAGCACAATCTTGGTCTTTCCCAGCTTTCAGTCTTGCTTTAGTTTGTACATATCTCCCGGTTTGTTCCTGCATTTCCAGTTTTCAATAAGTCGGCCTGTACACCAACCAGCTCAAGCGTTTGCATCCTATCAATGTTCACACTTGGGGGCAATCAATGTCATATCCTATGGTCTCCCATGTATCTTAGACGTGTCATATCCACTCAGAGTCCTTTGAAGCTTCAAGTTGAGTCAGTCAGTCAGTCTCGTCTCCAGAAAGGATTTTGCATCAACAACAATCAAACATCAAAACTCAACTGAAAACAATTTGTGCTTTTCATGCTTTTATCTCCTTGTAGGCTTACTGATTCGCATTGAGATTTTTGCATATTATGTCCCTTCGAGCTCTTCAATGATGTCCTTTACAGGATTTAGAGAGTGATGACTGGGGGCATAATCTTGTCTTTGTCTTCTGCTTGTATGTGAAAATCTAACAGCTTTGGAAATTTTGGATTGAAATGGTGTCCGACTGTAAGAGCCTCTATCTCGAATTGGATGGCCATGCGTACCTCGACCATTGATACCCGAAAAATTCAAGGAAGTTTGATCTAACTATTGTCTTTTTGAGTAAGTTCTTTCTTCTACTGTGGAACGCAATCTTGCCTAAGGATGTGAACGATAAAGGGTCACTACGGGTAATTCACATTGGATTTAGAATGATCTCTTGACTGTTTGATGTGTTTGCAATGCAAGGCGTATTCAGGTCATCACGACGTTTATGTTTTGATGCTTGTACAAATTGCTATATCAAAATGGACATGATATTCAGGTCATCTTGGCGTTTGTGCCTTGATGCTTATATTTAATCCAACATTTTGAAAATAAAGTCAATATTCATATATCCATGGTTGTTTTCCAGTGGGTGTTGTATTGATTCTTGCGCATACAAATCGATATTCATATGTCTATGGTTTCATGGCTAGTGGGCATTGTATTGATTTATCCGGTTACCTAAAAGTTCAATGATGATAACAAATCGGCACATGATCAGTGACTAGGTCCTAGGTCTTAGGTTGCATTTCATTTTGCATGTCTCATTGCATTTTGCATGTTTACATGATCTCACAATGATTAAACGAACTTCAATGCTTAAATGATTTTTCAAATCGCATCTTCAAGTCTAACAAGAGCTGAATCTCACACGAAGGTTCCTCCAATGAAATAGCAAGTAGAATCCTTTTTCGGGATCAAAATTCAAATCTGAGATCATTCATATTATTAACTACTTGCATAATCGACCTTCTATCATCACAGAAATCTAGTATTCAACTTAATTGATTATCTTACATCACACTATCAAAATTTCAACTTGGTCAACCATGGTCAACTCATGGTCAAACCTAGTCAAATTCAATCTCCAGGACCTCCAAACGATGCAGAATGCGTTCTCGGACGTGTATAACCACTTCTCAAATCAATTAACATGCTTCTAAACTATAACGCTGATTTTTCTTGTCAGATTTCAATTTTAATCCCGAAGGGGGCATGGTATTGCACATCATTCAAAGTCTGTAAATCAAATTCTATCGATCAAGTCTATCAATATCTTTCATCAGTGATCAAGACAAACAATCACGTCTAGTTACTGATTCATCAAAAGTCCTCATCGCTCGGGGCAAATCTATCATCACTTGGGGCATATCAGATTCATCGATCCATATCAATCTGGTATTCTCTTAATCTTGTAATCTGTATCAGTTTTTGCAACCATCAGATCATAGTGTTATTTCCTTGGTTCTTCGGCAACTGAAGGATTCGGATGTGATACCTGCTAGTTCTGCTAAGACAATCGAGTCTAGAACGGGTCATTCACTTCTTATCAATCCTAAGGTTCAGAATCAGGCATTTTGACACTTTTTCGCAATCATAGGTTCATTTGCTGCTACAGTGAACATTATCTTTGGTCATTCAAGACCTATTATCTCCATATCAAGTCAATATCAATCAACTCCTATCTCAATATCTTTCAATCGGTTTCTATCTTGAGATCGGTTTATCTTTTGAATCAGTTTCATATCTTTATCAAACACAGACTATCTTTGAACCACTGCGCTTCGCACAGTAATTCAAAGAGGGGCAAAATGTAATACCCCAAAAATGGGCTATAAGTTCATTAACCTCCTATATCATCAAATCATATGAAATCGACATCAAAGTCCTAATCTAAGGCACATCTAAACATCATCAAATCTAATTGATTATCTTAAATTTTGCATCGGAGAATATTCCTAGTAATATTCCTAATTATCTTAATTATCTTTAATTTTATAATTATTTGGCAATAAATCACATTTATCCTAAAATTTGATTAATTGAATATTTTCATATTTAATTAATTAGATTTAATATTTGCCACTTAATTATGTAATTAAATTTAATTCTATCTATTATTAATTGTATTATTTAATTTTGACAATAAATCAAAATTCCTATCTTTAATTGATTAAATTCTTATTTAATTAATTAAAGCATGTTGTCATTATTTAATAATATAATTTTTAATAAAAGTTTGAATAAATAGTTAATTAACCCATAAATTAATTATTTATTTTCAAAAATCAGTTGAGTTGAGGATAAATCACTTTATTTATTTATTTAATTCTTAATTATTATGCATATTCAAAAGAAACAGTTAAACTCCAAATCAGAAAATCAATGCAAGTTATTGACTTTTTGGAACTCAACATCCTTTTGGAGTTCAAAAAGCTGATCTAAACTCTAATTTGAGTTAAAAAGCTGTTTTTGCATATTTTTGCATGATTTTGAGAATTAACTATCTTTTATGATCAGATAACTCAAAAATCAAGATGAGTTAATTTGAGTGATTTATGGCTTTTATTCATGCACCTCCAAAGCCCTGGATTTCTATAAATTAAGGCTTTAGCTCTTCACAAATCATCTCATATTTTGCATAATCACGCTGGAGAATTGGAGACTGAGGAATCAACTTGCGAATTCAAAGCTTTGTGAGATCAATCTTATTTTTTTTGCATTCATATTACATATCATTGTTAGATTCATAGCATATCAATTTTCAATAGCATTCATAGCATATCAATTTCATTTAGCATAGATTTCATATCAGTTTTTACAATTATTATTGCATAGAAAAATCCAAAAAATAGCTTAATTGCATTTATTCCATATCCATCTTTTGCATTCAAATCCTTCATTTAGGTGTCGTCTAGGTCACTGATCTTGATTACAATCTGAGAACATTAATCTCGCACCTATTAGAAGGCAGTAAATCGCTTGGTTAGATAGCTTTCAATTTTGCATGATTTTGATTATCAATAACCTCTAATGTTTTACTGATTGTTGTGTTTACAGATCAGGTACAATTTTCACACACACATATTGAAGTCTTCAAGGTGCATATTAGAGAAGTTAAAATAGAGATATGTGATGCACATGATGGAAACTTATATCATCTACAGCATGAGGGAAGAATTGGTATCAACACAAAGATCATAATTATCTTCTAGATCTCTATTTTAGGGACATCAAATCATATTGGTAGCCATTGTAACTCTACAAAAGAAAATTTGATGAAGATTTTGCAACCACGGATTTAAAGGAAGCAAAAAATCAGTCATATGGCGGGGGGCATAACTCCCAACTCCACTGTTGGATCTAGCTCATTTTCAGATATGTTGTCACACACCTACTTACCCAGATTTGCATCAGACTAATCTTCACAATTATGAATGGTTTGGGAGATACACATGTCTGAGTTAACCACTATCAAAACTATCAAAAGAAAACAAATCCACCCAGCATAAAGAAAGATTCTATCTTGGATCAACATGCCACCTATCCAAGTATAATCATGTATATCATTCCAATAGGAAGACAATTATTATTATAAACTTTTATTCTAAATTTTATAAAGTTATCTGGCCCAAAGGTGAAGGAGAGGATAATTTTAAAATATTTTCAAAGAATCAATTATAGAATCGATTATGGAAACCAAAAATGTCTCATCAAGGAAAAGAGAAGGATAAATATGTAAAAGAAAGAAGATAGACAAGGGTTTTTCTATTTTCTTTTCTAGAAGTCTGTGAGCTACAGGAGAGAGGGAAGATCTTTTTTTTTTTATTGCAGTAGGAAGAGCATATGTTTTCTTTTCAATGTAGGAGAAATGTATATAAATTTGAGTCTGTGAGCTCAAAATTTTGATATTGGAAGAACAAGGAAACAATTTTAAATCTATGAATTTATCATTGTTTTCTTAAAGATTATATTGAGTTGTGTCTCATTATGGTTAACTTTCAGCATTTTTTTTATTATATTAGTTGCGAATGTGTTTTATTCTGAAGCTGTGATTTCAGATTGAGCCATCTATTGAGAAGAATATGTACTCTTCCTCTCTTTATTTATCATTTGTGAATGTGAGTGAATGGGTTGTGTATCATTTTTTGGCATTCACCATTTTATAAATTTCAATCTTTTTGCATCCATTTGCATGGTTATGGGTAGATGTTAGCACCTTTATTGCTTTCTGGTGAAAAGTATACCATTATTTTTATTCATCACATATTTGTTAAGAGGGCGCTGTACCTCTCAATTCAGAGGAAAGTTATCAACTCAATGATAACTTCTCCAACTGTTGGTGGAAATTGTTCTTCTATTTGGGCATTTTAAGTCATTATTTGCATTTATCCTTGAAGGACAAATCTGTTTACCAACACAGAGCTAGAAGTGCAGAGGGTAGTCTTGTCCCTATAGTTGCTCCAATCATCATAGAATCCCATATTTGGATCTAACCCATCCTAAAACCCTATAGATGTATTGGTTTCTTTTAAAAGCATAAAGTCTAGTTTGAGGAACCAACAGACAGCAATAGAGGTAAGGAGTTTTCATGGCCGTGCACAATATTATAGAAAGTTGATAAGGCAATTTAGTGCAATTTGTGCTCCAATGTTGGATACTATTAAGGGAGGAATGAATACCAATTTTTTTTGGAATGAGCATGCTAACAAAAGCTTTGAGTTGCTGAAGGAGAAGATAGCTACCCAACATGTTTTAGTGTTTCCAAGATTTGAGAAGCTTTTCACCATTGAATGTGATGCTAGCAATGTAGCAATTGGGGCTATTCTAAACCAAGAAGGCAGACCGGTGGCTTTCCATTCAAAAAAGTTAAGTGAAGCCAAGAAGAAGTACTCTTCATATGACCTTGAGATGTATGCATTGGTCCAAGCTCTAAGGAAATGGAGGCACTATTTTCTTCCAAAGGAGTTCATTGTGTATTCAGATAATCAAGCACTTAGTTTCCTAAATTTACAAGAAAAGTTGAGTCAGAAGCACATGAAGTGGGTTGAGTACCTACAAGCATATACCTTCAATATCAAACACAAGAAAGGTATCCTCAATAAAGTGGGAGATGCATTGTCAAGAAGAGCTCTCACAATTTAGGAGATTCAGTTGAAGACCATGAGAATAGATCATTTCAAGGATCTATATGGTGATGATGAGGATTTTACTGACATATACAAGATATGTTTTGAATACAAGAATCATTTTCATAGTAGATATGCTAAGTATACTTTGCAAAGTGATCTCTTGTTTAAGGGGAATCAATTATGTGTTCCTAGAGGCTCTATTAGAGAGAATTTGATACAAGAAAAGCATAATGGTGCTTTGAGTGTTCATTTTGGGATCACCAAGACTCAAGAACTTGTTCAAAGGTTCTACTATTGGCCCATAATGAATCTTGATGTTAGGAGGTATGTGGAAAGTTTTGTTGTATGTCAAAAGGCCAAGGGCACTTCTACAAATGTTGGTCTTTATCAACCACTACCTATTCCTACTAGGCCATGGGAATGTTTAAGTATGGATTTTGTAGTTAGGTTACCCAAGACAAGACAAGGTATGGATAGTGTTTATGTGGTTGTGGATAGGTTTAGAAAGATGGCTCACTTTGTGCCATGCAAGACCACTAATGATGCTAGTCAAATAGCCTCTTTATTCTTCAAAGAAATTGTGAGAATCCATGGGTTACCTATCAGCATTGTGTCAGACATTGACACTAAATTTATGAGTCATTTTTGGAAGACTCTTTGGAAAAGATTGGGCACAAACTTATCTTTTGGATTGGCCTACCATCCCCAAACTGATGGATAGACCGAGGTTTTTAATAGAAGCCTTGAGAATCTGCTAAGATGTCTGACCAAGGAATATGGTCAACAATGGGATCAGTTGATTGGGCAAGTTGAATATGCCTACAATGATACTATCAATAGATCAACAAGGAAAATTCCATTTGAGATAGTCTATGGACTACATCCTAGAGGTATCTATGAGTTGAGAGATTTGAAAGATGGAGTAAAAGGAAGTGGATATGAAGATGACTTTTCATATGCTATGCAAGAGATACATGAGACAGTGAGGAAGACCTTGACAGAGAACACCATGAAACACAAAGCCAAGGTGGATGAAAGTAGAAGGACTGTTGAGTTTAATGTTGGTGACTTGGTTATGGTGCACCTTAACAAGTCAAGACAACAAAAGGGAGTGCCTCACAAGTTCCAGATGAGGAGGATAGGACCCTGTCCTATATTGTCTAAGTATGGTGATAATGCATTCCAAGTTGAACTGCTGGAGGACAGTGGACTGTCTCCAATCTTCAACATTGCAAACTTAGTCCATTACAAAGGACCACAACAAGACATAGACTAGAGTCTTCATGAAGTGATCAGAGATGTAGAGGATCTACAATTACCTACTATTATAGTCATAGGACCAGACAACATATTGGACACAAGAGTCTATAAAAAGACTAGAACAAAAGTGTACAAGGAACATCTCATCAAGAAGTATGGAAAGAGTGATGCTGATGTAGTATAGATAAGGAGTCAAAGTTCAAGGAGATGGGGATTGATCCAAGCATCCTCAATCCAAGGGTGGATTTATCTTCTTATTTTGGGGGGATGGTGCAGGAGCACACCTAGGCTAACCTCCATTGCTTAGCTATTTTGGCTTGTACTTAACTCTAGCCAAGTCAAGAAGTTAGGTTAATTGTTTTGAGACCTTAGAAGGTCATTTGAAAATGTAGGCTAAGTGAATTAGTAACTAGGACTAAGGTCACACAAATAGCCAATGTTAGTTGTTTATTCAATTTCTTAGTGCTAGGACCTTAGTATGAGGTTAGAGTCTTAAATGTGTTCTAAACACATTTAATTGTTGTAAAGATGTGAAAAGGTCATTAATGTCCTTAGATCCTCAAAATGGTGGAGGTTAAGAGTCCTAAGAAATAGGATTAAGGTATATGTGCAAGTTAACAAATGTTGCAAAGAAGTTGTCATGAAAACATTTGCAATTATTGCAAATGTTGCATGTAACTTGGTTAACTTTGGATTCCCATAAGAATAGGAGTGGGGAATTGGCCAACAAGCCCTAAAAACATGGTTTTGGCATCTAATTCTACCTAAGGCTTGAATCTCAAAGTGTGTAATGCATGGTAACAAGTTTGAATTTTTGAATATACAGCTCTGCAATAGTTTAGTGAAGATTTTTGAGGTTTTATGTTGACAGTGTCTGAAGATGGATTGATAGTTTTAATATAGTGATTGTTTAGTGTTCTATAGATAGTTTGAAGAATTTTTCATTTGATAAGCAGAGTGTTTTGAGTAGGTTTAGGGTGTTAGTTAAAGTAGATTTTGTTTTAGAGTTCCATTGGTTTTGTTCTGACTAGTCTAAGATTTCATGGCTCCCCCATGACATCTAGCCATGGAAAACAACTCATGATGGATGGATATGTTAGGGGAGTCACCATTGTATATAATTCTAGGTTTAGGAGTCTAGGAAATGAGGAGAGCTATTTTTAATGCTAGGCCCTAGGCGAGCACACAAAGCCCAGTTAGAGGTCTAAACTGTGAAGAAATAGAGATTTCATTGTAGGATTGGAAGGTATAGTATGGGTCTAGGAATTTTTCTAGAAGGTGTTCATCATAACTAAATTTAATTTGAAGATTGGGTTCATACCAATCATTTACATTAGGTTTTGAGAAAGATTTCTATTAGGATTTAGACTGTCCTAAAAACTAGGTCAATTAGCCCTGTTTATCCTTGTTTGTAGGAAGGAGGTGTACGGAGACTTTTAGGTCCTAAAAGTTGTAGAATCCTTGAGAAGAGCCAAAAGGGTATCCAAATCCCCAATTGGTTTTGCAATTTTTTTGAGAATTTTTAGAAAGAAAGAGAAAAATCCTTTGCAAAAGGCTACAAGGATTAGGCCTATTTTTAAGGTGTCAAATGGTGAACTATTGAAGCCGATAGAAACATGATTCAAAGTCCTTAAAAAATGGATCAATTTGACAAGATTGTGAAATTTTTCATGATGGAGAACACCCCTGCAATGAATAATGGAGTTTGTGAAGAATGGGTACTTAGATCTTTCTAGGTGAGGGTGAAGAGTTATACTATCAAAGGGTGTTTGTCATTCAAGGTTAAGCACAAGGATTAAGAACTCTTAGGGAAGAGTTAGCATTGGTCTTAGTTAATCATCTAAGCCAATTAGGACCTAGAGGAGACTAGGTTCCTTGGAGAGACAAGAGAGGTCTCTAGATAACAGTGTAAGGAAACCTAGGATCACATACATTAGAATCTAGTGTAGAACAATAATATGTAATTTTGTTAATTTGTTCAAGTAAATAAAAAGTTATTAAAAAAATGGTAGACATATGTCTGTGAGGAGTGTGAAGACACTGGTAAAGAAAATTAAAGTTTAATATGCTAATATTGTCCAAAAATAGAAAATTTATATGGTTAGAAAGCTTAGAAGACATGTGAGATGATGGTAGTAATTTTAGAGATACCCACTTGATCATTTGTAAAGATCATGATGACAAAGTCAAGAAATCATGTTGAAAGAAGAAAAATGTTGAAATAGACAAAATTGGAGGTAAAATGGGCTTGCAAGCCTTAGGTTTATATTCCAAACCTTTTACCAAGCCATAACCTATAAGTAAAACCAAGCCTAGCAAAAATTTGAATTTTATGGAACCTATATGGGTTATGCAAAATTTTTTTTTTTTATGTGGTAACTAAACTGTCCACCATATTTGTGCACTTACCCATTTACCATTTAGGTTTATGGTTTAACTTAAGATTTAGGATTTAGGATTTAACATTTAGAATTAGGGTTTAACAATTAAGTTTAGGATTAGGGTTTAGCATTTAGGATCTATGGTATGGTTAGGATTAGGGTTAGTGTATTATGGTTAGGGTTAGGGTATTATGATTAGGGTTAGGGTTTTTTTAGGGTTAAGGTATTATGGTTAGGGTTAGGGATTTGTTAGGATTAGGGTTAGATCAGGGTTTAGCATTTAGGATTATAGTTAAGATTATACTTAGGGAGAGGTTTTAGGGTTAGTTTTAGGATTAGGATTAGGAGTAGGATTAGGGTTATAATTAGGGTTATGATTGGTATTAGGTTTAGGATTGGTATTGGGATTATGATTAAGGTTAGGGCTTATATCATGGTTAGGATTAGGGATTAGGGTTTATATCATGGTTAGGATTAGGTTTTGGGTTGGGGGTGTTATTAGGGTGAGGATTAGAATTATGGTTAGAGTTAGAATTATGATTAAGGTTACGACTGAGGTTAAGGTTTTAATTACACTTTGGTTAGGATTTAGAGTAGGGTTTTATTAGGATTCATATTAGCATTTGGTTAGGTTAGATATTAGGGTTAGGGTTAAGCCTATGGTTATAGTCAGGATAAAATTATGGTTAGGGTTCAATTAGGGATATACTTGTAGTTAAATTAGTGTTATGGTTGAAGCATAATTAGGGTTAGAGTTAAGGTTAGGTTAGCATTAGCATTCAATTAGAGGAAAATATTTGAGTTATAGTTAGGGTTGAAGTTAACTATATGGCTATGTGCACGATCATGGTATACCAAACTAGGCCCTTAAGTGGCAATGAAAATTCAGAAAATAAGGTTTAGGCAAGTTGACATAAAAAATTGAACAAGTTATAAATATTATATCAAAAATATGTAACAAGATAATTTGTAGAAAATTGAATTTAGTTTCTACGGTACTAGTCCTTTTTTGAAAAAAAATTATTCTATATGTTGAAATTTTTTAATTTCAATGTAGTACTACAAAAATTTCAAGAAAAAATAAGAAGTAGGTGTATGTCTGACCACCTTAAACATAATCAAATGATAAATTTTTTTAACAAGATTTTAGATATAAGTAGTAGAATCATGTCTAGATGTGACACATATTTTTTTGTAATTTATTTCTAATTAAATAATTAATTATGATTTTTCTTCTAAAATTTTTCCAGAATACAAGAACTCTCGTGTTTGACCACATTAACTTAGTCTAAACTTTATCAAATTGATTTCTTTTTAAATTTTTCTTATATTAGGAAAATCATAGAATGTGACATGTGTTTTGGATTTCAAAATTGTTATACAATTTGAAAGTTATAGCTATTTTTCAATAAGTCTATCAATTAGAATGATAAAGACAACAAGTCGGTGTATGTCTGACCACATTAGACAAAATCAAATGATAATATTTTTTTATAAGATTCTAGATAAAAGTAGTAGAGTCATTTTCGAATGTGATGTATATTTTTTTATATTTTTTTTCCAATTAAATAATTAATTATGATTTTTCTATTACAATTTTTTTTGAATATAAAAAATCTCGTGTCTGACCATCTTAACTTAGTCTAAACTTCATCAAATTGAAAGAATTGTTTAATATTATTGTACTAGGTGAAGCATAGAATGTGATGTATATTTTAGGTTTCAAAAATGTTATATTGTTTGAAATTTATTGTTATTTTTCAAAGAGTCCATCAATCAGGATTTCTTTTTCACATCGCCACTTTTTGGGATACCATGATCCTACACATACCCATATACATAGGTATTGATTATGGTAAGGGTTTGATTATGGATAAGGTGTGATTATACTTAGGGTTAAAATTAGAGTTTAATTAGATCTAGTGTTAGGGTCATAATTTAATGGTATTGGGATTAGGGTTAAGTTAAGTTTTAGATTTCAAGGGTGATTTTATTTGGATTTTATATAAGTTAGGATTTAGCTAGGTTTAAAATTAGGGTTATAGTTCAATTTGGTTTAGTATGATGGTTAGGGTTAAGCTTAGGGTTTAATTTGTCAAGTGGCCATATTTTTTTAATCTTACTTGGGGTTAGCTTCATCTTGGGTTTTAATGTGTAATATGATAAAGAGTTAAGTATGGAGTTAAATCTAGTTTTTCAAGCTTTGTTATTTCTATTTCTTAAATAGATTTCTCCTCAACTAATATTTTATTAAGTTTAATTTAACTTTAAATTTAATTAATATTAGGGTTATGATGGTAATTTTTTAAAAGATTAGTGTTTAATTTGGTTCAGTGTTGCAGTAAAGTCTCAATTTGGTTTAGGGTAATATTTCAACACACTTCTTGGTCATTTTTTCTTTCTTCCTTATAGGTCATAAATTTAAAAAATATCACATATTTAAATTTGAAGTATTTCTCTAGAAAATTTATTGTTTACACAAAGATAGAGATATATTTTCCCCTTTCTATGCTAATCATATTATCTTAATTAATTAAATAATATAAAAAACATAAAATATATAATTGAATGTGAAGATAACAAATAGACAGAAATAATATTTTTCTAATATGGTTGCTTAAATCTTGGACTTTCTCATATTTTTTCATAATCTTTACGAAAACATCTAGAATTCAATCATATCCATTAGATTGAATTTATCCCACCCCTCAATCTCACAATTTTATTTTTACAATGCTCACCTCGACATAGTTTATTGTTCACATTAACATTTTCAAGCTCTCTACTAATTCAAAAATATGGCCTCCAATGACATGCAATGATTGCAAGATTTACATAAAATAGATTTGTTGAAAATGTCATTAAAAAATTTTAAACCAAATTTTTTGGCATCATTCTCCCTACTTTGAGCAGGATGTTCTGCACATTGTAGAAATATTGTGAAATCGTAGACATAGTAGCTAAAGAGGATTTACAAAATTTAAATCTAATACTTGAGCAAGCGTAAATCCTTACTCAGCAACCTTTGTCAGCATCCTCCTTGCATTTTCTAAATGCAATCATGTAGACCCTTCTCCTCTTGGTGATCAAGATAAATGAGTTATAGATTAAATCATAAATACTCTCTGCACAAAATATATATGATTTTGAAACTAATTACCAAATTTAATAAATTAAATAATATGACAACATAGCCATCCATATTTTTCATCAAAAATTCAATACCAAATATAATTATATAAATTAAATATTAAATATAAAAATTATATAAAATAAAGTATTAAAACTAAATCTCAAAGATTCTCCAATTTTAAATAAGGAAGAAGAAAGATTTTTCACCATTTTAAACTATTGCAAATGAATAATCTAAATAATATAAATCCAAAGCAATATGGTGGCATTTCCCTCTATATTTAAATTTAAATCTAAATATTAAATGAAATAATGACCAAAATCTAAATCTAAAAGAAAGATAAATCTAAATCTAATTCTAAAACTAAAACTAAATCTAAATTTTAAAGTATTAAAACTAAATCTTAAAGATTTTCCAATTTTAATTAAGGATAAAGAAAGATTTTTCATCATTTAAATCATTATAAATAAATAATCTAAATCTAAACCAATATGGTAGCATTGCCCTCCAATTTAAATTTAAATCTAAATATTAAATGAAATAATGATCAAAATCTAAATCTAAGAGAAATATAAATCTAAATCTAACTCAATAAAATGAAATCTAATTCTAATTCTAAAACTAAATCTAAAACTAAATCTAAATCTAAATCTAAATCTAAACCTAAAACTAAAGCTAAAACTAAAACTAAATTTAAGTCTAAATCTAAAACTAAAATGAAAACTAAAACTGGAACTATATATAAAAATAAATTATTAAATACAAAATAAAAATATCACCTTGATATTTAGTTGGTTGGTTGGTTGCTTTCTCTTGAAATGGGCTTCCTAATGATGAAATTAGGATACACTCTTTTATAATCAGAGAGCATCTTTTTATGTTCCCCAAAAGGTGCCTTTTCTAATTCCTTTGCCTCTCCAAATTCCACACAAAAATATAAAACACTCCAAATTTCTTATATAATTTTTAACTTATTCTTCATCCATGTGGTGTCGCTATTTTTTCGGGTCATATTATTTTTCTTAAAGATTTTCCAATTTTAAATAAGGAAGAAGAAAGATTTTTCACCATTTTAAATCATTGCAAATGAATAATCTAAATAATCTAAATCTAAAGTAATATGACAATGTTGCCCTCCATATTTAAATTTAAATCTAAATATTAAAACTAAATATTAAATGAAATAATGATCTTAAAATCTAAATCTAAGAGAAATTATATAAATCTAAATATAACTCTAAAATTAAAACTAAAACTAAGTCTTAAAGATTTTCCAATTTTAATTAAGGAAGAAGAAAGATTTTTCACCATTTTAAACTATTCAAAATGAATAATCTAAATCTAAATATGGTATCATTACCCTCCATATTTAAATTTAAATCAAAATATTAAATAAAATAATGATCAAACCTAAAATAATGAATAAATCTAAATCTAACTAAAACTTAAACTAAATCTAAAACTAAATCCAATTCTAAATCTAAAACTAAAACTAAAATTAAATTTAAATCTAAAACTAAAACTTAAACTATAAATTTTTTTTTATTAAATACAAAATAAAAATATCACCTTGATATTTGGTTGGTTGCTTGCTCTTTAAATGGGCTTCCCACAAATAAAATGAGCTCCAGACACTCTTTTATAATCTTAGAGTGTCTCTTCATATTCCCCAAGAGGTGCCTTTTCTAATTCCCTTGCCTCTCCAAATTCCCAAAAAACATTAAAAACTATTTTTTTAATTTTTCAACTTATCCTTCATCCATGTGGCGCCCCTATTATTTCGGACTTGCCATTAATTGGCTTCCTATTATTTTGGCCAACTATTATTTCACCTAACTATTAATAGTTTTGTAATTTATTTATTTAATTTAATACTTTTTATTGACAAGGAATCTTTTTTGGCATATTCTTGTGTTGGTATTCCCATCTATGCTCCCATAGTATAGGTACGCCTCTCGACATAATAATAATAATAATAATAATGGATTTTTTTAATAATAATTTGATAAACTGAATATTTTTATATGTGTGTAGCTATAATTGAATATCATAGAATATATATACTAGATTAAGCTTATTCATTCTTTAAGACTCTAAGTCCTTAGTAATGAATGAATATCCTTGGTAGCTTTTATTTTCTATTATTATTTTTTCTGTTCTACTTTGACATATAAACTTAGGCAACAAATTTTGGACAAGTTATCATATAATACCTTCAATTCATTATATTATAGAGATCTCATGCCTTTTCTTGGAATTGACATTTTATTTTTAATGACTATGAAGGGATTAATATACAACAAAATGTTGTAGTCTATAAGTCCCCACTTCTTTAAAAAAAAAAAAATTGGCAAAACTTTATATTTATATTAATATTAATCAACTAGTTCAAAAAGGGCTCCAGGAGAAAGAACCAGGAAAGAAAACTCTATTCATAACCTATCATAATACAAAAATGGACTTTAGATCATCTAAAAAGTACTTAGACTACCCAAAGCCCCAAGGCCATAAATAGACCTGATTACAACTTACATAGTAGAATCCCAATACAAAATGTAACCGGATGCCAAGGGCATTAAGGAGAAAAATTACAAGTTTATATCAAAATCCCAAACAAAGTATAGTGAAAATGCCCAACAACAAATATTACATGTTGATATATACCAGAAAACCTAAACTAACCAAAACCCATGGCCCGATTGAGGCCCAAGTACATCATTAAATAATTCAGCCCTGATACAAAGAACAAAACATGCAAATATGCATGGAGAAGTATTGAGAAAGAAGACCATCATCAGAAAGCTAGCCAAGCACATAGAAGCATAAGGCATGAAAACTCCACCATCATATATCAGCCAAGATGAAAGAAGGAAGCCCAACAAAAAATTGTCGAGTTGTATTGAAATCCAGACACAGTATGTTGATAGCCGGAGAGAAGAAAAGGGCATAGATAATCCAACATCAAACCACAGGTGAAGAGAGATAATTCCAAAATGAAATATATATGATACCGAGAGCTTATAGGATCTAGAGAACCTATACATAATATGAAGAGCCTGCAGGAGATTGTTAGCCCAAAAAACCATAAAGAAAGAAGATTAGATATCATGAAATACCTCCACTGCCAAACTGTGAAGGAGGGGAGAAGAACAAGGAGCTCCATAATCTATTGGCTTCACAGTGTAAGAGAGCATCTGACCCCAAGGCACTTAAATAACAATCGGGAGAAGAAGGAGATTCGCCCCCACATTGGTCCACAACCGAAACAGGGATACCTGGAGAATCAGGGCTACCATTGCGGGATGAGAAGTTACCTCCCACAGAAGATGAACCCGTCGATGAAACCGAAGCATGAGAATGAGACATCAAGCCCAATAGGGAATATGTTTTAGCAAAGGCCTTACCTCTATAACCTGCATCGAAGGGAATCCTATTAAGGACATGATCAAGTGGCAAGATAGCAGTGCATGCAATACAATCTTTAATCACAGCTAACAACATGATAAATTTATCAAAATTAAAAATTAAATGACCTAGAAAAATTCCACCAATATGAGCATCACCATGTCAAAATTTATATCCTTGCACTGTTGAAAGTAAGCTATTGTTTTGGAGAAAAAGGGTCAAGATGACCGCGTTCAAAATTTTAAGCAACAAGAACCATGACTGGGAGATATCAAGAAGGTTAGAGCAGAAAATGGAGAATAATTGAGAGGGAAAGATGATCCTTTTAAACAGTGGGGATAGGATGGACTCACCAATTAACCTCTGGGTATACCTGCAACATCTTGGATAGTGAATAATAAAAATGAAAGCCAAGGAATAATTAGATATGATACCTTCAAAGGGAACTTCAAACTCAGGGGATGGAAGATGAACTCGAAGGTTGAATGGAGTGAATTCATCAAAACATCTATAAGCATCCATGTTTGGAAATCTGAAAAGTAGAGAAAGGGTAGGGGTCGAGAAAAGTATATACAAAAAATATAGTCATCATAAATGAAACTTCTCCTTTAATGGAATGAATGAAGGAAACAACCTTTTAGCTCAACTCGTACATAGAATTAATAAGTTGCAAAAGATTTGATCTGTCATATGCGTGAATTACAACCAAACAAACTTATTTGGTGATGCAACTAAAGAGGTACCCTACACACTAATACTTGATACAAAGATTAGAGCATACAAAGAGTTAATGAGATGCAAAATATTTGATCTATCATACATGAAAGTTACAACAAAGAATACTCCTTTAGTGATGCAACTGAAGAGGCACCCTACACATTAATAATTGATACAAGGATTAGAACATACTGAAAGAAAGATAACACATGTGGTAGAGGAGAAAGAAATTAAACCCGATCTAAAAGACACATGCGAATGAAGGATTCCTTCATGAATGAAGTGTACATAATCCAATGAAAAGTACCTCATTTGCAAGGAAGAAAAAAGAGTAAAAACTAACAGTAGCCCTCTATTACCAAAGAGGGTGATTGAGAGGGAATTCAAATTGGCTGACAAAAGAGGAGAAAGAAAGAATGTGGGAAGAATTAGACTGATTCAAGGGAAATCAAATTAATAATATCAGGGAATGAGGCTGAGGAAACTAAACTAGAGGGATAAGAGAGGTGAAGGTCATTAGTACCTAGATTAGCAAACAAATCTACTAATTTATTACCCTCTCTAAAAATGTGGGTTAAATAGCACTCTGAAAATGAGTCAAGGAGAGACCAAATTTGGGACAAAACATAATGGATATGTCTTGCAAAAGAGAGCCTTTTCACACAAGCATTTATAATTACTGAGGAATAGCTCCTTCAATATGAAGGAACCTAATATTCAATTTCTTTGCAGTAGAAATACCATGCAATAACGCATAAGCTTCCACCAGATTATTAGTCCCTAGTGGAATAGGGAGAGCCTCAAAAAAGAGGGGAGAGCCATGACAATCCTAAAGAGAAAACCCAATTCCAGACTTCCTTGGGTTACCTTTTGAGGACCCATCAAAGTTTAATTTGATGAAACCATCTTGAGGGGGGTGGGGGGCATTTAATTGAGGCTCTAGTTTGTAGCCTATCTTTAGGACAAAGGGGGAAAGGAAGGGAAGGGAAGACCAATCCCTTCCATTTCTTTATAATAGCCCCATCCCAAGAAGAGAAGCCCCGATTACCACTAAACTTAGAGGCATAAGAATTAGTGACCTCAACAATAGATTGATGAAGCCTATTTGTTTATTCATCTCCCACCAAACAGACCACAAAATCAGAGAGGGAGAATAGATCCAAATGCAAGAAAACATGGATTTGGAAAATAATGTTGGCTAGGATTGAAATAGGTCCCAAACGGTGATGGGGAGAGGCATGGAAAGATCCAACTTATCCATAAAAAACAACCAATAATTTTGAGCAAAGGGGAAATCAAGGAAAAGATTGTCAGTCGACTCTTGAGCCTGACCACACAGGACACACTGAAAAACATTGGCAATATTGAGTCTAGACAACCTTTCACTAGTAAGAACACGGTTTCTAAGAATGAGCCAAGAAAAATAGCCCGCTTTAGGGAGTATTGAATTATGCCAACAAAAAAGATAAGCTCTATGTTTCTCCTTATTATTTTGACAAAACTAAGCCACCTCGTAACCTAGCTTAACTAAGAAGTTACCATCCGAAGATGGAGCCCAAAAGAGGTGATTAGAGGCTCTAGAAAGGACAATAAGTTGATCAGAAAGAAATTGATTAGTAGATTTGGTAGCTTGAGGATTAATAGGAAGAGAGGTAAAATATGTCCATACAACTAACCACGAATGGATATATACTGTAGATTTGTAGTAAATTAACTTGTGACCCCAATGCAAGGAAGCCACTTCCTAGATATCTAGGAAAGGTTGAGTGGTATACAAAGGAGGAAAATCATTCCATGAATCAAGCCATAAATTAACTAACTCCCTGTTATGGACTTCCCAAGACACAAAAGAATTAATAATATGCCTAGATTTAATCATGAAGTCCCAAATAGCTGATCCTTTCTTAATGATCAAGTATGGAGATAATTCTAGAAGGATCTAGATTATCTAGATATTTTTCTTGCATCAGTTTACACCACTTGATGTTAGGTTGGGTATATAGCTTCCAAATCAATTTACCATCAAAGGCCAAATTTCGAGAAGACAAGTTATGTAATCCCACACCACTTGTGGACAAAGACGAAGACATATCTGATAATGATACAAGGGGTATTTTTTTTTTCTCCAGTCATGTTGGTTGTCCAAAGGAATTCTCGAATTAGTTTCTCAATTTGGTTGAGAATATATTTAGGGGCTCGAAGGACTGAAAAGTAATAATTAGGGATTGCTGAAAGAATAGTTTTGATTAATAAAATTCTACCAAAGAGTGCAAGCCATCTATCTTTCCAAGCTAGAACTCTGGATTTAATATGGCTTACTACCAAATGCCAATAATTTGGCTTATTTGATTCTATAAAAAATGGAATTCCTAAATAAGTGGATGAGAGGTCATCCAAAGGAAATCCTAACACATTAACAATTTTATCAAGAATCTTTGGATCTGTATTGAAGATATAAACCTTAGATTTGTGGATGTTGATTTTTTGACCAGAAATAGAGGTGTAAAGATCCAACACCTTTTTAACCTATTTAGCTTCCTAAATAGAAGCTTTCCCAAATAGAAGTGTGTCATTGACAATCAACAAATGTGTGAATCAGATGGAAGTGCCAATAATGGGCACACCAAGCCATAACCTAGAGGTATGAGAGGTACTAATGGAATGACTCAAAACTTTAGCCATAATGATGAAAAGAAAAGGGGACAAGGGATCACCTTGATTGACACCTTGAGATGATGGAAAAAAACCAACTGCTGAACCATTAATTAATACAGAAAAATAAGATCCAGAAATACAAGCCATAACCCATTTGCACCATTTCTTTGAAAAATAAAATTTAAGTAGAACCTATAATAGAAATGCCCAATTAAGTCTATCATAGGCCTTCATCATGTCCAATTTCATGAAAAATGATGGAATGGAGTGATGATTAATAGAATGTAAAGTTTCATGAGCAAGAATAGCCCCATATGTAGTTTCCCTACGAGGAACAAATCCACCTTGTTCATGTGAAACAATCCTAGGGATAATGTGTTGCAACTGTAAGTAAATGGCCTTAGTGATGATTTTATAAATGGTATTGCAGAGAGAAATTGGGTGAAAATCAGAAAAAGTCTGGGGGTCACTATTATTGGGGATAAGGACAAGATTCACAGTATTAAAACATTTTAACATAGCTGAATTCTTTCTAGATTCTTCAAACATGGCCAGAAGATCCAAACAAATGGCATCCCAAGCTTTTTGAAAAAAGAGGCCAGTAAAACCATCTGGACCAAGGGCTTTGTCAGGAGATAATGAAAAGACAACTGATCTAACTTCTGATAAAGTAAACAGAGCCATTAATAGAAGGTTATCCTGGGTTTTGACAGAGTGAGGGATTGTGTTAAGTAGCTCATTTACCCTACTATCATCAGGATGGGAAGAAGGGGGTGGGGAAAGAAGATTTTAAAAAAACCTAACTGCTTCTTGTTGGATATCCTCTATATTAGAAAAGACATTACCAAAATCATCTTTAATAGATAATATTGACTTGCATGATTTCTTATGCTTGGATGAAGCATGAAAAAACTTAGTGTTCTAATCACCTACCTATAACCAAAGCTCACGGGACTTTTGTCTATAGTACTCTTCTTCCCTGGCACACAACTCAGCCCACTCATACTGTAGGAGTTTCTATTTCTCAATGGTTTGAGGATCTAATCCATTATCTATAATATGCTAATTAATTTCACCCAAATCTTTTTCCAATTTAGATTTTTTTATCAAAGATGTTTTTAAATATGTTAACATTCCAGGCTTTAATCAAATTCTTGGCATATTGCATCTTTTTGAAAAATTGAAACATCATAGATCCCTCCACTTGAGGGGAATATAACCACCATTGCTTAAGCAGAGATTCAAATAAGGGGTGTCTAAACTAAACAGATTCAAATTTAAAAGAATATTTAATAGAAGTAGGGACATTCACAATAGAGGATTCAACCAAAAGATGTATGGGAAAATGATCTAAATCAGAAAAAGGAAAAATATCCAAGGATAAAGATAAATTTTCCAACTTCCAAAGCTGTGAGCCGAGAAATCTATCCAATGTGATCATAATTTGCAAAAAACCAGATCTTCTATTAGTCCATGTGGGAAAAATTACAAAACTCTGTCACACTAGAGGACAAATTTAGTGGTTCTAGCTGGAACGGGTCTAGTTGGAAGGGTTCCAACCGGAACTATGTGCACCCACTAGGTACCATGTGGCATCTATGTGGCACGAGGGTTTCGGCCGAAACAGTTATGGCCAGAAGGGTTCCAACTGAAACCCCAAAAAACTATATAAACAAAAAAATCCAATGGGTGACTCATTTAGTTTGAGCGGCTTTTTGATTTTGAGGAGAGCTTAGCGAGTATTTTGACCGAAAGAGGTAGGCCATTTTTTAATTTTTTAATTTTAATGTTTTTTAATATTTTAAAAAAGTTTTTAAAGTTGTTTTTTTATTTAATATTAAATAATTGTAATTTAAATAAAAATGTTTATTTAATAGTTGTTTTTGTTTATTTAATATTAGATAATTGTAATTTAAATAAAAATATTAATTTAATAGTTGTTTTTATTTATTTAATATTAAATAAATGTAATTTAAATAATATCAATATAATAATGATGTAGATTGATTTAAAAGTGAAAATGTGAAAAATCAGAGTCCAAAGAAAAATTGCATTACAGAATCACCAGGTGAAATTAGGGTTAATTCACCATGACCGAGCAAAAGTTAGAAACCTAGATTCTACTTTAGCTAATCTGATTTCCAAGCATTCTTCAAACTTGACAACCAGATCCTCAAGCCCGGACAAGGAATTCACCAGCTATTGTTTCAATTGCTGGTCATACGGGCACAAATACAAAGATTGTAAATGGAGGGATGTTAGACATTTTCACCCCACTTACGATCACCTCAAGGAGTTTATCGCAAAGCAAAAGGCTAAAAGCTTGCTAAAAGCCCAAAAAAGTGGACAATCTTTGGTCAAGGTCTCTGCTCCTCTCGGTGAATTAAATAATCTTACGGATAATGTAACCAAGGATCTTAGCTTGAAGGAAATAGATTATTTTCCAGCACCTAAAACTAGGGTTTCAAAACCCAGTTTGGAATCCCAGACTCACTATGGCCACCGGTTCCAAAACAGGATATTGGAACAAAAGATTTTCTCTGTTAATACATTGGACGCACAAATGGCTTTCTTTGAAAAAACTAAATATGCAAATGTGGGGAAAGTTAATTTAGAGCCGGTCAGGGTAAAATATACTAAACGGGTCTCACCTCAGGCCATCTCCAAATTGGGGAAAGGTGGAGTGGCACCCACTCAGGCCCTTACCGCTCGCATAGTTAATAAACCCCCATCATGGCTACCAGCATGTAGAAACCCTGGGACGACAAAGGCTCTATCATTCAGGACAATTCTGGCTATTAGCTCCAATGAACCTCTAACTGTTGCGAGGGGAGGGGGAATGCCAAAGCCCAAGGCATCTTTCGGTGGTGGAAAATCAAGAAAAGAAGAATGGCACACGATTAAAGGCAAGAAACTAGTAAAATCTTCTCCTACAAATTACAATAGCAGTAATATTGTTCTTAAAAACTCCTTTGATTTACTAAGCAGAGCTAATACTCCTTGTAAAAAGCTTCTACATATAGCAAATCATCAGAGCAATAGGGTTTTGGGAAGGGGAGAAGTTCCTAGGGGGAAATCACATCTGGATTGTAAATTTGCACAATCCAATGTGAGGAATTTTCCCCTCCCCCTGCCCAAAACCCTAGCTATGGAGAAAAAACCTTTAAAATAGTAATGATTTAACAGGTATTCATAAATCTCCAAATGCGTACAACCCTCCTCATTGTAGGAAGGAAAAAATGAGATCATTTAACAGCAAGCCACAAAATATGGTTAAACCTGGTAATGAAGGTAACTTGTCACATGCTAAGTGTAATGATTATGTTTACACTCCACCACATAGGCATTTAGCTAACCATAAACATTCAATATTTCCAATATATGGTAATCACGATCCTAATCATTTTATGGTGACATTGGATGAAAGTCACATTTTGCAAATTCAGAATGCTTGTGTAGAGACAGGTGTCATACGCAAGTGGATGGGAATAGGTGTCCATATCAAGGATATAATCAAAGGTCTGTTATCTCTTCTCCCCTCGAAGGTAAGTATTACTATCTTGGCAAACAACTTTATTTATGTAGATTGCAAAAGCAATATTCTTAAAAATGAAATTTTAGAGAAAGGTTATTTGAAATTCAGAGAAATTTCTTTTTTCGTATGTTCTTGGTTCCCTTTTTTAATCCAATAAAAATAGCGGATTTCCAAGTAGAAAAAGCAATTATGTTAAGAAATCTGCCACTAGAGTGTAATCATCTAGAAATTGTGAAAAGAATAGGAGATAAAATTAGAACTTTTAAAAGGATGGTTAAAGCTGAATATAATAAATTAGATGTGATTATAATTGTTAAGGTAAATTATCATGACAGTTACATTCCCCCCCTCTAGCTGTGTTTTAATTCAAACACCATAATTATAAATCCCAAGATCCTAGAGGACTTCATAAAAGATTCTGAGAAAGGAAGGAATCCACCCTCACTTACACTTAAAAATTGTGCAGATGTTTTCCATGACCCTAATATTAGGGTAAAAATAAAGTTCTTAAACAACAGAGGGGGTTTTGAGCTCTTGAACACTAAATTTGGGCACTCTGAAGCTCCACCTCCCAAATTGTGTGAAATTAATGCTCTAGTTAGCATTAATAATCCCAAGGAATCCTCCAAATCTCCTACTCTATTAAGGAGGCTGGAAACTCCCCTCTTCAATAACTTTGAAGATACTAGTCTGAATAATGCAAATGTTAATGATAATCATAAAATTTTAGACTATGGCTATAAGAATAGTACCATAGAGCAGTTAGAACTAAATCTTACTGACAAGACCATTGTAAATGTGCAAGAAAAGATTGATATATTTATAGAAGAGGCAGGCCCACAAGCAAGTCAGCCTGCGATTTTCAATGGTATTAATACAATTGCTTCTGAACCAGCAGATACAGACCAAAAGCAAATGGATGTATTTAAGGATACACCAATAGAACAGTCTTTGAACATAGAATATTCAAGTCCATCAATAGTTAGGCCCTTTCCCCCACTATTGTCTGACACAGGTCTGTCCAACATGGTACCAACCTATTCTCAGAATAAGAAGGAGATACATACTCCTTTCAATACCTTTGAAATGGGGGTAGATATGGATAAAGATTTTAGTAATGTTATCCAAAATGATAAAGGTAATTTTGAAAACATGGTATTTGAAAATACCTATGTACCCCCTCTATCACATAGCAACACAACCAGCTCACCACAGAAAATTTTGTCTCCAGCAAATATTCAGGAAGATAATATTATAAAGAATTCATTTAATATACCTATTGAAAACTTAATTATTCCTCAAACTACTGAAGCATCATCTCAAAGAATTGATAACATATCAAGCATTAGGTGTGAATCTAATAATATGGAAATTGAACCAGAATATACAGAAATAAAAGAAAATATTAGAATCTGTATACAACCTGAAGGAAACAAGACTGATCTTCAAACAGAACAGTCTTTGACACCAGAATGTGCTAATATAGTAGAACTAATGGATCAGGTAAACAAAATAGAAGAGGAGGTAAACCAAATTATTAATTACTTATGAGAACCACTAACGGATGAGTTAATGGACTTGTTTCTAGATGAGATCTGTGACTTTGATGAACTAAAAGTTCAAAAAGAAATACCAATCAAACAAATTCAAGAATGTATTGTAGAAGAAAGTAAGGATGAAGGCAATAGACTGAATCAACCTTCTCCTATCCCAGATAAGGAAGTATCAGATAACGAACTGCAAAGCAAAAATATATTAAAAAATGATCATACCATTGAACAGGGGACAATGCAAGCTGTCTCAGTACCTCTTGAAATAGAAACCTTAAATCTGGACCTACCAGGAGAAATAGAAGATATTATAAAAATTTATGGTAAGGAGATTGTAGATAGAGTGGAACCCTTAGCTTATACAATTAATGAACAAAATAGCCCGGGTAATCAGGATAATTCGATAATAGGGTCTCCTGGAGACTCAACTTTGGTTAAAGAAGCAATTGAAGGTCTCTTTGGAATAACTAACGAAAATAGAGAATTGGGCATAGCCTTGACCAGAGGCAGTCTAAGCACTCCTAATATTAACAAACTTAAAAAGAAAAGAGGCAGGAAATTAGCCATAGAACTGAGATCTCTAGATGGCAATGTAGACAATCAAAAAAAGATAGCTGACATTCTGAACATAGAGAAGGGGAAGTTCCTTCCCAAGGAACAATGAGAGTTACTACTTGGAATGTTAGGGGTCTAAATGCCCCTAACAAACAAAGATTAATCAAAAGATACTTAAAAAACTTCAAATCTGAAATCATCTTATTACAGGAAACTAAGCTTAACAAAGAGGACAAATCTAAATTTAGTAAAAGATTAGGTATTTGGAAGTCAGAATATGCCTGGTCAATAGCTCACTCAGGTGGACTTGCTTTCCTATGGGATCCTCATAAAGTGGTAGCTTTACCCTCGCATACTAATGATAACTAGATGACACTAACAATTAAGAGCCTAAAATCAGATTTAAAATTTAACCTGATCAATGTATATGGGACAATCAATAATGAAGAAAAAAGAAGAGTTTGGCAGGAATTACAAGACCTTTTAATGAATAACCGAGAACACCCCTTTGTTATCGGAGGAGATTTCAATGCTATACTAAATCTAGAAGAAAAGTATGGGGGTTCTCAATTCATATCACAAGCCCATAAAGATTTTAGCAAATGGGCTGCGGATAATCATCTAATAAGAATCAATATAATTAATGGAGTTTATACATGGAATAATAGAAGAGCTGGATTCAGCTACATAGCAGAACAACTAGATAGATTCTTTATTAGAACAAACCTCGATAACTTTAATCAGTTAGTCAATGTAGAGATCCTCCTAGAAGCAGGATCAGATCACTTCCCTGTCAGGCTTACCATTACAGAGAATTCCAAACCATCGAGAAATTCATTTAAGTTCGAATTTATGTGGTTCCAAAATTCAAAATTCATAAACCTCTTAGAGGACTGGTGGAAACATATCTCGGTAAAAGGATAAAAAATGTTCTACTTAACCGCCAAGTTAAAAATTATGAAAAATAAAGCATTAGAGTGGAACAAGAATAACTTTAATAATATATTCGAAGAGAAAACTCAGTTAGAAAAAGAAATATCTGATTTAAACAATATAGTAATAGAACAAGGTATGAATGATCTTAGCTACTACAAGGAAAAAGAGTTGATGGCAAAATACAATGATATCCTTGTCAAAGAAGAAATCTTATGGAAGCAGAAATCCAGGGAGTCATGGCTCAAGGAGGGTGACTGTAACACCAAATTCTTTCATAATACAACTAATTATAAAAGGAGTATTAATAGAATAGCCAAAATCAAGACAACCGAGGGACTTATTACTGAAGATCCTATTCAAATCTCAACTATTCTCACAAATTTCTATAAATCCCTTCTCAATAACATTGAGGCAGTTGACCTCAATGCCCAATACGAAATGCTTAAAGCCATTCTTGAATTGATTATTGAGTCGGACAACAAAATAATGAACAACAAGCTATCCCTAGAGGAGGTCAAAACTGCAGTGTTTCAACTCCATCCGGATAAAGCCTCGGGACCAGACGGTTTCCAAGCTGGCTTCTTCCAAAAATGTTGGCATTTTGTTGGTGAAGAGGTTTGGCAAGTAGTGGAAGCAACTAGAAATTCGGGTTCCCTACTTAGTGAAATCAACAACACCTTCTTTACCTTAATTCTGAAAAAGAATGAAAGTACGGATCCAGGGAATTTTAGACCGATCTCCCTATGTGACACAATATATAAGATTCTTTCCAAATGCTTAGCAAATAGATTAAAAACCTTTCTTCCAACTATTATTTTGAAAGAGCAGACAAGATTTGTAGCAAATAGATCTATTTTGGATGGAATTATTATAGCGCAAGAAATAGTTCATACTGCCCAATTAACAAAGGAACCTAGTATGATAATGAAAATTGATATTCAAAAAGCATATGATAAAGTAGACTGGAGATTCCTGTGTAAATGCTTGGAAGCTTTTGGTTTCTTGAAACAATGGGTTAACCTTATCTTTAACTGCATCTCGACCCCCAAAATTTCAATACTTATCAATGGCACTCCGGAAGGATTTTTTAGTATTTCCAGGGGCATTAGGCAAGGGGATCCACTTTCCCCCTTTCTCTATGTCATTATGGAAGAAGCATTAGGTAGATCAATTAAAAAGAAACAAGAGGAGGGGAGAATCTTGGGTTTGAAGGCATCGAAAAATGTGCCTAACATCACTCATCAATAGTTCGTAGATGACACGATTCTTCCAGGCTATGCTAACAGACAAGAAGCAAGAGCCTTTAAAGAAGTCCTTAACTTATACGTGAAAGCTTCTGAGTAGTGTGTGAATCCTACCAAATCAGAAATTTTCTTTATTAATACATGCCCAAAAATTGAAAAGGAAATTTGTAGTATGATGGGATACAAAATTGGCAAATTCCCATGCAAATACTTAGGAATAGACCTCAATAAAGGTATCCTATCATCCAAACTTTGGCAAAAAGTCATAACCAAAGTTCAAAATAAAAAAATTTCATGGAAAGGTAAATGGTTAACTAAAGCAGGTAGGTCAGCAATGATCAAATCTATCCTTTCAGCCATACCCACTTATCATCTGTCTATCCTACCCCTTCCAATTAATGTTAAAAAGGATTTAGACAAACTGTTTTGAGAATTTTATTGGTAGGGACCTTCAGAAGACAAAAAAATTGCCCTGATTAAATGGGATACCCTATGCAAACCAATTGCAAAAGGGGGTTTAGGTATCAAAAACCTACTTTGGCAAAATCAAGCACTGAGGGCTAAACTTATATGGAGAATGTACAAAGAATCAAGCAATAAATGGACTTCTATATTATTAAACAAGTACATCCTTGACTCGGATCCCATCAATATCTTTAGGTCACACTCCCATGTGAAAGGACCGTGGATATGGAATTTTATTAAGGACTGCAGAGGGATTATTAGCAAACATCTCTCTTGGGATGTAGGTTCAGGTAATCTAGCTCTTTTCTGGGATGATTCATGGGCAAGCCTTACTCCCCTTAACAAACTGGGCTTCTCAAAGGAATTTATGGAAGAATGCAAGAGAGGCATTGGATTATATCTTAAGGATTACCTATGTAATGCGGAAGCTTCTAAGTGGAGTGATCTTAAAGAAATAGATGAAGTTTGGCATGAGAAGCAAAACCTTTTAGTAGTATTGAAGGATAGGGAGATATCACTCAAAAATAGATCAGATACTCTAATATGGGTAGGATCAAACAACGGTATTACTCAGTCAAGGAGGGTTATAATTAAATTATTAGGAATCAAAATATGGATAATATAGACATACCTTTGAATCTTTGCTGGAATAAAGCCTGCCTCCCTAAAGCTGGCATGTTCCTATGGGTGGCTATGCAAAATAGAATTCTCACAGTAGACAAACTTAATAAGCTTGGATTTGAAGGGCCATCTAGATGCCCTTTATGTGAAAACCAATCCGAGGATGTTAACCATATCCTTCTTAATTTCCCTTTCACACAAAGATGCTGGAATTGGCTACATCAAAGCTTAGGATGGAAATCTACCCAACATTGCGATCTAATCAGCAACCTTAAAGCTTGGCCTTCTCTTTACAAAGATAACTTATTTAAGGATATTTGGACAATAGCACCTTCGATTGTAGCATGGGAAATATGGAAAGAAAGAAATAGAAGGATTTTTATGGATCAAAAATTAACATGGAATTTGATTACAAATAAGATAGAAGCGTCTATCATGGAAATTATTAACAGCAAACTCAGGGACAAACTAAGCTATGAGGATTCATTTAAGAGCTGGGACAACAAGATTAGGAGTAAATGGCCAAAATTAGAAATCCCTCCCCTTTATGGCAAGGGGGGCCCCAAAACTAAAACTGATAGAGCTTCCTGTAAATGGGTACCTCTGAAAGAAGGTTGGTACAAACTCAATTTTGATGGAGCATCACGAGGAAATCCAGGGGAAGCAGGTATTAGAGGGATCATTTAAAATTGGAAGTCAGAAGTTGTTGCTAAATTCTCTAAACCCATCATTCCTATGACAAACAACATGGTTGAGTGTATAGCGGCATTAGAAGGGCTTAAATTATGTAAGAAACTTAATATAACAAAAGTAATTATTGAAGGAGATTCCCAAATTATCATCAATGCCATTCCACTAAAAAAACTCCCAACTGGATGTTGAACTCTAAAATAGAAGAGATTAATGTACTAATGGAAAGTATTTCAAAGTATGAAATCAGACATACTTTCAGAGAAGGCAATACAAATGCGGACAAGCTAGCTAATCTAGGGGCTAACAGATTGGTAACAATGGATCAATATATCTAAAAATTTTCTAAAGGATAAGTCAATTCAAGAATAGGACTAAGAACTATCCTTTAGATAATCTTGGGAGGTTGTCTATTAAACATAGCAACCATTAGTATCATTAACTAAATCTCAACTGATTAACATGCTTTGAAAATTTAGACCTAGTTCACTAATCACCCCTTGCAGCAGGATAGCGCATGTGTAATTCATAATATCTTAATACAATAGACACCTTTAGCCTATAATGAATAGAAACAATTCTCTGTATAACAAGATTAGCATTAACATAACTAGGCTCACTTTGTAATAAGTATAAGATCTAGCCTTAGATCAACATAGGTTTTAAAGATACTTACTAAAATAATATAATCATAAAAAGACATCAATAATAATATACATTTGTATCAACTTGATAAGGATAACCTCCCTTGGTCAGATTTCTCAAAAGATATCTTATAGATAATATCTACAAATGGATCAAAGAACAGAGTATAATAAATATAAAGATAGGAGACCGGGATCTTAGACTGTCCCTGGTCATGTAGTACCTTTATATATACATAAAACTCTATATCAAAGATATACCTTCCCCTTCAATTGTTGGATCTAACCTGTAACTTTCTAAGGGCTATATTCTAGAACATTAGAATATTCTTAGAATATTTGAAACTTCTTAGGATATTTAAAAGTCTGTGGGACCCCTGACAGGTCAACCGCCATGTCACCATTCATCGACCATCTGGAAGCTGGCACATCATCATCTTCCCTGACAGTGGGACCACCAACCTTCTTCCATCAAGGGGCCCGCAACATATGTGGATCCCTTGTCACATGATTGCAAGTAGTGAAAATGGCTCTTGGGATCATGCAACAAGGCCAAAAGATGACACCTCACCCCCCTTTTTCTGACAGCGGGACCACTGATCACATTACCTTTGATCTAGATCGAGGGCTCTCACTGAAACTCATTGGTTAAATAGCCCGCAGCTTTCCATCACAGCGTAGCGAGGATCGTCGATTCTGCACACCCATTAATTCCTATCAGACCCTCCTGCCGATGTGCCTGCTGAGATAGATGGCAACTAGTTGCATGGTCGCATGTTAGAAATTTCTGACATGCGATCATGCGACAACTAATCTCAGTAGTCCCTGCAGACCATATGAATTTTTAATCCCGGGGTACATAAGTCTTAAGGAAAAATATTAGAGGGGTCCCCTCCCGACCAGGTAACCCCAGTCGCATGATCGCATAGCATGAAAAAAGGCTATGCAACCATGCGAAAAGGGTTTTAAACCTTATCTGGATCCTTAGGATAGATGTTTTTTTTTTTAGGTGCTTAGTCTTAGGGTTAGGGTAGTTTCCAAGGGGGACCCATTGGAACATTAGTCATATGATCGCATAGGCCATAAATAGCTTATGCGATTATGTGACTAACCCTTAAGCCTTGTGATAGGCCAACACTGGGGCAAATAATAAGAAGAATTAATGATTTATAATGAAGTTTGGCTGGTCTATACGTGTCAATCCGAGAGCATAAGCTTGCGAAAGGTGTCCGAGCAGTATGCCATCAAGGGATGATAGTTGTGACCTGAGTGTTTATGAATGCAACTACAACACATGAAATTGAGTCTATGAGAAACTAAGTAAATCCCAGCGATAGGAACTGTCACTTCCTGGCGACAGGAATATCAGAAATAAAGCAAACGCACAAACATCAATATATAATAATATCAATAATAATTTAAAATATTAACTAATCTGTAATATAAATCAACTAATCTAGAAATTAATAAAATGATGAAAACCTGAACATCTAATTTATTAAAAGGTATGCATACGTAATAAAACTGTTAACACTACATAACAAACAAACTACACTAAATAAAACAGTCATCGTGCTTTACCAAAGAGCGGGCCCTGACTCCTTAGTTTGCACGATGCATAAAGAAACAAGATTTACGCTGTTGTGACCATCCAAAAACTGATAGTTTATTTACTTCAAAATAGTACAGTCCAAAGCTGCGTACAACAATTTCTTCTTACTGAAAACTATATTCAAATCTGCAGAAAATGTTGTATATCTTCCCCTCCTTATGTCTACTGCTGCTTATATATATGCAGCTTTACAAATTCAACTCCATACAAATAATAATAGAAATCTAATATGTGCAGAAAATAGGCATTGTATTGTTTCAATAGAATGCTATTATTTGATTATTGGGCTTTCCACGTGAGGCTTGGAAATTTGTCTTAACAATACTATTTCATCTCCTTTAGCAAAAATAACAATGTAGTTATTTGTTGCACGGGTTTTCAGCAGCCACGTAATTCTTGGAAATAAATCTCAGCTATAATATATGATGTTTCAAGTCCTTCACTATTTTCATGTACAACCATCAATCTTAATAATAGAATCATCCATAATCCCCTCATTTTAGTCTTCAATATCCTCTCTACGTGTTCATATAGGGTGGATGATATCTATAGAAAATATATCTTTATGCTAATAAGAAATAATAGGCAATGTATTTCAAAGGGAATGGAACTTTGTATTGGTGAAATAGCTACAGGAAGATCTATAGGCGACAGGAAGACTGTAGTCCCAACTGGCAGGCGACAGGAAGTTCTATGCCACAAATAAACATGCTGCAATAATAAAGATTAGTAAAATGCAATCAACAATGAATTTTCCATATTTTAATCCCAAAACAATATTAAACACTACTTATTTATATTAAACTATATGCAATGTTATAATGGTAAAATGGGTTGAAATGGGATGGAAATGTAATAAAGAAATAAGTAGGAAAGTGTATGGAAAGGATTAAAATATGACATTAAATAGGTTATAATTGGCTCTCATCATTCCCCCCAACTTAGCTTATTGTACGTCCTCGTGCAATCATTATGATCAGGAGGGATTTGGTTTGAATTAAAAGCACTTCGATTTATGGCTTTAGACATTATCTCCACCCTGAACCATGATAATTCACATATAAACACAAATCCCTTTTCTTTACTTCACATGACAAGCTTTATTTTTTTTCTTCTTTCATAGGGATATCTCTTTTGTTTTTGTTTTTGTTTTCTTTTCTTTGCATTTTTTATAGCATCATGGTTCAAAATGTTTCACATAGGAGAAATTATCCCAATTTACACAAGAGAGGTTTAAATGGGTGAAGTGGGAGAGATAAGAGACAAAACAAAGGCTATTATATGATGGATATAGTATGATGGGTTTAGTAAGGGTGATGGATGGAAGATAATAGAGTGACATTCCTCCCCCCAACTTAAAGGTTGACCATCCACGAGAAACAAGGAGAGGATAAAGAGGGGTGTTGCACAATGATCAATATAATAAGTAATACCAATAAAGTTAAGAGATAAAATAAGGAAAAACAAAAGTGATTGATTTACCAACATGCATGTTCAGAGAGACCAACGTAGGAACATAGAGCAACTCAACAACTGACACCTCCAAAATGGATGAATCAACAAGGAATGAAGAGAGGCATCCAGAACTGTACTGCAACACCACAAAAGACCACCATCGGACTGAAAGCATCGAAGAGAAGACCACTGGAAGGAACCATAAAATTGGGACCAAGAAGGCAATCTGAGGGACCACCATCATCAAATTGAAAGCAATGTAGAACAAATAGTGGGTAGCACATACTATAGGTGATCAAAGTGTTGATGACCACGCTAAAGAAGAAATTCAAGAGGGAGTGACAAGAGGTCCCAAGAGCTAAAGAACCACAAAATCCATTGAGTGTTCCTGAAAAGAATGATTAGTAGAAAAACCAAGAACACCAATTATTGCATTTTGTTCATTTTTTTTCAATATTTTTTCATTTTTTCATTTTCATTTTTTTTTTCTTTTTTTTTCTTTTTTTTTCTTTTTTTTTTTTCAATTTTTGATAATGACAAGTGACCGCTGGCAAGCCAGTTTTCAATCACTCACCGCTTAATGGCACTGTAAAAATAGTTTTCACCATTAAGAATTTATTTTGCAATTAATATCCGCCAGAAACTGGTTTTCAGATATTAACTAGCCAACAATGCCCGAAGGTTTTCATTGTTGGATCTTTTATTGCTTTTTTTTTTCTTTTTTTCTTTTTTTTTCCTTTTTTTTTTTTTTTTTTTTTAATAATAATTACATAGAATGACCAAAGATCAAGAAATCTTGACATGGATAATGGATAATGATACCATCCAAAACTTGAGTTTTTTCCATGACCTCACAGAAGGCACTGTTGAAACTTGATTGCATAATGAACTTGGAATCATGACTATGAATAATCTCCACAAACTTGGAAATACTGAAACACTCGCACAAATCAACCTTGATCTATGTATCTCACACTGCTAAATTTAGAAGTGCCTTGTAGAGATTGGGAACATGTACTAGCATACTTGGATGAAAGAAGTACTCACAAGGATGATGATACTCATATGACATAGTGCTCTGATAATGACAAAACTAGATCACCAATGATAGTCTCCAATGTGGCCATAGAACTTCAGAGATGAGGAGACACAACTTGAAGGAATGTGATGATCTGCTACGTCTTCAAAGTCTTTCTGGATGTGTAGCTCAAAATTATCATGAATCAAGTTGCATATTTTCCTCCATGTGATAAATCACCAAAGAAAAGAAATCTCATCTCAAGGAAATGAACACCTTATGCCAAAATCTTCATATGATCTTGAATAGTGAAGCACAAGTGAAACTGAGATGCACCAGATAGCTAGCAAGCCCACACAATGCGAACAAAGCTAACATAGTATGTTTTTCAATGCTTGTGTAGAGAAGCATCATCAATTGGTTTTGCACCTCACTAGAACAATAGACCTGTAACCATATTCTTGAAACCAAGCATATCAAGTATAGTAAAGAAATTTAATCCAATTAATAACCCTACCATTAAGTAAGTAATGCATTTTTACAAATGGTAGGTAGAGTCATTAATATAAATAAATACTTGATAAAAACAAAAGAATGTGATTACAATGATTATACCAATGTCAATCAACATAAGAATACGTACCTTGAATTGTGGAGACATCACTTGTCGAGGTTTGCCAAAAGGACCAACAAAACAATCATTGAAGCTTGATTGGAAATCATCCTAGCACCAAAAAGTTAGAAGGATTCCCCCCCCAACTTAATTTCATGCCACAAGGTCACAAAAGCATTAGGATAATCAAAGAAATTAGGTAACCCGAAGAGAGTAACACATCTTTAGAATTTTGTGAGTCTTATTGAATCAAATATTTCAATAATTCGATGGATGGATTCCCAAATGAACTGTCGGTTATAAAAACATAGGGAATTTGAATTATCCAAGGAATCAAGAAATGGATCTAATACTTGTTATCAATGAATGATCATCGTAAGATACAAGAACCAAGAATGAAAATGTATAGATGGAAATGCCTTGGTCCTTATTAAATGAATCATCCATAGTTAACTTGGTTATCTTAGGACAATGGAAAGATTTAGCAATGACAAATAATACTCATCCAATTATAACAGTTGTTGTTTGGTCATTAATGCATAGAATCCCATATGGTCGTGCTTAATCAATTTGGTCATTCTTAATCAATTATTGGTCCTAAATCAACAAGTGTGTGAGGGATGCATATTTTAACCATAGGCCTCCAAATATCAATATGTATAAGTACAAAAATAAAATAGAGATCTTGGAGGATCTCGTAGCATGTTTGGGGAAAATGGAATTCATATGGCTTAGAATTACTTAGTGCATGATTGATATTAACACACATACTCATGAGTCCATTGATTAAAATTGATGCAATTTGAAGTATGGGCTCATTTGTAGGTATTTGGAAATCACTAAGTAGAAAAGAAAAACAAAGTTGATTATAATCCAATAAATAATATTGTTCTTCTAATTTAATTAAACCAAAATCCCATTTCTTAAGTGCATCAATATATTCCATTGTTGATTTATCAATTTCCATCACATCGTTAGATTGTATAGGGATCCTTGAAAGTGTATATGTACTATTAACCACCTTATTATGAAGTGGTATATGAGGCAATATACTTGCCTTTGGTGGATAAGGTGGAGTGCAATGTGAATGGGATAATGAATATGGTAAGAAGTATGAAGGAGATAAAGTAGATGGGAATAAGTAGGATGGGTGGAATAAAGGTGGTAAGGATGGATATGGTGGTTGTTGTGAGTATTCATGATTCATATTATGTGGGTAATTATATTTTGAAGAAATGTGATGGCTTGTTAATGAAATAAAGTGACAATCTATGTTACCAACATAATGCATACCTTGATCTTCTTGAGATGGAATTTGAAATGGTTCATTAGTTACAAGGAATGCTTGTTCACTTCCTCCCTTATCTTGGTAGGGATCACAAAAAGTTTGTACCTCATTCACCATTTTCTCTTGATTGTTAAGGCATCTACATAGATCATCTTTCCTGTAGCAAAGAGAATAACAAGTGGTTAAAATTTCATCATCAAAATCACATTGTTCTAAGAATTCATCAATGATATTTTCTTGGTCAGATATAAAGATATCATCTTTACATACCTGTGACAATGGAAGATCAAGATCATTAAAGATGCATTCATTAGGTAGAGAGGGTATTAAAATATCACCTTTGATCAACTCATTTTCCCCACCAAGTTCTTCTTTTGTTTTTAAATTTGAAGGCGGGGGTCTGGGGGTGGCAGCCACCAGTGGGGTCAAGGGGCAACGCCCCTTGCGGGGTCCTGGGGTAGTGCCCAAGGTGCACTCCCTGTCGCAGTATAGGGTGGGGTCGAGGGGCAGCACCCCCGACGCCAAGCACATTTTTCCTCTTGTGTTCCCTTCAAATTTTGCATTTTTCAAGCAATTTTCAACCAAAATTGATATTCTTGAACAACCTTTAAAATGCATCATTTCTAACATTTTTCTTCAAAATATGCTTTTCTTTACCAATAACTCACAACAACTAATGATAATATAAACTGAATCTAATTTATAAAGTAACTAATGAATCTAATTTCTAAGGTCTACTTGCAAAATCTAAAACAAAAATCTAAAGCAATGCATCTATATGATTTACGCAATGCAAATTAAGATTAGTTACTTAAGCAAGGCTAGCAATTGCAAAAGTTTTCATCCTAACGCATTGTTCCTAACTCAAATCAGCAAACTAACATGCCTTTAACACCTTTCCCCGGCAACGGTGCCAAAATGATAGGCCAACACTGGGGCAAATAATAAGAAGAATTAATGATTTATAATGAAGTTTGGCTGGTCTATACGTGTCAATCCGAGAGCGTAAGCTTGCAAAAGGTGTCCGAGCAGTATGCCATCAAGGGATGATAGTTGTGACCTGAGTGTTTATGAATGCAACTACAACACATGAAATTGAGTCTATGAGAAACTAAGTAAATCCCAGCGACAGGAACTGTCCTTCCTGGCGATAGGAATATCAGAAATAAAGCAAACGCACAAACATCAATATATAATAATATCAATAATAATTTAAAATATTAACTAATCTGTAATATAAATCAACTAATCTAGAAATTAATAAAATGATGAAAACCTGAACATCTAATTTATTAAAAGGTATGCATACATAATAAAACTGTTAACACTACATAACAAACAAACTACACTAAATAAAACAGTCATCGTGCTTTACCAAAGAGTGGGCCCTGACTCCTTAGTTTGCACGATGCATAAAGAAACAAGATTTACGCTGTTGTGACCATCCAAAAACTGATAGTTTATTTACTTCAAAATAGTACAGTCCAAAGCTGCGTACAACAATTTCTTCTTACTGAAAACTATATTCAAATCTGCAGAAAACATTGTATATCTTCCCCTCCTTATGTCTACTGCTGCTTATATATATGCAGCTTTACAAATTCAACTTCATACGAATAATAACAGAAATCTAATATGTGCAGAAAATAGGCATTGTATTGTTTCAACAGAATGCTATTATTTGATTATTGGGCTTTCCACGCGAGGCTTGGAAATCTGTCTTAACAATACTATTTCATCTCCTTTAGCAAAAATAACAATGTAGTTATTTGTTGCACGGGTTTTCAGCAGCCACGTAATTCTTGGAAATAAATCTCAGCTGTAATATATGATGTTTCAAGTCCTTCACTATTTTCATGTACAACCATCAATCTTAATAATAGAATCGTCCATAATCCCCTCATTTTAGTCTTCAATATCCTCTCCACGTGTTCATATAGGGTGGATGATATCTATAGAAAATATATCTTTATGCTAATAAGAAATAATAGGCAATGTATTTCAAAGGGAATGGAACTTTGTATTGGTGAAATAGCTACAGGAAGATCTGTAGGCGACAGGAAGACTGTAGTCCCAACTGGCAAGCGACAGGAAGTTCTATTCCACAAATAAACATGCTGCAATAATAAAGATTAGTAAAATGCAATCAACAATGAATTTTCCATATTTTAATCCCAAAACAATATTAAACACTACTTATTTATATTAAACTATATGCAACGTTATAATGGTAAAATGGGTTGAAATGGGATGGAAATGTAATAAAGAAATAAGTAGGAAAGTGTATGGAAAGGATTAAAATATGACATTAAATAGGTTATAATTGGCTCTCATCACCTTGTGCAATGGTTTACTTAATTTTGCACATGGGTCCTTAGGATTTTAAGTGGCCAATAGTAACCTAAAAATAGAACTTGGCCCGGGAAGACTTAGGTAATTTTTTGCTTTTTTGTATTATAACGGCTACATTTTGAAAATGCAAAGGGCCTATGCCATGGACCCATATATATATATATATATATATATATATATATATATATATATATATATATATATATATATATATATATATATATATATTGTTGGAAACAATTGTCTGAAGGAAATTGCTACTCAATTATGTATTGTCCTTGATGTCACACAATGTCATAGTCTGCAGCAATCTGCTTCTACCGAGCTCAGTCGGTCTGCCAGACAGGAATATTAATGCTTACCGAGTCCACTCGGTTATCGAAGAAAAGTAGTATTTACCGAGTTCACTCGGTTGCCGAAGAAAATTTAGTGTTTACCGAGTTCACTCGGTTGCCGAAGAAAGTTTAGTGTTTACCGAGTTCAGTCGGTCATCGAAGAAAAGTTAGTGTTTACCGAGTTCAGTCGGTTATCAAAGGTAAAGGATTGTTGGTGTTTACCGAGTTCCCTCGGTCTCCGAAAAATTATATTAAGATATGGTCACCGAGCACTGTCGACCCTTGAAGGATTTTTGCAAATAGAGTTTACTTAATTCAGCCGACTGTTATACTAAATAATGTCGATTTGACTAATCCAAAATCATATAAATAAAAGGTCAAATGTGAAAAGTAAAAATAACACAGCAGAAGATTTACAGAAGAAAAGAAGGAAAGGTATATGCGAATTTGTGAAGGATGTTTAGATATCCTTGAGGTGCAGCAGAGATTTATTCGATCAGAGAGGATCAGACTTATGCAGAACAGAGATCTGTAATCAGCAAGACAGTTGCATTATTATATAGGTCACTTTTTCATTGTTACCTTCTTATCATTGTAACAGTGAATTCAAAATCTCTTAACCGAGTTGGTTTAACAGCCATAATATAAATCCTCTAACAAGGTGACAATTCCATTGAATTGTTTTCAAGACCTCTTACTAGGCCACTCCTAGCAGGGTGTTTTTAAATCCTCTAACAAGGTCACACCTAACAGTGTGTTTTGTAACCTTTTACCGGGTTGGCTTCTAACCGGGCATCACTTCAGAAAAGTGAAAATCAGTATCTAGATACATTGGTGGTTTTTCCCATATTGGGTTTCCATGTTAAATCTTGTGTCTCTTGTGTTCTTAATTGCTTTCTCAATCATATACATGTGCTGATAAATATCTAAGGATAATTTTGCTAATACTTTCTGCATCTTCAAAGTTACTACAATCTATTTACCGAGTGCTAAAATAGACAACATTGTTAAGATATCTTAAAGGATCTGCAAAGAATTAATTGTGAAGTGTTTTTATGGTTGACTGATTCACCCCCCCCCCCTCTCAGTCACTTCATCCATATTCCATCAATTGGTATCAGAGCTTTTGGTGCTTGCAGGAAGGGTTTCAAAGACCTAAGCTAAAGATCAGGATGTCTTACAAGAGGGAAATTCCAAAGCTTAACAGAGATAACTTTTCAGCATGGCAAGGTCTCATGCAACTTCATCTGGCTTCCATTGGTTATTCAGGATGCAAATACATTGATGAAGAGTATACAATTCCTAATGGTGCATTAACTGTTGAAGACATTGCAGATAAAAAGACTCACAACACCATGATGATAGACATTGCATCTGCTCTCAGCTATGAAGAATTTGATGATATTAAAGACTGCACTACTGCATATGAAATGTGGGTGGCACTGAAGAAAATATATGGTGGTGATGCAAATGTGAAGAGAGCCAAAGCAGAAAGCCTAAGAGGACAGTTTGACAAGATGAATATGAAGGAAGATGAAAACATTGCAAAATATGTTGAAAGAATCAAAGCAAGTGTAAGTGCAATTAGAGCTTCTGGAGGAACAATCTCAGATGAGACTGTTATAAGTAAGGTACTCAGAACACTACTCCCTATCTATGCAATAAGAGTATCAGCTATTCAAGAAAGAAGATGTGAAGCAAACCACAGTATAACCTTGGATGCTCTAGTTGGAAGATTGACAGCTTTTGAATTAGACAACTATGACAACTATGTTCCTAGTTCCAAAAATATTGAATCAGCATTTGAGGCCAAGGTTTCACTAAAGAAGAACAAGAAAATTAAAGAAGTTCAGACAGACAGTGAAGAAGAATCAGAAGAAAGTTCTGATAGTGATCTTGAAATTGTAGAAGCATTACTTGCAAAGAAGTACTCTAGAGGGAAAGGTAAGTATAAAGGTAAAACTCCTTTAATCTGTTTTTCATGTGAAGAAATTGGACATATTGCAGCTAGGTGTCCAAACAAGCAAGTCAAGGAAGAAAAGAGAAGTCACAACTACTATGGCAAAAAGAATTTCAAATCATACAAGGATAAAGGTAAGAAATCATGTTTTATGGCTAAAGATTCTGATGATAGTGAAGAAGAAATTGTCTTTATTTCTATAAAAGATGAATTTGATGATGATGAAGATAAGATAGCACTTATTTCTCATATAAGCAAAGATGATATATGGATAATAGATAGCGGATGTTCACACCACATGACTGGTGACAAGACAAAATTTGAATATCTAGAAGACTGTGACAATGGTAATGTAAGATTTGGAAACCATGAACCTTGTTGTATAAAAGGAAAAGGAAGAATCTCATTAACCAAAGAACTCATATGTGATAATGCTTACTGGGTTGAAGGACTAAAACATAATCTTCTAAGTGTAGCACAGCTAATCAACACTGGTTTCAAGGTTGAATTCATGAATGGTCAAGCAAGACTGCTGGATGGAAAAGGAAAACTCATTGGATCAGGCAAACAAACAAAAGGTAACTTATTTTATCTTGATCTCAATGAATATTCATGCTTTATTGCTCAAATAGAAGAAAGTTGGCTATGGCACAAAAGGTTATGTCATGTGAATTTTGATAACATGATAAAAATAAGCAAATTCAAGAAGGTTAGAGGCATTCCTACTTTGAAGAAACCTGACACTGGTCTGTGTAAGAATTGTCAGATTGGTAAAATGAGTAAAACTAGTTTCAAAAGTAAGAACTATCAGTCTAAAGAAATTTTGGAAATTGTGCATACTGATTTATGTGGACCTATTGGAATACAAAGCTATACTGGAGATAAATTCTTTATTCTTTTCATTGATGATTATTCTAGAATGATGACTGTTATGTATTTAAGAGAAAAGTCAGAGGCATTTGAAAAGTTCAAATGGTACTTAGCAAGAGTAGAAAAAGAAACAGGGAAAAGATTGAAATGCTTAAGATCAGACAGAGGTGGTGAATTCATCTCCCATGATTTTAACAACTTCTGCATAGAAAGAGGAATCAAAAGACAGGTATCAGCTCCTAGAACTCCTGAGCAGAATGGAATAGCAGAAAGAAGAAACAGATCTATTATGGATTGTGCAAGGACTCTAATGATAGAAAAGAACATCGCTATAAAGTACTGGAAGGAAGCTATCAGCACTGCAGTTCATACCTTGAACTGAGTACAACTGAAGAAAGACACATTCAAAACTCCTTATGAATTATGGTATGGCTATAAACCTAATGTAAGTTACATGAAAATATTTGGTAGCAAGTGTTATATCTTAAAAGAATCCAGAAGAAATAAATTTGATGTGAAAAGTGATGAAGGAATATTCCTAGGATATTCTAGCAAAAGCAAGGCATACAAATGTCTGAACTTATCTACTCACAAAGTCATAGAAAGTATACATGTAAAATTTGATGAGTTTCCAGAAAAGACTGAGGAAGAAAGCAAAAGGGAACCTGAGAACTACAGAAGATTCATTTACATTGAACCTGAAACATTGACAGACACAACTATCAATAAGGAAGCTATATCTACCGAGCCGAGCACAGTTACCGAGTCACAGGAAGAAGTTCAAACCGAGTCACAGGAAGAAATTCAGACCGAGTCTCAGCCTGAAGTTACCAAGCAAATATCTACCGAGCCCGAGCAACCTGAAGAAGAGATCCTAGAAGACAACAGCATGAATCATTTAAAAGGCAAGGAACCTATACTAGCCAAATATGTCAGAAGACATCATACACTAGATCAAATCATTGGAAACAAATCAGATGGTACTATGACAAGAAGCAAGCTAAAAGGTACATGTCTACTTACTGATTTTGAACCTAGAAATATCAAAGATGCATTAGAGAATGAAAGTTGGATTGAAGCAATGAATGAAGAATTAGAACAAATACAAAAGAACAAAACTTGGACTCTTGTACCTAGACCTAAAGATAAGAATGTAATTGGAACAAAATGGGTATTCAGAAATAAACTGAATGAAGATGGTCAAGTATCTAGAAACAAAGCTAGAGTGGTATGTAAAGGTTATTCTCAAGAAGAAGGTATAGATTATGGAGAAACTTTTGCTCCTGTTGCAAGATTAGAAGGTGTAAGAACTCTACTTGCTTATGCAGCACACAAAGGATTTAAGGTATATCAGATGGATATAAAATCTGCATTTCTCAATGGAATTCTTGATGAAGAAGTCTACATTGAACAACCTGAAGGTTTTGTTGATCCAGACAAAAGGGATATGGTCTGCAGGTTACACAAAGCATTGTATGGTTTAAAACAAGCTCCTAGAGCATGGTATGAAAGACTCCATAACTATTTGATCCAGATTAATTTCAAAAGAGCTAATGATAACAGTAATCTGTATATCAAAGAAGGACCGGATGACAAAATTGTATTGGCAGAAATATTTGTGGATGATACTATATTTACAAGGAATGAGGATCAGTGCAAAGAATTTTCAGAACAAATGAACAGAGAATTTGAAATGTCTATGTTTGGCTTAATAAAATTCTTTGTTGGTCTTCAAATTCAACAAAGCAAGAATGGTATATACATTACTCAATCCAAATACATTAAGGAGATACTTAAGAAGTTTGGAATGGAAGATTCAAAACCAGTTGGTACACCCATGTGTACTGGACTGAAACTTACCAAAAATGATGATTCAAAAGAAGTTGATCAGACCCTATACCGATCTATGATTGGAAAATTGCAGTATGTGGTACATACAAGACCTGATATTGCCTTAGCAGTCGGTATAGTAGCTAGATTCTCAGAAAAACCTAAGGAAAATCACATGATGGCAATCAAAAGAATCTTAAGATACTTAAAAGGAACTGAAGAGTATGGTTTGTGGTATAAATTTGGAGGCAATCTAGACTTGAAAGTGTTTACTGATGCTGATTGGGCAGGAAACATTGATGACAGAAAAAGCACAAGTGGTGGAGCATTTTTTCTTGGAAAAAGACTGGTATCCTGGACTAGTAAAAAGCAGAATTGTACATCTCAATCCACAGCCGAAGCAGAATATGTTGCTGCTGCAGTAAACTGTTCAAATATTGTTTGGTTTAAACAACTATTAGAAGGTATGAAGGTTGAAATCAAAGAACTAGTTGTTATATTTTGTGACAATACCAGTGCAATAAACATTTCTAAGAATCCAGTGATGCATTCCAAAACCAAGCACATTGCTATTAAATATCACTTTGTCAGAGAATTGGTGCAGGACAAGGAAATCAGATTAGAATATATTCATACAAAAGAACAGATTGCAGACATTTTTACCAAACCATTACCTAAGGATGCATTTGTGTATCTAAGAGGTAAGTTAGGGGTCATTCCCCTATCCGAGGCTCACTAAATACAGTTTTAGTGATGCATCAACCAGAACATGATTGAAAATCAACCTGTTGATGCAGCATATTAAAGGAATCATTGCATATGAATCAGTACTTGAGGTACATTAATTTTCACCGGTAATATGTGAATTATCTTTGGCATGTGTTGTCAAAGAGGGAGTGTTTGCTATGTCTTTGCTATTACTTCAAGAAATTTTCATTAGTCAGAAGGAAGTTTGCTGACAGAGGGAGATTTGAATCTAAACCGAGCTAACTCTTTCAAATTTCTTATGATATGACATATTGTGTTGCCATCAATGCCAAAGAGGGAGATTGTTGGAAACAATTGTCTGAAGGAAATTGCTACTCAATTATGTATTGTCCTTGATGTCACACAATGTCATAGTCTGCAGCAATCTGCTTCTACCGAGCTCAGTCGGTCTGCCAGACAGGAATATTAATGCTTACCGAGTCCACTCGGTTATCGAAGAAAAGTAGTATTTACTGAGTTCACTCGGTTGCCGAAGAAAATTTAGTGTTTACCGAGTTCACTCGGTTGCCAAAGAAAGTTTAGTGTTTACCGAGTTCAATCGGTCATCAAAGAAAAGTTAGTGTTTACCGAGTTCAGTCGGTTATCAAAGGTAAAGGATTGTTGGTGTTTACCGAGTTCCCTCGGTCTCCGAAAAATTATATTAAGATATGCTCACCGAGCACTGTCGGCCCTTGAAGGATTTTTGCAAATAGAGTTTACTTAATTCAGCCGACTGTTATACTAAATAATGTCGATTTGACTAATCCAAAATCATATAAATAAAAGGTCAAATGTGAAAAGTAAAAATAACACAGCAGAAGATTTACAGAAGAAAAGAAGGAAAGGTATATGCGAATTTGTGAAGGATGTTCAGATATCCTTGAGGTGCAGCAGAGATTTATTCGATCAGAGAGGATCAGACTTATGCAGAACAGAGATCTGTAATCAGTAAGACAGTTGCATTATTATACAGGTCACTTTTTCATTGTTACCTTCTTATCATTGTAACAGTGAATTCAAAATCTCTTAACCGAGTTGGTTTAACAGCCATAATATAAATCCTCTAACAAGGTGACAATTCCATTGAATTGTTTTCAAGACCTCTTACCAGGCCACTCCTAGCAGGGTGTTTTTAAATCCTCTAACAAGGTCACACCTAACAGTGTGTTTTGTAACCTTTTACCGGGTTGGCTTCTAACCGGGCATCACTTCAGAAAAGTGAAAATCAGTATCTAGATACATTGGTGGTTTTTCCCATATTGGGTTTCCACGTTAAATCTTGTGTCTCTTGTGTTCTTAATTGCTTTCTCAATCATATACATGTGCTGATAAATATCTAAGGATAATTTTGCTAATACTTTCTGCATCTTCAAAGTTACTGCAATCTATTTACCGAGTGCTAAAACAGACAACATTGTTAAGATATCTTAAAGGATCTGCAAAGAATTAATTGTGAAGTGTTTTTATGGTTGACTGATTCAAACCCCCCCCCTCTCAGTCACTTCATCCATATTCCATCATATATATATATATATATATATATATATATATATACTAGACTGTCAACCCCTTTCAATCTTAACTAAGTTTGCTTTCTAGACATGGATATAGGCTTATATCCTTCTTGTTCAGATTATAGTAGGTAGAGGTAAATCAAGATAGTAGTACAACTAATTTTTTGGTTTCTATTGTTAATTTTATTTGACCGATTAAATTGCTAATAGATTACATATGGTTATAAAGGAAGATGTTCCAAAGTAAAATTAGTCATGTAATCTGAATGGGTACGTATTACTTTTAAAGTGTTACTCAGTATCATAATCTGCAATTCCAAATAGAAAATGCACAATTGTAGGAAATATCTATATTATCTGATGTGGGTTAACCATTGGAGATGGAATTTTTGTTTGTCTTATTTTTTAGGTACCAAGATTTGTAAGGGGGATAAGTACTTCATCCAACCAACGAATTAAAAATAGAAGGGATCCGTTAAAGCAGCATTTGTAATGTTTTACTTTGATTTTATAGAGCGGTGGGTATGCCCACTGAAATCATGTATTTGTAGTTAATCATAGAAAATCATTGAGCTGTGGGAATGCCCACAAAAATTATGTATCAAACAAATCGTGACAAATGTTGAGGCATGGGTATGCCCATAGAAATTATGTATCTAACAAAACTCGACAAGTGTCGAGTCATGGGTATGCCCATGTAATTGTGTATAAGTACAGGACCTAGGGTCTCGGGCAAGGCTGGAGGTTTTCTCAACCCCACTCTTTCCTACCAGCGCCTATAGCGAGCGGGGTCACACTGTAAAATTTATTTATATTAATAAAAAACTTCAGGGCTTCGGCCTTTTACTAATCAAAAAAAAAATGTAATTTAAATAAAAATATTAATTTAATAATTGTTTTTATTTATGTAATTTTATTATTTTTAATTATAGAAATTAAATAATATGATTTTATGTAGATTTAGTTATTTAATTAATATAATATTTTTTTTAGTTAAAAAAATGTGTTAGTTATTTAATTAATTTATTTTTATTAGATATTTTTTTAAATATTACAAAAATGTTACAAAACATTAGGAAAACATATATAACTTATTAGAAACATGATATTAAAACATTGAAACCAACATAAACCTTAACATTAAATAAACATGAATCCTAACTAGAAACCTAATTTAAAAAAAGATCCCTTAACATAATTAAAAAAAAAACCTTAATATGAAACGTACATGAACCTTAACATTAAACCAACATGAAACTAGAACATGAAGCAACATAAACTCTAATAGTAGAAACTAACATAAACTTTCTCTCTTTGACTAATTAAGACATAACATGAGCTTAACAAGACGTAATAGGACCTTTTAAGAGCTAATAAAACCTAATAAGACCCTTAACATCTAATAGGACTCTTAACATGATTAATATTTCCTATTAAAATCTAACACTAGAAACTAATGTAAACAAAAAATCTAGACACTAATTAAGACTTAATACCTAACCAATTAAGACCTAACAAGTGACTAATATTTGACCAATTAGGACCTATTAATTGACCAATTACGAGTTAACATGTGACTAATATGACTAATAATACCTAAACTAATTAATACGACCTAATAAGACCTAATACCTACTCATAAGACCTAATAGTCCACCTTTAATAGCTAATAGGACCTCTACTTGACCAATTAGGTCCAATATGACCTACTAAGACCTAATAGTCCTACCAATTAAGACCTAAAATGTGACTAATACTTGACCAATTAGGACCTATTAATTGACCAATTAAGATTAATTAAGACTTAACATGTGACTAATATGACCAATTAAGATAGGTAACATGATTAATACGACCCCTTAAGACTTAATAGGATTAATACGACCTAATACTTAACCTAATACCACTTAAGACCTAATAGGACCCCTTACTTTCAATCAACATCTACAAAAACAACATAAACAAAAATTCTAGAAACCAATTATGGTGCAAGAGCACCCTTCCAAGGGCTCCCACCATCCAATTTTGTTGTGTGATGTACTTCTTCAATGAAGTTTTTAATTACAATAAGAGCTTAGCTCATTTTGGTGTGTCTAGGCCTAGGTTAGGTCCTAGAGTTTCAGTTGGTTTTCCTATGGAAGTGGCACAATGACTCAGGGCATGATGTCATCCTGAGCTCATTGATTTTTTATGATTTTCTATGTGAATTAGAAGTCTTAGGATAGGTGTGGGTCAAGGTTTGAGCATAGGTGTGCCTTGAATAGACCTAGCAATGGTCTTTGGTATTGTATGAGCAAAAGTTGCTCGAGCAAGTAAAAGTTGCTCAAAAGTTGCTAGCAACTTTTCAAAATTTGCTTAGAAAATTTTCCTTTTGAGGTTCTAACCTTTGCCTAAGTGGCTAAAAGCCCTAACCTAACACTCATCCTGAGGAGAAGACTTTATATGACCTGAAAAACCCTAATATTGAGTTTGGTGTTCATTGTGTACGGTCACTATATGGAAAAACCAATCTGAACCATGAATTTGTGTAACAGTCACTGCTATTTGGCATGATTGGAAGTGATTAGAAAGAAGCTTTGTGAAATATTTGAATAGGATATTTTTTTTAATGGTTAATCTTTCACTTGTGTGTGATTAGAGTAGTTCTTTCAAGTTCTATGTATTTATTTGTTCATTTCTTTGCATTCACAGTCCTCTGCCACTTTGGAGAGGCTTATGATGTAGGGCCTGTAGCTCCTATTTCTATAGTGGAAACACCATGGTTATTTTTAATTTGGTGGTATAATCCCTACCCTATACATATGTGTTAGTAGAGCCTTGGGAAGAAAGTGCAAACAATTGTTTGACCAAGCCCTAGGCAAGATTAAGCAGTGCTCGACTAGGAGCGGTCAGCAAAGAAAGTGCTCTAGAAGACAAGGGAGTGGGTTTCAAGACTAGCCCTTTGGAGGGAGTTAAGTTACATTTATGAAGGCTCAATGGTGTGAAGGAAAAAGCCTAAGAAATCTAGGAGTGGTGTTGTTGCAGACAATCTAGCCCTGTGACCCTGAGAGGCCTAAAAAGCTCTAAAACCCCTCATTCTTGGAGGAAGCATTGTACAGACAGATGGAGGCCCAACACCCCAAAAATATTTTAGGGTTATGCATTTTTAATGAAGTTCATTTAGAACAAGAATTTTGATTCTATGAAGAAAAGGGGCTAAAAGTCCTACAACACTAGAGGGAGGCCTGCTTGGGCTCTTTCTAGTAGCCCTTTTTTGTGAAGGAACTACACAATCGGGTATCAACCCATCTTTGCTATCACTTTGGAGATGCTTAAAATGTCCTAAAAATACCTTGGAACTCATCACTCACCTTTTCAGAGCTTGGGAAGGTGTTTGAGCCTTGAAAACCCTTATAAGCCTAAGTAAGGGAATGATGCTAGGAAGATGTGCTTACAAATTGGCAAGAAGACTAAACTAAACTTTGTGGTCAGGTTGGGCTAGGTTAGGGGATCCTAGAATGAATGGGAATCCTATAGACCATAGAAGGTGTTAAGAGTACACTGGGATCCTAGTTGAGGATTAGAGAGCATAGACTAGCTAGTCTATCCTAACCTCCCCATCAGATTGGTATCAGAGCCTCTTAAGGCTTGGGAAGTGGATAGTGGATGTTTCAACCTCTAGAAGAGTCAATTGGATCATCTCACAAGAAGAAAATGGTGACTAATGCAGAGCTTGTTAAGAAGGTGGAAGATTAGGAGGAAGCTAATAGACTCCTACAGGAAAGATTGTATCAGATGGAACAACTCTTGGATGATATCCAAGCAAAGGCAGATAAGGTGAAAGATAGGATGGAGGAGCAGGATGCCAAAGAGAAAGAGAAGACCATTGATGATGATGTGCCCACACCTGATCCTCCAACCCAAGATGAGAAATTTCTAAAAGCTTTGAAGGCTATCACTGACAAGGCACTTGAAGGTGTCCCATTACTTACTGGTAGGATGGATACAAAGCTTGTGATGCAATGGATTGAAGGCATGGAGAATCACTTTGAATGTGAAGAGATTTTAGAGGCACAAAAGATCAAAGTGGCCAAATCTAGGTTGAGGGGTCAAGCTTTAACCTGGTGGAACTACCTACAAGAAGAAAGGGAGAAAGAGGGAAAGAACCCAATCTCCAATTGGAAAGCTATGGTGAACAAGGTGAGGGAAGCATACCTACCTGCAGATTATGAAATCCAATAGCATAGAATAAGGTTGAACCTCAAGCAAAAAGAGATGGATGTAGCCACCTATACCAAAGAGTTTCATAAATTGAGCTTAAGATCCAAGATCAAAGAAGAGGAGAGTATCAAAGTGGCAAGGTACTTAAGTGGATTGAAGTGGAGCATAGTAGAAGGGATGCATTTGTTTACACCCACCACAGTACTTGGATGTCAACATATGGCACAAAAGCTTGAAGATAAACAAATAAGGAAGCAAGAACCTAATTCAAAGAATAGGGGAAGAGGTAGAGACTCTAGAGGGGGTCAAAGAGGAAGTTTTAGTGGCAGAGGAGGTGACTCAAGAAGCCAAGGGGAGAGAAGACTTCTAGAACAAGTGGTAGAGACCAGAACAAGAGGATCTTTTAGCAGAGGAAGAGGTTCTTAGGGAAATAGAGGAAGAGGTGCAGGAAGAAGTAGCTCTTACTTTGCCACAATGAAATGCTATCAATGTGGACAGCTTGGACACCCTGCCTATAGGTGTCCTGACAAGCCATCAAACTCAAGCAATGAAAAGAGGGTAGCCTATACCCAAGAAGATGGCAGCAACTCATGTACTAATGAGGTCAGCAAACTAGAGTCAGAAATGGGGGAGAACTTGATGTTCAGGAGAGTGCTCATAATACAACCTAACCAAGGTGAACCCAAGTAGAGGAGGGCTCTTTTTAGAGTCAGATGTAAGATTCAAGGAAAAGTTTGCAAGGTTATAGTGGATTCATGGTCCACTGATAACATCATAGCAGAGGAAGCAGCAAAGAAGCTCAAACTCACAAAGATTCCCCATGCAAACCCTTACAAGGTGACTTGGTTGAATCAAGAGCAGAGTGTGCTAGTGAATGAGTAGACTTGGGTGGAGTTTTCAATTGGAGGCTATAAGGACAAGGTTCTTTGTGATGTTCTACCCATGGATGCATGCCATCTCTTATTGGGAAGACCTTGGCAATTTGATAGGAAGGTGATCTATGATGGAGAAGAAAACTCCATTACTTTCAAGAAAGATGGAAGAACATTCAAGATGCACTACATGATGAGGAGACAATTGGATGTGCTATCATGGTGAAGCCAAAGGAAGATGACAAGAAGTTACAGGCAGAGGCACCCTTAGAGGTGAAGAAAACCTTAGAAGAATTCAAAGACATTGTGAGTGATGGAACCCCTGCAACACTACCTCCAAGAAGGGCCATAAGTCATCAAATAGACTTTATACCTAGTGCATCTCTGCCTAACAAAGCAGCCTACAAGCTTACCCCTGACCAAAACAAAGAAGTGGCAAGACAAGTATAGGAGTTATTGGATCAAGGACTAATCAAGAAGAGCATTAGTCCATGTGTAGTCCTAGTGGTCTTGGCATCCAAGAAAGGAGGAAAATGGAGACTTTGCATAGATTCAAGGGCCATCAACAGGATCACTATCAGGTATAGGTTCCCAATTCCAAGAATAGAAGACTTGATGGATTTCTTAGGAGGTGCTATGTACTTCACTAAGTTGGATCTAAAAAGTGGTTATCACCAAATTAGAATTAAGGAGGGTGATGAGTGGAAGACTTCTTTTAAAACCATAGATGGGTTGTATGAATGGCTTGCGATGCCATTTGGGCTTACCAATGCCCCAAGCACCTTCATAAGGTTGATGAATGAGGTCTTGAAGGACTTCATAGGTAGATTTGTAGTGGTGTATCTAGATGATATACTCATCTATAGCAAAACCAAAGTAGAACACCTTGAGCATTTGAGGTTGGTTATGAAGAGGCTACATGAGGAACAATTGGCTATCAACCTAGATAAATTTGAGTTCATGCAGCAAGAACTAGTTTACTTGGGATTTGTGGTGTCCAAGGGTACTTTGAAAATGGACCCAAGCAAGGTGGAGGCAATCTTGAATTGGCCTACCCCTAAAATAGGGATTGAAGTTAGGAGTTTCCATGGGTTGGCATAATTCTATAGGAAGTTTGTGAGGAACTTCAGTGGGATATGTGCACCAGTGCTTGAAAAAATCAAGGGAGGACTCAAGACCAAGTTCAAATGGAGTGAAGCAGCTGAGAAAGCATTTCAAACATTGAAGCAAGAGGTAGCTACCAAACCTATCTTACTCTTACCTACTTTTGATAAGTTGTTCATAATTGAATGTGATGCAAGTGGTGTAGAAGTAGGGGGTGTATTGAGCCAAGATGGAAGGCCTATGGCATTCTTCAATGAGGCAAAGAAAAAGTATTCAGCTTATGACTTAGAATTGTATGCATTAGTACAATCCCTCAAGAAATGGAGGTATTACCTCTTGCCAAAAGAATTTGTTGTATTCACAGATAATTAGGACTTGAGCTATATAAATACTCAAGAAAATCTTAGCAATAGGCATTTGAAATGGATGGAGTATCTCCAATCCTTTACCTTCACCATCAAACACAAGAAGGGGTAGCTCAACAAGGTAGCAAATGCCTTGAGTAGAAATCTTTTGACTATCCAAGAAGTATAGTTGCAAAGCATTGGAATAGTAGGTTTCAAAGACTTATATGAGGAGGATGAAGACTACTCACAAGCCTACAAGGTGTGCCAAGAATTTGAGAACCACTTCCATGGTGAGTTTGCAGATTATACCCTTCAAAATGGATTGTTGTTCAAAGGCAATCAGCTATGTGTGCCTAGGGGATCTATGAGGGAAAATCTAATCCAAGAAAAGCACAATGGTAGTTTAAGTGGACATTTTGGCATAAATAAGACATTGGAGTTGGTACAAAGATACTACTTTTGGCCTAAGCTGGCAAGGGATGTGAGAAGATATGTGGAGCAATGTGGAGTATGTCAAAGAGCTAAAGGAGGTTCAAGAAATGCAGGACTTTATCAAACTTTTCCCATTCCAAATAGGCCTTGGGAGTGTGTGAGCATGGACTTTGTGGTTGGACTCCCTAAAACCAATTCAGGTATGGATAACATCTATGTTGTAGTAGACAGGTTCTCTAAAATGAGTCATTTCATTCCATGTAGAACTACTCATGATGCAAGCTATGTAGCACACCTCTTCTTCAAAGAGATAGTTAGGATTCATGGACTCCATTTGAGTATTGTGTCAGATAGGGATAGAAAATTCATGGGCCATTTTTGGCAAACCTTATGGAAAAGGTTAGGGACTAATCTCTCCTTTAGTTCATCATATCATCCTCAAACTGATGGTCAAACTAAAGTCATAAACAAGGTGCTTGGCAATTTGCTAAGGTGTTTGACCAAGGAGTATGAGCATACTTGGGATCTTGTTATATCTCAAGTGGAATATGCTTATAATGATAGTGTAAATAAGACCACAAGAATAATTCCTTTTGAGATTGTATATGGGAGGCACCCCTAGAGGAGTGTGTGAGTTAAGGGACTTAGGTTCTATGGAGATGAAGAGTGGACCAGTTAAATATTTCACTCAAACAATCAAGGAGGTCCAAGAGCAAGTGAAGAAGACTATCATGGATTCCACTCATAAAATCAAAACCAAAATGGATGAAAGGAGGAAAGAAGTACAATTTTAGATTGGGGACTATGTGATGGTTCATCTCAACAAAGAAAGGATGCAGAAGGGCATGCCTACCAAGCTACAAATGAGAAGAGTAGGGCCTTGTCAAATTCTAGCCAAATATGGAGAGATTTCATATAAGGTGGACTTTCCATTAGACTTAGCCATCTCACCGGTGTTTAATGTTGTAGACCTGGTCATGTTTAAAGGGGATATCAAATAGCAAGGTATGGATCCACCAAAGGTGCTGCAAGACATAGATACCAATGCAATGCCCAAGAAGAAGCTAGCCAAAGCAGAGAGGATATTGGAATCTAGGGTGAAGAAGACTAAAAGACATCAAGTTTACACGGAGCATCTTGTCAAGTGGGTAGATTAGCCTGAATCTGAAGCCACCTAGATTAAGGAAGGACAGTTCAAGAAGTTTGGTGTGGACCTAGCTCTTCTTGACCCCAAAGTGCCTTAGTTTGTGTTGAGGGGGAGTATGGTGTAGGAGCACCCTTCCAAGGGCTCCCACCATCCAATTTTGTTGTGTGATGTACTTATTCAATGAAGTTTGTAATTAGAATAAGAGCTTAGCTCATTTTGGTGTGTCCAGGCCTAGGTTAGGTCCTAGAGTTTCAGTTGGTTTTCCTATGTAAGTGGCACAATGACTCAAGGCATGATGTCATCCTATGGTCATTAATTTTCTATGTGAGTTAGAAGTCTTATGATAGGTTTTGGTCAAGGTTTGAGCACAAGTGTGCCTTGAATAGACCTAGCAATGGTCTTTGGTATTGTATGAGCAAAAGTTGCTCGAGCAAGTAAAAGTTGCTCAAAAGTTGCTAGCAACTTTTCCTTTTGAGGTTCTAACCTTTGCCTGAGTGGCTAAAAACTCTAACCTAACACTCATCCCAAGGAGAAGACTTTATATGACCTGAAAAACCCTAATACTGAGGTTGGCATTCATTGTGTACGATTACTGTATGGAAAAACCAGTCTGAACCATGAATTTGTGTAATAGTCACTGCTATTTGGCATGATTGGAAGTGATTAGAAAGAAGATTTGTGAGATATTTTCATAGGATATTATTTTTAATGGTTAATCTTTCATTTGTGTGTGATTAGAGTATTTCTTTCAAGTTTTGTGTATTCATTTGTTCATTTCTTTGCATTGACAGTCCTCTCCTAGTTTGGAGAGGCTTATGATGTAGGGCCTATAGCTCCTATTCCTACAATGGAAACACCATGGTTCTTTGGAAATTGGTAGTACATTCCCTACCCTGTACATATGTGTTAGTAGGGCCTTGGGAAGCAAGTACAAACAATTGTTTGACCAAGCCCTAGGCGAGACTAAGCAGTGCCCGGCTAGGAGCAGTCAGCAAAGAAAGTGCTCTAGAAGACAAGGGAGTGGGTTTCAAGACTATCACTTCAGAGGGATTCAAGTGACATGTATGAAGGCTCAATGGTGTGAAGGAGAGAGCTTGAGAAATCTAGGAGTGGTTTTGTTGCAGACAATCTATCCCTATGACCCTGAGAGGCCTAAAAAGCCCTAAAAACCCTCATTCTTGGAGGAAGCATTGTACAGATAGATGGAGGCCCAAGACCCCAAAAATATTTGAGGGTTATGAATTTTTAATTAAGTTCATTTAAAATAGGAATTTTTATTCTATGAAGAAAAGGGGCTAAAAGTCCTACAACACTAGAGGGAGGCCTAATTGGGCTCTTTCTAGTAGCCCTTTTTTGTGAAGGAACTACACAATCGAGTATCAACCCATCTTTGCTATCACTTTGGAGATGCTCCAAATGTCCTAAAAATAGCTTGAAACTCATCACTCACCTTGTAAGAGCTTGGGAAGGTGTTTGAGCCTTGAAGACCCTTATAAGCCTAAGTAAGGGAATGATGCTAGGAAGATGTGCTTACAAATTGGCAAGAAGACTAAACTAAACTTTGTGGTCAGGTTGGGCTAGGTCAGGGGATCCTAGAATGAATGGGAATCCTATAGACCATAGTAGGTGTCAAGAGTACACTGGAACCCTAGTTGAGGATCAGAGAGCATAGACTAGCTAGTCTATCCTAACCTCCCCATCAAATTAAGACCTATTAAACTCTAACACTAGAAACTAACATAAACAAAAATTCTAGAAACCAATTAAGACCTAATACCTAACCAAATAAGATGTAACAAGTGACTAATATTTGACCAATCAGGACCTATTAATTGACCAATTACGACTTAACATTTGACTAATATGACTAATAATACCTAAACTGATTAATACGACCTAATAAGACCTAATAGTCCACCTTTAATAGCTAACAGGACCTCTACTTGACCAATTAGGTCCAATATAACCTACTAAGACCTAATAGTCCTACCAATTAAGACCTAACATGTGACTAATACTTGACCAATTAGGACCTATTAACTGACCAATTAATACTAATTAAGACTTAAAATATGACTAATATGACCAATTAAGATAGGTAACATGATTAATACGACCCCTTAAGACTTAATAGGATTAATATGTTTATTAAATTTGTATGTACATGTATATATAGGTTTCATTTTTAAACTAGATGATCCTAAATTTTTAACATGTATGTTTCTTAAATTTGTATGTATATATATTTCATTTAAATTAGATGATTATAATGTACATGTGTAGAGATCTATACATATTCTTGTTTATCTATTACATGGCATCAGGTAGAGGGTCAGTAGATTCAGGAGAGCCTAGTGTACATGGGGAGGTGGTAGTGGTAGTGATAGTGGCCGCTCCTTGTACACACTAAATAGTGCACTTCTCTAAGTCATTAATTCCAAGAGAATCCATGGATTGGAAACCTTGAGAAAGTGACCTAGAGCTCCCTAGGCATGGAGTCACAAGGATGTTGATGGTGCTCTCAGCTAGAGCTATTAAAGCATGCAGCCTTGCTAGTAAACCACACAATGGGAGATTCAAAGAGACAAGGGAAAGAATGCCAATATCTTCAAGAATCAATATGAAGATGCAATGCAACTATGCTAAGAATGAAAATGCAAGCTAAGCTACGGAAATGAAAATGAAAGTATTACAAATCCTTGCTAATTAATCTATGTGAGCTAATCTAGAGCATAAAAGAAACTAAACTAGATGCCATGAAAGCTATGATGCAAGAATAAAAGAATGAAACTAGAATGCAAGAATGATCTCCAAAAGCTCCAAAGTCTCCAAGAAATCCTGCAACATAAGATTAGCATAAAATTGGGGAACTAAGAATGATAAAAGAGTTCTCCTTTTAAAGGAATTGAAAAGGAATGGACCATGGAGATTAAGAGGCAAAAGATTTAATCAAGGGTGGAGCTTGAAAGAGGAGAAATCCATGTGCACAAATATCCTCCAATGAAAAAATAAGAGTTGACTTTTGTGTCCATATAAGACAAAAAGTGCTTTTCTTCTTTTTATAAAATAAGAATAATGCTTTATTTGTGCAACTTAGGATAAAATGAAAAGTGGGGGTTTTTTATTTAATAAAAGGGGAGGAAATTCCTTTTAAATAAATAAAGACTTAGGATAAAATGGTTAGCCCATAGAAAATAATCAAATAAATGATAAAACCAGGATTTGATCAAGGAAATTGATATAATGAAAATATTGATTCAGGGATTTGATAAATTGCTAAATGGGGGCCCAAAGTCTAGGCGACCATTTTAGGGTGCATACATTTTCCCCTCATTGACTAATGTGAGATCGATTTGGGATCACATGCAGTCAAAGAATGGAATTGAACTGTGAGATCGATTTGGGATCACAAAACAATCCAGACATGTGTTCAACGGATGGGAACATATCAGGACAAGCAAAAGCATAAGCTGAAAGACAAGACCAACACTTGTATAGCTAGGTGATAATCAAGTCTCAAATAAGAGATAAGAATCTCAAGCAGGGTTGATTGATAACCTGAATCAAAGATTGAAGCTGATGGGTACGATAAACTTGATCAAGTCACTAGAAATCATAATCAAAGGTGAAAGAATGATAGGATAACCATCAAGAAGTGAAGATATGCCCCAGTTTGACTAGGTTTGACCAAGAAAGATATGGGATAAAGATTAAGTCAAACCTTAGAGAGATGAAACAAAGGAAAATGAATGAAAGACTAGAAGGTTGAAAGAGATGGGATGGAGAAATGAAGATGCCCCAAAGAAGATTGAAGGATCAGGCCTCAAATGGTCAGCCAACTACGCAGAAGAAGGATAAAGTGGAAATGTGATTTTTACTATCAAGATGAACTCGGATTTTGATTTTGATCTTGAAAATGGATCCAAGATGTCAAAATCAGCTAGGGGTGCAATTTTTGCGCAATTTCGAGATGTTTTGAAAATGATATTTTTATGATATAGATATGATGATAAGATTAACCCCTTGTCATGACAGGAAAAGGATGTGATGTGAAAGACAAGGAGTGAAAAACATGATTGAGAAAAGGAAAGGTGAGCGCAGTTGACTGACAAGTCCACGAAAGATGAAGGAGAGCTCTCTCCATATGCAAGATGAAAAATTAAACTAACATGAACCTAAAAATGCAAGCTACTATGAAAAGTGGTTTACTTGCAAGGTTACAAAACCATTAGTCTCTAATATTCATCATCTAGTGTTATTGGTAGTGTCACAAGATCATACAATGCACACTAGTATGACTATGTGAATCTGAATATGATCTATATCAGATAGGAATGTGGGAATCCCACCTAGGCACCAAAGACATGTAGGTCAAGATGACTAGTATAGTGAGATTTCCTAAGTTTAATATGGAAAGATTATACTCGCATCAAGACACAAGAAAGTCAAGATGGCTATAAGTATGCACTTGTGAAAATAGTCAAGGATAATACCTTGTAGATCCCATTGTCAAGTGGAACAAGCATAAATGCTAATGATACACTAGTACATTTTACCTTAAATTTTGACCTAAAAATTTGACCATATCATAAAAATGTTTAGCTTGGTCGCATTACAAAGGAAAACTTTTGTTTTTTTTAAATTTTAATCTCGTATTGGTCTCAATTTCGACCAACACATCATTGGTCGAAATTGAGACCAACACGGGATTAAAAGTTTAAAAAAAAAACAAATGAAACTTCATTTGACTATTCACTTTAGCGCAGGTGAACGCGGGCGAAGGAGAACCTACTGCAAGAGAAATTAGGTATGTCGAATGATATCTTGTTATAGTCACGGTAAGAGAAATTTGTTTGAGTATTTATTCTATTCTACAATGCTACAATAGATGTGGTAGGAAATACATCTTAATTCGCTACAAATCTAATGTTTACACTAAAACCCTAGCCAGTAAACTACCGTTTTCGGGTTGCATATTTGATGTCTATGCTAAAACATGCATAGATTACTTTTCAATATGAACCAGGTTAGATTTACGAACAAACCAAAAGATAGGAAATACTGTTTGGACAATGTGAAAAGAGACATGAGCACATACAACTGAGATTCAACAAAATTTCATCATATGACTCATTTGAATTTCTTTCTTTTTTATTTGTTCATTAACGAATATTGTTTACCCTCAAATAGCTACAAATTTGTAATAAATGATGATACTTTGCATTTGCCTTAACATCAATCAAATAATATACATCTGTCAACTGAAGAAAAATTATGCTACTGAGAATTTCATTTTGAATTTGACAATCTCTCCTTTAGAATTTGCAACCCCATGTACCTGAATAATTGGAAACAAAATCCTATCAGGTATTAGAGAAACCTTAAAGTAAAAATCTAATAAAAATGTAAGTAAACAAATTTACAATATCACGATGAAATACTTCTAGTCCACCTTATAGGAATTTAAAAACCCCAAAGTTCTGCATTCTCTTTCTGGGTAGCAGACATTTAAACAGATCTCCATAGAAGATGGATTCCATTAAAATAATTGGGTCTTTTAATTTCATATAGGGTAATAATCCCAAGAATATTTCTATTTCAAGAAGTCCAAAAAACTTAAAATATTTGAAAATTTGAAAATTTGTAATACCTTTCGAGCATCATTACTGTGGCTTGGGGATTGGTCCCTGGGGATTTCTTGAAGGTTGAGCCATCTATAACTCTTAGGGAATCAATTCCTTGCATTCGGTATTCTTCATTCACAATAGAACCCACCTAGCAGCCTCCATGGTAGTGCCATATGGTAGATATAGTTTCCCTACAAAATTCTTCCATGGCTGCAAAGCTTCTTGTGTTTGCAGGCAGGGGAGGACCTATGAAGCTCAATATATATGGCTTCAGGGAGCTTGTTTTTAGGATCTTGCCAATGGTTCTCAATCCCTCAACACAATTTTGGATATCTTGAGGTTGTGAAAAATATTTGAAACTGATAGAAGGATTGTCTTCAATGTTTCCAATCCTTAGACGGAGCTCTCCTTTTGAGAGGGGGCCTACAACTTTTTCAATTATTGTTCCCAAGTAGACATATCTGCCTACAAATGGAATCTAAATTGGTGTGCTAGATGCTTCAATGAAATTTGTCTTAGTTATTCCCACCACTTGGATTAGAGAATATTCAAGAGGTAGAGATGATAACAGTGCAATACGATTTCTTGGATTGTCTGCCATTCCCTGTCCTACACTAGGTAGATTATGGACTACAAGAATTCCTAAAGAATCTAGGTGTTCTTTAGGGCCAACTCCACTTAATAATAGCAGCTATGGACTCCCCAGAGCACCAGATGAAATAATAATGTCTCCTCCATTTTGTGATAATACAGCCCTGTGAACAAGCCCATTTGAATCTTTATATTCCACACCATAAGCCCTTGGTCTTGTTGACACATTACCAGGCCTTTCTGTTTGCATCAATTAGTCAGTTGAACTATTAGATTTCATAAATAGAGTAAATAGAATTATTTTCGGAAGAAAATGTGCAAAATACAGTAAGATTTTCCCACCAAACCTTGTCAAAATTCATTGCCCATGATAAGATTTGGCCTTCCCATCAATGAGTATATTGCAGTTAGATTTAGTCAAATTATTTTCCAAACTTGCTAGTGTCAAAATTTGACAAATCCAATTATAAACGAGTTACATAGGTTGCACAGTTTGAATTCAATCCCAGAATCTATCAAATGAGTGCTATCTTATCTCCTCAAGTACCTACCATCTGAATATATTTGATACAAGCCTTCTACTGAGGACCTTAAAGCAACTTTATACTATCTATTTGAAGTTTTGAACCTTATTAGTGCTATCAATGAAATAAATAATCTCATTTTCTGTCCTAATCTGCCTTCATTATCTTAAAATTTAAATCACATTAATGATCTTTTTACACTTTATTCATATTGAGGATATGGTCAACAACAGGACCACTTTTCTCTGTTGCACAAGATAGTGATAGACAACAAGTTTATCCATAATATGAAGATTATAAAACCTTAATACACAGGATATTAGAATTATGCCCAAACTAGTAAGAGATATCTAAATGAGTGCTATCTTATTTCCTCAAGTACCTACCATCTGAATATATTTGGTACAAGCCTTCTACTGAGGACCTTAAAGCAACATTACACTATCTATTTGAACCTTTTTAGCGCTATAATTTAAGGTAGGATAATAGCACTATATGTTTGAAGTGTTGAACCAATGATGAATGAACATTGAACATGGTACATGTATGAATCTATGAACATACAAACATATATTTGAAAATATCTATATATATATATATACCCGTGGTAGTGGATCCCACCCAAATTTTTTTTGCTGAATCCAAGAACCCAAATCTGTATCAGAACCAGGATCGACAAATCAAGGATATGGTCAACAACATGATCACTTTCCCTTGTTGCACAAGATAGTGATGGATGACAAGTTTATCCATAACACAAAGATTATAAACCTTAATACACTGGATATGGAGACTGAGCAATTTTATTGGACTTAAAATTATCGAAAGGATCATGCCTTAGGGAGATTATACTAACTCCGTTTGAGCTTGCTAATGATCAATTAGTTCTCACCTTCAACACCTAAACTTGCACACAATTTTCTAAGCTAAAGCTTAGGTTAGCCAAACATCACTATCCAAATGATTCATAATAGTTTATAAAGTTTAATAGTTTATCTATTCACTGAGATAATTTATCAGTTGAATCAACTTTTAGCACCAAAGCTTTCCTAATGGAATCATTCCTTGACTATGTCAACTTTATGGTGATATATGGACTACATTGTGTTAGTTGACATGAGAAGCATTCAATTTTCATCATACATAGTAAAGTACTGCAATCCATGCCAATACAGAAATGTGGTCTTTGTTATGCTTCTTTCAAACACTAACAATTACTATATGAAATCAGATTACATAAGATCATGAGGAGATGATACAGTTTAATTTTGAGTTCTAAGTAATAAAAGATTCATAGCCATGCTATGAGTAGGAATGACAACCATCCTAATAGAAATCCATTTTCAAACAACATTTGAAGGGCATATATATCCCTTTTCCCCAACTTCAATCAAAGCATAGGAGGCAAGATACTATTTATATTCAAATAAAGGTTTCTAAAGCATTTTCTACATACCCAATTCAAGCATATCCTTCTACCAAGGTGTTGCATTGTTCTACATTACTTTGAGGTATTTTGTCAAATAGTTCACATGCCTTAGCTATGATTTCCCATTTTCATTCATATTTCCTATATCAATGCGTAGAGAACAGAGATGCTATAAAATTTGGTTGAGATGCCACTGAGCATATCTCCCTCCTACTTGCAATTATTTTATCTCCTCTCCAACTTCATCCCCCCCTTTTTGTTAAATCTTCACTTACATGTCCCAAAGCCAACTTGAAATGGAAAACACATAGCTAGAGAAACTTAAAGGTGACTTTTGATTTTTGCCCAAATAAATTTAACAACAGTGACAGTACTCAACTTTGCAGATCCTTGAGCTGCTTTGTTATGCTCTTCATTCCTCCCTAAATCTGCAACTCCTTCGTGCTTGCTCTTCTTCTTCCTGAACCTGCAACTCCTTCACTTCTACTCAAAAATTTCCTTGCAGTCCCTTGTGTCCTCCTTTATGCTTTGATGGAACTCCATCACTAGTTCTAATGCCCTTATTTCTGCACAAGTAGGGGGGAATGCCATCAAAGACTATTACACACAATTACAAGCAATGCTTGAGAAATCTTTTCCATATTCCTGGCTTAACATTGTTTGTGATGTTCATATGATTCTTGCAATAACTAAAGAGCTTCTTGGTCTTATTTTATACTTGTTGCATATAAGCTGTTACGTTGGCAGTTCGGCAAAGAGAGGAAAAGAGAAGCTGTTGTATGAAATGACTAATTATTCATTGAGCTGGATGAAATGTTTGAATTCAGATATCCAACGTCTATTAGTTAAAGTAGCTTCTAGCTAGACTAAAACTGTCAGATTCAAAATTAAGGAAGTAAACCTTATTTGTTGTTAGTCATTGGTGAAAGTTAAAAAGCTTAAAAGCATAAGCTATTACCAAATTTGTCAATTGCACTCCAAATAAGCATGTTAATAAATAATGTGCCCATTGCATAAAAGTAAAGGTGGTTTGTAGGGTACCACACACGTGAGGCACCAGTTTGGTATATGACCCAGATTTTTATTATTCACCAGCATGTTGTTATTTTTGTTTAAAGTGAAATAAATAAATATGTCTCTATATTTAGATGAAACTTAAGTTTTAAGTTGTGGGTGTTGCCATATCTCCAAGGATTAGGTTTGGATTCTTAAAATCTATTTGGTGACTATGTGTAGATTTAAAAGATTCGAATTGAAACCAGAATTCTAGAATTAAAATAGCAGAGTACATAAAACAAAGAACACACAAATTTATCGTGGTTCACCACAATAGTGGCTATGTCCACATTGAGAGCAGAAGAATTCTATTAATCTCAAATTGAATGAATTACAATGAAGAGATGAGTCTTATTTATAAAGCTCAATCTGAGAAGCTGGAAAGACAAGGCACAAACAGACAAATGTCCGTTGGCCTTCCAATTTCAACAAACTCCCACCGAAAGTCAACGGATAATCCAGCTGATCAGGCATTCCCCTACTCTACATGCTGATCTACTTCAGCTTAACAAGTCCAAGAGAAGTTCTTGCACATTCAAACTTCTCTTTGTTTACAACTTTAGTGAATACATCTGCTGGATTGATTTTAGTATCAATCTTTTCAACCTTCAACCTACCCTCTTCAACCATATGCTGAACAAAGTGAGCATGAATGTCAATGTGTTTTGAACATTGCTAAGAAGTATGATTGTGAGCCATAAATATGGCGTTGCGACTGTCACTGAAAAGAACATAATCCTTTTGTTGATATTTCATTTCACCAAGTAATCGCTGCAACCAAATCATTTCCCGAGCACCTTCGAAAAGCACCAAATACTCAACTTCAGCAGAAGAAAGAGCAATAGAATGTTGCAGCCTTGAGGCCCAACTAATAGCAGCTCCAGAAAACATGAATGTGTAACCAGTAGTAGATCTATGCTTATCCAAATCTTTGGCAAGATCTGAATCTGTGAATCCCTATAACTGTTCATTGTTGCTACCAAAACATAATACCAAATCTGAAGTACCTTTGAGATATCTTAGTATCCATTTGACAGCCTCCCAATGAGTCTTCCCAGGATTGCTCATGAATCTACTTACAACTCCCACTGCATGAGCAATGTCGGGACGTTTCGAAACCATAGCATACATAATGCTACCAACTGCAGATTTGTAAGGAATGTCCTCCATATATTCCTTGTCCTCTTGTGTTTGTGGACACAATTTTGCTGATAACTGAAAATGTGAATCAAGTGGAGTAGAAACACTATGTGCATCAGCCATACCAAATCTCTGAATTACTTTGTCAATATACTCTTTTTGTGACAATGTGATCACTTTCTTCTTCCTATCCCGGGTGATGGTCATACCAAGAATCTTCTTGGCTGCCCCTAAATCCTTCATGGCAAATGTGCTTGCCAATTTAGTTTTCAGCTCATTGATAATTTTAGAGCTTGTTCCCGCTACTAACATATCATCAACATAGAGAAGAAGAATAACAAATTCACCATTCGGGAGTGTCTTATAGTAAATGCACAGATCAAATTCACATCTGATAAAATTATGTTCAAGCATGAAGGAGTCAAACTTGACATACCACTGTCTCGGGGCTTGCTTGAGCCCATACAAACTACGCTTCAGCCGGCAAAAGAGATGTTCCTGTCCCTTTTTCACAAAACCTTCAGGCTGATGCATATACAACTCCTCATTAATGTCTCCATGTAAAAATGTTGTTTTAACATCTAACTGTTCCAATTCAAGATCCCAAATGGCTGCTAATCCCAATACTATTCGGATTGATGTCATCTTCACAACCGGAGAGAATATTTCAGTGAAATCAATTCCCTATTTTCGAGCATATCCTTTTACTACCAACCGAGCTTTGAACCGTTTGTGACCTCCTCCTTCGTCTTTCAATTTATAGACCCACTTGTTCTTGAGTGGTTTTCGATTTGGTAGAAGAGCAACCAAATCCCAGGTGTCATTTGCTTCAAGCGAACTCATTTCATCTGTCATAGCAACAAACCAATTGTTTTTGTCAATTCTGATACACGCCTCTTTAAAGTTTGTAGGTTCAATTTGCTCAGAAATTAATAGCTCTAGCTCTACCTCTTCAGCAAATAACAACTGATAATCAGAAAATTTTGAAGGAACTTTCCTCTTTCTTGAGGATCTTCTCAATGTAGGATGATCTGGTTCATGAGAATGAATTCTCTGCAATTGATTATCAACATTTTCTCCAAGTGAAGGATCTCTGTCGGTATTTGATTTGGTAATTAATTCATGAGGACTGCCCTTGGAAATGGGAAAGGAACATGACCTCTATATACCCGAATTATTACTGCATGCTTGTCCTGTTGAGACTCCCCTCTTTTGAATATTATCCATGTTTCTACTTTCCCTCATATCATGACTGTCAAATTAAGTCTAGTCTTTTGATTGCAAATTATCATGAGCTACTGTAGCTCTATCATCCCTACCGTGAGATAGCAGGGGACTGTGAAAACTTCCGTGTGATTTGCCTGGTGGAACTTGCATTTTGTCATGTGATGTTTCAAAACTACCAAGAGGTGTATCTTCAGTGTCATATCTACCGCGATGAGTATGAGACTTGTCGTGAATTGCTTGTTCTCTACTGAGAAACATGTTACTTATATCTGATGTGGAGTGTTCATGCTGGTCCCCAAAAATGACCTGTTCCATGGGCTCGTGCTGGTCTACGCTGGCATGAGTATGCGAAGTATCACTCATATGACTATGAAGAGGACTGGCACTGATTCTTAGTGACGTCTCAGAATGAAAGGGAGCGGTGAGGGAGTGAGGAAGTTCACGCGGGTGATGACTGTCGTGAGTCATACCAAACCTATCGTGAGTTTCAATAGACCTATTGTGACATGTTTGTGTGCTACCGTGAGTTATGTCTGGTCTACCGTAAAGGAGTTGTGACTGCTCCCTATTGGCAGTCTCAAAACCTTGTATAATATGTTGACTATCATGACTTAGGGAAGGATTTTCCCTATTGGCAGTGTGAGGAAACAAAATATCATGGCCACTGTGAGGAGATTCAAGACTGTTGTGAGGTAATAGAGAATTTGTTAGTTCTCTGCCACAACTTTCAAACATGTCATGATTGTTTCCTCTACTGTGAGTGTCTTCTCTGTCATCAAAACCATGAGAGAATTCAGCCTTTTGAGCAGTTTCATAGCTTCCCCTATTTTCAAAAAAACTTTGACTATCATCAGTCAAGTTTTGTTGTTCTTCATTGAACAGATGATTTGAGTAATCATCCTCACTTGATGAGGATTGAAAAGGAGGATGTAGAATAGAGGTTGGAGTCACCTGAAGGGAACTTCTTCTCTTTTGAGTAGAATCAATACCATTTGAAGGTATTCTGAAGAAAAAGTAATTATTTCCAGACTTATCAATGTCTGCAGGAGCTAGGAATTTTTGCTCATTAAAAATGACATCACGACTGTGAATGATTCACTTTTCAACTGGATCCCAAACTCTGTAACCAAACTGATCTTCGCCATAGCCAACGAAAATGCCCTTTTGTGATTTGAAATCCATTTTTGTCCTCTTTTCTTTTGGGACGTGAACATGAGCTTCACAACCGAAAACTTTGATGTGTGAATATGAAATCCATTTTCCCAGCCATTCCTTTTCCGGAATACCAAACTCAAGACAAGATGAAGGAGTTTTATTGATTAAATAGACTGTTGTATTACAGGCTTCTGCCCAAAATTCTTTGCCCAAATCGGCATTAGAAAGCATACAATGTGCTTTCTCAAGAATGGTTCTATTTAACCGTTCTGCTACCCCATTTTTTTGAGGCGAATAAGGAACAACCTTAATTTGTCTTATACCATGATCTGCACAAAAGTTATCAAACTCCAACGAATAGAATTCACCTCCATTATCCATTTTTAAATACTTAATTTTATGACCACTCTGATTTTCCACAAGAGCTTTAAAAATTTTAAATTTTGAGAATACTTTTGACTTTCTAGAAAGCATATACACCCATACCTTTCGGGTGCTATCGTCAAGAAAGGTGACAAAATAGCGTCCACCTCCATAAGAGGTTACCTCCGTAGGTCCGAAGACATCCGAATGCACTAACTCCAAAGGTGTAGTCCTTTTATCATGTCCATCCTTCAAAAAACTGACCCGCTTTTGTTTCCCATGAAGACAATGCTCACAAAATTCTAAATTTGCAGATTTGAGACCTAGTAATTGATCACGATTTAGCATTACCTCAAGGCCTTTCTTGCTCATATGGCCTAGCCTTTGATGCCAAAGTGCAACATCATTGTCCACAAGTGTTAAAGCAGATCCCGCCTTATCAATGGGTTTCAAAATATAGAGACTTCCAGTTTTGTCTCCTTTAGCAATAGCCAAGGAACCTTTGACTATTTTCCATGAATCTGTAAGTTCAGTTTTGAATCCTTGGGTGTATAATTGACTAACAGAAATCAAATTCCTCTTTAATTGAGGAACATGTCTAACATCTTTAAGAAGTAATTTTGCTCCTCCTTCAAGATGCAAGACAACATCTCCTTTCCCAACAATTTTACAAGCTTTGTTATCACCCAAAAACACCTCTCCAAATTCACCATCTTGATAATTTGTAAATGCATCCGTGAGATAGGAAGCATGAAAGGAAGCTCCCGAATCAATTACCCATGAATCAGATTTTGTATCACTTGTTGACAAAATTAGGATGCCCGAATCCTTTTCACAAACTTTGTTTGCTTGGCTGTCCAATACTTGTTCTTGTGCCTTCTTATATTTTCTGCAATCCTTTTTAACATGCCCAGCCTTCCCACAAAACCAACAACCATTTTGTCTCCCTCTTGACTGCGATCTTCTTGCAGATTGGGACCTCCGATAGTTGTTAGATCTGCCTCTATATTGGCTTCTTCCTCTATTCTCGGTGCTCACCATTGTGAGAGCATTACCGGAAGAGGATTCATCATTCTTTCTCCTCAAATCTTCGAAGAGCAGGGTGGCTGAAACTTCATCAAAAACCAGCTTCTTGGTAGTTGATGCTGAAGTGCTTATGGCTATCACAAGTCCATCCCAGCTATTAGGAAGAGAACATAGCAATAGAACAACCTTATTCTCATCATCTTGTGTCATGCCAATTGAATTCGCTTGGCTGATCAAGGTGTTAAATTTGTTGAGGTGATTTGTCATGGATTCACCTTCCCTCATCTTAAGTTTATACAACTTCTTCATGATGAAGACTTTGTTCACAGCGGATGTTTGTGCGTATGTTGAAGCCAATTTATCCCATACGTCTTTGGCTGTAGTTTTGTCTGAAACATTATATAGCACATTATCGCCTAATGCCAAAAATATTGTTGGCATGGCTTTCTCATCAAGCTTTTCCCAATCTTCATCCGACATGGCTATGGGTTTCTTTGCTTTTCCTTCAAGTGCAAGCGAAAGCTCTTTATTGACTAACAATGCTTTCATTTGAATCTTCCAAATTCCATAGTTCTTCCTAGAAAATTTCTGAACTCTTACTTCTTCCATAATTCTGAAAATGAAATCTTCAACCAGCGATTAACCTTGCTCTGATACCAATTGTAGATTTAAAAGATTTGAATTGAAACCAGAATTCCAGAATTAAAACAGCAAGCACATAAAATAAAGAACACACAAATTTATCGTGGTTCACCACAATAGTGGCTACGTCCACACTGAGAGCAGAAGAATTCTATTAATCTCAAACTGAATGAATTACAATGAAGAGATGAGTCTTATTTATAAAGCTCAATCTGAGCAGCTAGAAAGACAAGGCACAAACAGACAAATGTCCGTTGGCCTTCCAATTTCAACACTATGCATGAGGCTTTGTTTTGTTTTGGTTGTTTTCCATGCTGGATGCTTTTTGTATACATTTATGATTTATCCTAAGACATTCAATCATTGGTGCATACTCAAGTGTGTGAATTGTATTCAATTTAATAGAAGTGTAAATTTAATGTATTTATTTTTTGCTCAGATGATTTACATTGCTAATAGATTCAAAATTTTGTTCATTCTTTTCCCCAGAAATTTCATTCCTTGCGGGAGCGCATCATTTCATTAGCATTTGATTTGATTTCACACGTTCTTGAAACTGGTCCTGTGAGTGTTCTTAAACATTTCTTGAATTTGTAGTTGGCATTATTTTCTATTTTATAAATTGACAAAAAATCTTATTGGAACTTGTGTTTGTGAAGACTAGAAAAGTATATTTTTTGAATTGAGCAGTATAAGGTTCAAAAGTTCAAGGTACACAGATATTGTGGTCTGGTCTGTGGACTTCGGTGTTTGCAATGGAGTCTTCTGCATATTCTTCCTTTAGACATTTTGTTTGCATTTTTAAAAATTTTGCTAGCATCAGTTACCATCATTTAGCGATGAGACATCTTCCATGCTCATCATTTTTAAATAGGACATGTATGAGGCTCACCTAGTAAAGTATTCCAATCTCCAAACAAAATGATATATTGGATTATCTATACACCCATGTATGAGGCCCACCCAGTAAAGTATTCCAATCTCTAAACAAAATGATAAATTAGATTATCTATACGCCCATATGTCCATGATTCTGATGTGGTCACTATCTTGTAGTCTATAATTTACATGATGTATTGTACAAGTGTAAGCAAGCTACAAAAGTGTTGCTTTTGTGATAAATGGTTAGAATATTTAATGTGATGGTCATAAATGCAAATCATATACCTATATCATAAGAGTACATTGACATAGATTAAGTTCCCTAGAAATACATTTCCTTTCCAAAAACTCCCTAGGCTATTTGTTTCCCATTTCCAATAGTTAGAGATGGCTAGGAATGTTAATGAATGTTATCATGTGATTATAATGATTGAATGTTATATTTCAAAAATGGATGAATGAATGAATGAATGAATGTTATTAAATGTTAATGGGGAATTTAGAGTGATGTTAGGGGGGGGGGTGGGGAGGGGCCAAATGAGCTTCCACCTTCACGTGGTTGGCCTTGTTTAGTAGAGAATATTAAACTATTCTTGAAACCAAGTGAAGCTCAAACTTTAAAGACAAGCTTAGAGTTAATAGTGACAACCAATTAGCAAGTTGAAATGAAGTTCTTCGTTACAGGTACCTTTTTAGTTTTTAAAGCACAATGTCATGTTTTAATATTGTGTAGTTTTTTTCTTAAGTCAAAGTATTCTTTTACTATAAGAACATAATTTATGACCATTTTAGTAACTATTCTAACATCGCTTTATGACAAATCTTATTTTGGCAGAGATGGCGATAAGTGGTGTTGTCTATTCCTTGGGAGATTGGATTGCATAGGTCTGTATCTCAAAATCATTTGCATGTGGCAGAAATGCATACTTACAACCATTTCATTCTACATTTAAAAACATTGATGACACTCTAGAAATAGCTTACAATACCATATTTGAGTTGCAATACCATCTTTTTGCTGGAAATAGCTTACAAAATTACAACTTAGCCGAAAGAAACGTAAGAATTGATAGAAATCAGATTCTAGGCGTGCTTTTTAGAGCTACAACAGCTTCCTAAAGTTTTGCAAATGAGAAATAACTGATGAAAGACAGGTGGCATGCTTTGACTGAAAATTTCCTATTTCTAGATGTTGAAACTGTCTTTGTTTTTACTAGAATGCTGGAACTCCTCTTGTGTGGCATAGAAGACGATTAAGGTTGACCTTTTCCTTGCTAAGACTGCTATATCAGCTCTCCACTTGCATAAATTTGTGGGAAGTTGGTAGAATAATCTCAAATGTTGTCCACCTCATTCATTTTACTCTAAGATGCCCTCTAATTGTTTAACTACCCTCTATTGTCACTTGCATGATGGTTTTACAGGCATCCTTAACTGATAAATGTTTCTTCACTGCCCTTTTGTGTTTTCTCCAATCACTTTGCCAGCATAGGTCTTATTCCCACGATGAATTTCTAAGCACTTTTATGCTTATCAATTGTCATTGACCATTTGGTTTCCTTAACAAATGTCATGGTTTTTTAAAGTCTATGTACATTGTACAATACTGACCTCTTTTCACTTTTCATGGCATCATGTCATATTTTCTTTCCACACCTTTAATAACATGCATATCATTCTTGCTTTCCCTATGGTTCTTATTAAAGTAGTTTGAGAGTTGCCAATATTGAATCTCCATATCCTTAGCTACATGACTCAATCTACCTTCAAATTCTATATTTGACAAACAAAAGACTTCCACTCTTATAATTGTTGCTTGTTTTTGTAAGACTACCTTCAAAACTACTTTCCACTTGCTTAGGGAATTTGTTTTGAACAGTCTTTTCAGTCATAACTGCTTCCAATTCCGCTCTGCCTCTCTCACTGTATTAAAGTGAATATATGAAGCTCAAATCAATGAAGGCTACGGGGCCTGTGAACAGCATTAAGAATGGTATAGCTCTAGATATAATATGAGATACAGCTAAATATGTAGCAGAAGGCAGAGTGGACTTTTTTTATGTGGTTGGATTATTGTCTGTCCTCTATTTGACAATGCTTTGACTCTACAGTAGGAAGAGATGTATTCATTATATTTCTTCACAAATCTTAGGAGAAAATTAGTGAAAAGTGACTTAGATTGAAAGGCAATTTGTGGGCATTTGTTTAATGTCTTTTCCATTGAATTAGGTCTGTAATATCTCAAGTTTATGTCTTTTTTACGTTGAATTGAATTGGGTCCATTGAATTAAGTCTGTAATATCTTGATTATGTCTTTTTTACGTTGAATTGAATTGGGTTTGTAATATATCTTGCTTATATTTTCTTTTTTGAATTGGGTTTTGTAAGATATCTTAATTATGTTAATACCTCTTGATTGTATATTTTTCATTGAATTGGACTTGAATTGGGTTTCTAAGATATCTTAATTATGTTAATACCTCTTGATTATGTCTTTTTCATTAAATTGGACTTCTTGTATATCTGAATTATGTCTTTTTCTGTGAATTGGGTTCGTTGTATATCTTGATTATATCTTATAGATCTTGATTATATCTTTTCCATTGAATTGAGTATGTAATATATCCTTGATTATGTCTTTTCCATTGAATTGGTTTGTAATATATGTTGATTTTTACATAATCAGAAATCTGCCCAGTTTGAATTAAATAAAAAAGTAGCTCTACAATGCACGGATAGAGCGTGTGCATTCTCTGACAAAGGCAAAAAAGGCTTTGCAATTGCCGTGACAATTCCAACCTTGTCTTACTTATCTTGACTTTACAAATACACTTGTGGCCACCCACTTGCATTTAAGAATCTGATAGAGGCCTTACAATACTAGCATTGTAAATACCCAGTTATACTCAGTAGTACATATATTGAAATCTATCTAAATCCTCTCACTTGCATGATTATGTTTTTTCTCCAGAATGTCGCACAGCTCATGAGCCCACCATATAAAGGCAACAGAATAATATGCGGTGGATCAGAATATGCAGGCTGATTTTTGCAGAGTCCTCTGATATAAAAGTCCAGTCTTGTTGAATGATAGGTTTGAGTTCTTGAGCTGCAAACTTACCAACACATAATTTCTGCTTTTTGCTAGATGAATCTAGCCTTTTTCTTTATTGTCGTGACCTGAGAAACAGACCACTTTTGCATCCTCTACAGTGATTGTAAGACTGGCCTTGTTTATTTTGTCTATATTTCTCCATGTTTTGTTCAAGCCTGTAGTTTTATCTAAAATGCATATTTTTGGTGCTCTGAACATGTTTGTACATGCTAGATTTAGAATTCTAAGAATTGGGATCCCTAATAAGTTCCATAACTGTGGTGTATTTGCAGTGGGTAGTGATAATTCAAGAGAAAAAGCACCTGAGTATTCTAAGAAGATTATGCTGAAGGGTGACTAGTAGATTTTTTTTGGCAATGGACAAGGATGAAGGCGGTTCAGTAGGTTTCGTTTCCATCTTTATCTTTCATGTGGCTATATTATTTTTAGAGCATAGTTAAGAATTGAGAATCTCTGCAAGGAGGATTTCTTCTAAAAATACGATTTTTGCTGAGTTTTCATACTATAGTTTGTTTAGAGAGCTGCTCTGATTTCACTGTTGTTTAGAAATTGCAGAAGATGACTGAAAATTAAAGATATCAGATCTTCACAGTCGTCAGAAATTAGCCATGTCGTTTCAGACTTTCAGTCCATAGAATTTAGTGCATATCAGTTCAGATTCCCACAGTCCATAGAAATTAGCACATAGTATCATTTCAGAATTTCATAATCTATAGAAATTAGCGCGTGCCATTTTAGATTTCCACAGTTCATGAAATTAGCTCGTATCATTCTCAGATCCAATTATCATTAGATTTAGATCTGCAAAATAAATTTTAGCCGGTTGAATCCAATCCTAATGACTGAAAATGTTATATAATTGTTTTAGGTTTTCATTGCATTTTCAACTTTGAAATTAATGAAATCATTTTACTAGCAATTGGGATTTCTTTTAAAGATCCAAATGCTGTTTCCAATAGATATAGATCAAGATTTGGTTTTAGTCAACAAATCTGGCATCCAAAATCCATCTTTTTTTTTTGGATGTCTCTTTATAGAGTTCGTTTTTCATTGCTTGCAGATGCCAACAATGTTTCCACCTTCTAGTGAATATTCATTGGATCAACTGTAGTTACTGAAGCCTTCGAAGGCTTCTGAGTCCACAAAGAATCTAGACATCAACAATTCCATGGGGAACGCTCTTCTTGACATGTTTAACTTCAATGCTTCTTGTGGGTCATCAAATACTGGATGTTCAGCTTCTTTAGAAAAGCTGAGCTTTGCAGATGTGATGCAGTTTGCAGATTATGGACCCAAGTTGAGTTTGAACCAGGAAATGGATGATCAAAATGAGCACATAGAAAGAGACCCAGAACATGCTTTTGATCCAGTTTTTTTCCTCAAATTTCCTGTGCTGGCATCTGATCAGAAAGCAATAGATCATAAACTATTGGATGATCACATTCACGACCAGATGACTCTAGGTACTGATTCTGAAGGCAATTATCATGCAAATGGTTCTGATGAGCATGGGGCACAGGATGTTCCCACTTCTGAAAATGCATCAAATTTGAAGCAAGAACTCAATCTATCTACCAACTCCAACAACACCAATGAGAAATTAGGGCAGAATATTGATCATCAACAGATGGTGGTGCAGAAACACACACTAAGATTGTGATGCATGCCATGAAGTTGTGAGTTGTGACCCTAAAAAAGACATTTTTGATCAAAACAAATGAAATAATGCCCATGCAAAGATGGAATGAAGGTGTGCCACCTGGCACATCCTCGTTCTCTTATAAAGAACCATTAAAGGGGAGCTTAAAAGCAACCCCAGGAAAGCACAAAAGAAGAAGATATATCATATTTTTATTGTTTAATATGAGATGGTTTTTCTGGGAAAGATATATTGCAGACTTTAGAAAACGATCACATCTAATTATGTTATAGTTTTAGACGATACCACACTTATCAGGGTCTATTTAAACATCGCTAAGTCCAAGCTGTACATCTAAGAGAAATCAGTAACACAGAATATGTCAGATCATAATGGTTTTGGCTCCATATAAAATGTGTCATGCTGTGCATAATTATCAGTTGTGAATTTTTCCCGCAATTGAAGGCAATGCTTATTTATATAATACAAATATTTTGAAAGACTTTTCATACTGCAATTTTTCTTGTATGATAATCATCTTTGGGAAATGCAATCGTGATTAAATTTCATTCTCTCCTAAGTTCTCATATGGTTATTCTTAATTCTATGAGCTCGTTATTTTTGTCTCTTCTATTTTGTTTGACACATGATTTGTAGCAGCACAATAAAATGGAGTTTCCCTTGGGGGAATCTATATTCTTTCTCTTAAGTTATGTTTTGGTTATGTTTATTCCTGAAAATGCCAACAAACATATAACTATCTTGGGTATATGGAGGGAATAACTGCCATCAAATTTTTTACTTTGCTGGTGTCGTTGTTATCTTGTTTTTAAATTTGATTCTATTTTTGGCCATTTGGTGCTCTGCAGATCTGATTTCTTTGCTGTCCAATCAAATTTTGCTATTTACGGCTAATGTATCCAACAATGAAAATGGAATGCACTTTTGCTCCCTTATGCTTAAAATGAACAACTGGATGGTGAGCACATGCATTTGGGCTCTTTAATGTTCTCTCTGTTTTCATGATGCTCTCTTTCATAGACTTCATCAGTTGATTAAATAGGATGGTGCTAGAAAGCATATGGTGACTGGTCCAGACTCTGTGTGGTGGCGAGGCCCTCTGCAATCAGAAGATAACTACATTTCTGAAGCCATGCAATATTCTCTTCCTTGGAATTTGAACCTTGGCGTGTTCCCTAGAGCATTAATTTTCATCACATATTTTGTATAAAAAATTACGGTTGTAAATTTATCCAACCATGTGACTATTCCAAAATTCTTTTGATGAGTTTCTGCTCTAGTTCAAATACAAGATCTGAAGAAGTTAAAACTGTTCTTCTAATTCAGGGAGTTCTATACTTTATTAAATATTACCTCATTGATTAAACTTACACATAGTTAGATGCAAGAAAAGTAAAAATAGAAACGGATTCTGTTGAATTGTGCAGATTAAAAATTTGATCATGTTTAGGAATGCTATCATGATAGCTTGTAACTAGGAGCCCTGATATAACTAATTTTGTAGCACAATTAATTCTGTCTTCAAAGTTCAAACAATTCATTTGAACCAGCTTAGCTATGAGGTCCACCTTAAAGTTGTTCGCTCTTGAATTATTGTCTTTGATAGGCATCCTCATTACGACTTAAGTCAGGGAGCAGATAGACTTTAAAAGTTTGTATTTATATATGGTATGATAATTCTAATTGTAACTGATGAAACTGTTTTGAAGTTATCTATTAGCATGGTCAATGTCAAGACCATTCATGAGTTAGAAACAACAATTTGATCATTTTAACTTGTTATTATGTCCTTACATAAGTTGTTTAATTTTCTTTATTTGATAGATCACCATCTTGGTTGTATGAGCTGGAGTGTTTAATCAACATCATAATCTATTGACAAGGAACCCTTCACCATGCAGTGCAAGCTGATTGCAACGAAACCACTAGCCAATCATATTGAGTCTTGTTTGAAGAGCATGAACCAAGATCATAGGTTGATGCTGTTGAGTGAATACACGCAACCTGTTTTCCACATAATGTCATTTTGTTTTGGGTTAGAAATAGCACATAAAATTTATGTCTACAAGTTAATATCTCTTAAAATATTCTTTGCATTTAAAATATCTAAATACTACCTAGATATAACTGAATCATAACATGGGTTTTTCTGTTTCTTATGACTGTGATCAGTGGGAGAAGATTGTAGGCATTTGGCTGAAGATATTGCCAATTCTGTGCAACAAATATTCAACATGATTCATGCCACCTGCATTGGGTACATCAAAGACTGATGCAGACAAAATTGTTGAAGAAAACCAATAGTAAGTACATCATCAATGATTGATCAATTTGAAATCATTGCAGAGTCTGGAGTGTAGGCTGTCCATCATTTACAAGCATTTTCAGGCCAATAATTAGGCAGCATTACTCTTCAATGTACATTGTCATAAATACATTCAGCATGAAATTATCACGGTCGTCTTCTCATCTCTCTAAAAGCTCAATGTAATCAATGGGTGGGGTAACCCTGATGGTACTCATATGAGGGGCAATACTGCTACCAATTTTTAGGAGATTATTACGGATCAGGAACTGCATTGTATCATTTCATTGGCTTATGAATTTATGTTGATTTATCATAATATAATGCTAAATAAATTATGCTTTCTTTATCTCAAAAATCTTGTGATTTCTTAAATAAATTTTGGTCTCAATGCTAAATAAAAGTGCAATTTAGTACATAATCTAGATCAAATGTCCAATATTTTCCCCACCCAATAAAAAGCTTGGAGAACTCACTCATCTTATCGATCTAGTTCAAATTTTTTTATGAATTTTTCTTTTCAATTCTTGTAAGTTTTCTGTAAACAACAGATGAATTACAATGGTGTTTTTTTAAGCTTTCTAATATGTTCTTTATGTCAAGATGTATAATTATATAATGACATCATTGTTTCTATCAGTATTATAAAAAAATAAATAATTATTTTTTTCATGACAATTTTCTTTTCTAACTATCATGTACCAATTTTTTTTTAAATGATATTTCTCAACTTCTTCTGCATGATATAGATATGGGTGTTGATTGCATGATATATTAACGTAATATTCCTAGCATTTATGTTTTGATTTTTTCTACACATCAGATGGGGAATATTAGATGCCCATTAATGTTCAGGTGGATGAAATGCCAAAAAAATTAATATGGTTCGGTCCTTGTGAGATTATCTGAAAACATATATGGCTGTCCCTAACTAGGAGGTGCAATTTGTAGGTCTGTATTAAAATTGGAGCTAGAATTAGACTGGAATTGGCATTATCTAATTCTGGATAATGTCAATTCCATGTTTGTGTCCATCCAACAAATTGGAATTGGAATTTCGTCCTCTTTAGTTTTCTAATTTTTAATTAATTAATAATTATTGTAAATAAGAAACCAATACCACTTTTTAATAGACATTTTTTTTAAAATTTTTTTTTAGCATTGGTCTCAATTTCAACCAATGCTACGATCGAAATTGAGACCATTGGACCAAAACAATCGACAACAAAGTCATACATTCAACCAATAGTATGGTCGAAATTGAGACCATTGCATGGTCTCAATTTCTACCAATGCATGGTCTCAATTTCGACCAATGCAAGGTCTCAATTTCTACCAATGCATGGTCTCAATTTCAACCATTGGACAAAAAAAACGACGATGATTCTTCCAGTTTCAAGTAAGAGCTGCAGTCGAAATTTCGACCAATATTTTGGTTGAAATTTTGACTAATAAGAAATACGTAGAAAATTCAACATAAAAAGAATGGCGAAAATTTTGGTCGTGGATTCGACCAATTATTGTCAAAAAATCGATCAATTCTCGTCAAAATTTGAGGTAAAATTTACTAGTGATAGTTAGGACCAACAAAATATACCCACAAGCAGAAAAAGCAATAAAACATGTCCTCATGCTCCCAGTCTTCTAGCTCAGCATCATCAAAAACTATTAAGGAGAAAACACTCATCAAAAAAATCATCATAGACAACACATAAAGAAATAAAGTCAAACAAGTCTTAGCGAGTCGAGTGTTTAAGTGCGTGTGTGTAGGTCATAGAGTCAAACTTTGAGTATCACATCTGGCAATGAAAAATATCATATCATACTAGACTACAGGTAAGATATCTGATAAGTGTTAAAAAAACACTTTATGCTAGGGTAGTGTTGTAAAACATCGTTTGCAAGATGTCCTAAAGACCAACGCATCCTAGAGACCAAAGCTAACACAATTATGCCCCCTAGACAAAGACAAAGACCAATTCCAAACCAAGGCAACAAGTTCAAGGCATGATGGAGAGAGGCTAAGTGTCGAGGACACATGCTAAGAAACAAGGGTGCAAAGGCCTCAAGTAGCGCTTGTTTCCAAGTTTTCACCACTTGGATTTTATTGCAAATATTTTTTGAGACTTTTTATAATATTTTTTGTATTTTTGCTACCAAGGTGCCTGTTTCTAGATTTTCAACAAGGCACTTTTTTTTATTTTTTTGAATTTTTGAGTTTTTGATTTTTTTTGGTATTTTTGGAATATATAATTTTTTTGGAGATACATCAAAGCGCCTATTGCTAGATTTTCACTAGGATGCTCCTTTTTTTAGGACATTTTCTAATTTTTAGAATTTTTAGACAATATACCATTTTGTTTTTATTTTTTAAGGATCAATAAGTATGTACAAAGGATGCCCCTAGACAGAATGGGCATCAAACTCCCAAGCAAGATCACATCATGTAGTCCCAATTTCTAGCAAGGTGGAGAACAAGAGGGATTGGCAAGCTGGTGGAAGAGATGGAAGACAAGGGAATGAAGGAGAATGAAGGGGGAAGAAATCCTCAAGGGCAAACTCCTCAAGAGTACCCAAGCTAGGGAAAAATTGTCATGTAATGCACATTTGGACAAGCAATGAAAGGCTAGCATAGGATAAGTCACAAAAGTGTAATGAAAAAGAAGGAAATGATGCAATCCAAAGGAGTAGACATGTCAAGAGGCTTCATAGCATCGTGTTTTACTCTTTTTTATTAGATCAAGACCAAAGGGGAAAAGGATAATGAAAGGCTAGAATGAATGGAAGAAAAAAAATTATGAAAGCTAAACATGAATGGAATGAAAGCAAGATCATCATAAGATAGCTCACAAGATAGCCAAATGTTCGTGGATAGTTCAATATTGTCAAGATCAAAGAGAGAAGACGGAATGGATAAAATATGTAGAAGAACTATGCATGATGCCTGATTGCCAAGTTTTCATTATGGTACTTATCCAAGGCACCACAAGGGAGTGGTTTCCACCATAGGACAAATTTATTTCTCTTTACTTTTTCTACCAAGGCGCTTGTTTCTAGGTTTCCACCAAAGTCCATTTTCAATTTTTTTATTTTTTTATTTTATTTTTGAATTTTTCTATTTTTTAAACTTTTTTTTTTCTTTGGAAGAAGGCAAGCTTTTTATATAATGCTCCTTAAAAGGATAAATTATGATATGCAAAGGATTCAAAATGATATGCTCAAAGATGCTGGTAGGGAAAGGAAGATAGAAGAGAAAAATGGAGGATAAGATTTTATGTAAAGCGAGTGAGGTTGGAAGATAGGAGGAATAGGAAAATGATGAAAAATGATAGAAGGTAGAAGAACAATGAATGGAAGGATTGTGAAAGGGTAGATGGAAAGGAAGGCAATATCAACATCAACACACACTTTGAAGGGTGGTGAGAGGATGGAGGAAATGTGAATGAAAGAATACGTGAAGAAATATGGTGAATGGATAGAAAAGGTTGCATTTTAGGTGCATGGAATGGAAGAATGTTTTTGGGAGAAGATGAAGTGGAAGCCTTTGGAAGCTTGGATGTCAACTTCACTTTTTTCTCAACATCATACTCTTTCAAGAGAGACTTTGGAATCCATATAGTCGTAGGCTTTTCATTTCTTTTTGATAATTTAGAGAAAATATCTTCAATGATGGATTTTGGAACCCATACTTGTCTTGTAGTTTTCTTCTTAGATATCTCTTTTGACTTTATGCCTCCATGTTGATTAGAGGAGACATGGTGATCTTTTTTTAATGGATTCTTGTATTGCTTCTTTTTCTTGTATTGAACATTCAAGTTACTTCCAAAAGACTTGGGACTTGTGGAATGATATAACATGAACCTTGCTAGTTGTCCTAAGCTCTCCTAGAACTAAAGGGGCTATCCTCCTAGCCTCAAGGGTGCTTAGCTAGTCCCTTCTAAGAAGTCTCAAACTTCTCTCTATTTGAATTCAGTTCATGACATCAATATTTTGTTCAAAAGACCCACTGTTACAACACTGCTCTGCCTTATTCCTACATTGTTCATCCCTATGTGAGATAGAAATGGCACCTATATATGTCCTCGAATGGAGAGGAGAAATTTCTTCAACTAATATGCCTTAAAAACCCCTTCACAACCATATACTATCAAACTCATTCCTATCGCTAACCAATTTGGCTTGTTGACTGGCCTAAAAAGGCTACTAGAATTAGTAGGCCTAATTGGTCCCTTTTGGCTTATAACTACACATTTTTCTTAACAAAGTTCCTAACCAAATAGATATCTGAGTACCCTTTTGGGAAAAATTGAGGATTTTGTCAGTCTCCTTTCTCAAGATTGTCCGTACAGTTCTGGCTAGAATCTAGGCTAGAAACAAGGGTTTTGAGCTCACTGTATGAACCAGTAAGGGTTTGTCTCTAGACCTTCTATTTGTCTTCCTCCAATGCTCCCTAGTGTTGGGAATGCTTGATAAGGTATTTTTTGTCCTCTCCATGTGCTTGGGTTGAGGTTTTTGAGTGCCCTCAAACAATCATTAGCTCTACTGCAACTTCCTGACCACTAACCAAACCAGTTTGTTTGCCTAGGGCATCAGATTTCTGATGCATGCCAAACTCTCTAGGGCCCCTTCTTTGCAAATCATATGGTACAAGGAGTGTAGACATGAATCCCAATGGACCCATATAGATTGTACAGTGGGAAGGTGCTCTACCACCCCATTTTCTAAACTTTGTCAGGGCTAACCCGAGATAGGTCAAAACAAGAGAAATTAATGAAAGACTAAACTAAAATTGAAATCAAAAACTAAAACTAATCTATGAACTCAAATACAATGACTACCATGACATGCAAGCAATATAATAAAGGTTTCAATCCATTCTAGGCTCTGGTATCGATACAATAATATCACTATCAAAACAAATTACATGAAATCTGCAATAGTCAATTCTTTCTCCTTCATACACACACTTCCCAATGCCCTCAAATTAGGGTTTGCAAGCTTAAGTAGTCTTTCACCTTAGTGTTAGGGCCCATAGCTCAAGGAAGCCTTCTTGGAGTTAGTTACAAGCATTATTAGTAAGACTATCATGACAACTTTGAAAGTTGTCATGACAACTTTCAAAATTGTCAAGTAGCATTTTGGAGGATTGTAAAAAGATGTAAACTAGACTCTTGTGCACACAACCTTGGTCTAGCTAGGGTCTTACAAGACCATTAGGAACCTCTACACCTTAAAGAGGCCAAAATAAAAAATTTGACAAATCTGTCCTAAGCCTGGTAGTTAGCACAGTGGGCACAAAATAGACACAACCCGACTCAAAAATAACACTAAGGACCTAGGGAAGGAAAGACTAGGAACAAACCCAAACTACCACACTAAGAGAAACCAAAAAGAGACTTCTCCCAAACCTAGTGGCTTGGCTAATGCCACTACAAGCCAAAACTAGGTGCACATTAGGTAGCACACTAGCCCTACCTAAGTGTCCTCACCATAGAAGAAGGAGGATATGACTTGTTTAGATGGGTGGGTGGATGAAAAGGTTTCAAGGGTATGCATCTATGTTGATCTTGAGGGAAGATAGGAGATGGAGGGACATAAGGACCCAAGATGGATGAAAAATTAGGAGATTTAGGAGGGGAAAGTGAAGGGACATAAGGGCCCAAGATGGAAGGAAGACGTGAAGCCCTTAGTGGTGGTGGAAGAGGTCCAAGGATGGAAGTGGAAGATGCAAAAGGATAATCAATAAGTTCATCAGCATCCATATGACAACCATGGACATCAGCATCTTTCAGATGAGCATTAGAATTTGCAATAGGATCATGAACATCTTGAATAGGAGCAACTTCTTTGATAGAATTGTTCAGAGCTTGCAAAGACTTAGGAAGAGTAGAAAGTGGAAGTGAACATGGGGTGGTGGAACAAGAAGATGGAAGACTTTGATCTTGACATGGATCTTTGGATAGCATAAGCGTATAATCTTTCTCTTGATTTTCAATAGGCTTATCATTAGAAGTAACAACACTATTTTAAATAGCATTAATGGAAGTATCATCTTTGGAAAGCGCAAGTGTAGTAAGGTTATTTTGATTGTTAGGAAGCTCAACGGTGTAAGTAGTAGCTTGCTCTTGCTTAGGAGAAGACTTAAGACATGGTGGAATGGATGAGAAAGGGCACAGAGGGTCACAAGAGCCTTGAAGCAGATAAGAGACATCATGAAAAGGATTGGATGATATGGAGAGCTCTTGATCTTGATCTTTCTTTATCTTCTTTTCTTTATCATTTTTAGAGTCCTCTTGACATGGGGCCACCTCTAAGGAAAAGGAAGCATGTTGGAATTGTATGGAAGACTTTGGAAGAGATGGTGAAGGACTAACTGAAGTAGGAATTATAGCACATAAAGGCTCAAGCTCTTTAGGTTTAGCATTATTCAAAGTATTTGCAGCCAGGTGGAGGTTAGCTTGGGCTTCTTTAGGAGGTAGTTCTTGAGGGTAACTATAGGGAACTGAATGAAAAGCATTAGGATCTTTGTTGGATGAAGGATTTGTGAAAGGTTTGAAAGAATTGGAATCTTTAGGAAATTTATGGTTATTGGAGGAAGTAGGGGATGGAAGGGAACCATCACAAGACAAAGTTCTATCATCAACATGATCTTGCTCGAGAGTGTAATCTTTATTTTCAGCATGAGAGTTCTTAGAGGAGAAATGCTCATAGTATCTACTTTTATAATCAACACAAAAATCTTTCTCTTCCTCAACAAGCATCATAGTCTCTTTCAAAATTAGAGTCATATGGATCACCATCATGATCTATCCAATGTGATGACCCATTTCTAGTAAGCACAAGCACATGACTAGGAGGACTCTTAGGAATAGAGGTTTCATAGGTATCACTATATGGTTCATCATCATAGTCATCATAGTCATCAAAGATGGGCATGTCACTCTTCGTGAAATAGGTATCATAAGGATTATCATGTTTCTCATCATGGTATGTCCCGAGAAGAGAAGTAAGACTCTTGGGAGAAGTAGAAGAGGAATGAGATTGTGAAGAACGGGAAATTGAAGATCCTGTGGAGGAAGAAGACTTGGATAATGAAGAATGTGAATAATGTCTAGAAGATTCATGGTAAGACTTGGAAGGTGAAGAAGAATGAGAGGACTTAGATGATAAAGAATGTTTGGAAGAAGGAGGTCATGACATGATCATGTCTATGATCCTAGCAAAGGCGTCTGATTCAATCAAGTTTTCTTTTATTTTTGCCTTAAATTTGTCACCCATGAGATATATAGGACTATTGGAGGAATAAAATTCTTTGAATTGAGCAATGAGTTCAAGATCATCTATTTTCAAGAGAGGTTCCATAACAAGATAGTTGAAATTCATGGTTCTAGAAGAGGAGGAATCAAGCATGAAATAAATGAATAGATGAATAGAAGAAAGTAGACTAGATAATAAGAGGAAAAGAATCAAGAAGACATGAGGAGTTTATGAAGAAGAGGAAGAAGCATGAAGGAAGAAGAAAATGAGAGACTAGGAAGACATGGGAGATGTGGAAGAAAGAAGACCAAGAGTCATTTTGTGCAAATTGATACCATTTGAGTTCATTTGGATATTGAGCAACATGCTACAGTACCTAAGTTCTGACTTAGACTGACCAAGGAAGACTGGAAGATGACACAAATCAGTTTCAAATGATAGACAACAATGAGACAAAAAAATGATGTGCGCGATAGTTCTTAGAACAACAAGATGATATAATGTAGCAGGATGATGTTTCACACACAACGGTGCGACAGTTTCTAGGCAGCTTGCGTGATGTTTTCTAAGCAAGTGGTGTGATAGTTGTGCAGCAACGAACTATCACATGATAAATCTTAGTATAGTGTGAGATGTTATTTCAGGATCGTACAATCTTTGACCAGTGAATGTAAAAATTTTAGTATTAAAGACAATTTGGTCAATGTTTTAGTTTGATGGTTGGATTTTTCTATTTCAAACATAGTGATAGTAGTAAATAGATAGGTTTGCAAACAGCAGGTGATCAAACATGTCATAAAACACTTGCACAAGGGTAAAAGAAACCTTGCCAAGATAAGCAATTGTGATATCAAAGTAATAAAATCCTATAAATGCTACCATGATGTTTGATGTTTGATGTTTGATGTTTGAGAATGTTTACATGGGTAGATCATAGCGAGAACACTTCAAGCACTTACTAGCCTAAAAAGACAAAGGATCAATACTTAACAACTTGGCCCACACTTGATGTCCCATTACCTCACACAAAGTGGTTGCCCACAATAGACATTGGCTTTGTCATGGAAGTGCCAATGACACAACCAAAGGAACACAGATGGTGAGTAATCTTGGGATGATCTAGGTTAGTCCACTAGGATCAATCCTTGCACCAAGAAGCTAAGCAAAAAAATAGGGTGGCTTCTATCTATGGTTCTTAGTAAGGGCTTCCATTCATAATACCCCTCTTGCTCCCCAAAGGGACTCCTTACGTTGTGGCAAGTAACGGACCTCGTGGCCACAAGAATACCTTAAGCATTCTTTCTCAACATTTTCCTCATGGTCACAATCCCACAAGTACTCACATCAAGAAAAGACAAGTACTATGTCTACCAAGGTTTTGTGTCCTTGATAGCCTTGAGTTTATAGTGGGTCAGAATAGCCGACGAAAAGCTTGTCCCCACTTGTGTTGTTCCTCTTGATTTCTCAAGAGCAGGCCCGCTAAAGGATTCTAAAACTAAACAAAGAGTGGATTAATCTTTGAGTTTCAAGATTTTTGGTTCACCACAAGGGTGAAGAGCATACTCTCCTAGCTCAAAAATTTCTCCCAAACACACCAAGCAAAGGTTCAATTACCCTCTTTCTTTCAAAATCTAAAGATGGGTCAAGATTTTTGTTTCACCACAAGGGTGAAGAGCATACTCTCCTACCACCAAAAGATTCCTACAACATAATATTAAGTGCCTACCAAATGAAACAGCTAGTATATGCCACACTTAAAATGAAAGAAATTAAACAAGCACTTGATTTATTTTTATGCTTTTGGGTAGCCCTGCAAAAATAATTAGTAGCCCTTTAGCATTTGGAGCTTTGACATGCATTCTTTTGGAAAAATATTTCAAACAATCAGAGCACCTACAAGCACAACTTGTTAGCCCCACAATGGTTAACACATCAAAAATTAGATAATCTGCAAGTAAAATAATTGATCAAATGGCAAGATTTGAAAATGAAACCAACATGGTTGGATCAGGCTCAGAAAGACCTTTCCAATGATATATCACACTTCAATTTTTGATACCATATGCAAAAATTTCTTTAAAATGGGTGCCAGTTTTGTAGAGTGGCACGGATTTTGAAAACATTGAAATTTTCAAAAAGATAACAAAAAACTTGAAACTTGCAAGATAAAAAAAAGAGCTAAAAAAAATCACTTCCAGGTCTGGGCGATATTTTTGTCAAAGCAAGAGTTGTGTGATACTTCGTAGTATACGGCTACGATACTTTATCCCTGTACGATAGTTCACGATACCTGCATGCGACAGAGAACAGAACAATAGTGCGACACAATCTACCAAATAGTGTGATACTTTAATTGGTAAAATATCACATCGGTATACAAGAAACTATCGTACGACACTGGAAAACTATCACACAATAATTCTGTCAGAAAAAAATCAGAGAGAAAATATTGACAAAACAACAGGAAAATATTAATGAAAAAATGATGGAAATGCATAAAAGGAAGGACAAAACAAGAATGTTCTGCCCCATGGTGGGCGCCAAAAATGTACACACTAAGTAGTGCACTTCTCTAAGTCATTACTTCTAAGAGAATCCATGGATTGGAAACCTTGAGAAAGCGACCTAGAGCTCCCTAGGCATGGAGTCACAAGGATGTTGATGGTGCTCTCAACTAGAGCTATTGAAGCATGCAACCTTGCTAGTAAACCACACAATGGGAGATTCAAAGAGACAAGGGCAAGAATGCCAATATCTTCAAGAATCAATATGAAGATGCAATGCAACTATGCTAAGAATGAAAATGCAAGCTAAGCTATGGAAATGAAAATGAAAGTATTACAAATCCTTGCTAATTAATCTGTGTGAGCTAATCTAGAGCATAAAAGAAACTAAACTAAATGCCATGAAAGCTATGATGCAAGAATGCAAGAATGATCTCCAAAAGCTCCAAAGTCTCCAAGAAATCCTGCAGCATAAGATTAGCATAAAATTGGGGATCTAAGAATGAGAAAAGAGCTCTCCTTTTAAAAGAATTGAAAAGGAATGGACCATGGAGATTAAGAGAAAAAAGATTTAATCAAGGGTGGAGCTTGAAAAAGGAGCAATCCATGTGCAAAAATATCCTCCAATGAGAAAATAAGAGTTGACTTTTGTGTCCATATAAGACAAAAAGTTATTTTCTTCTTTTTATAAAATAAAAATAATGCTTTATTTGTGCAACTTAAGATAAAATGAAAAGTGAGGGTTTTTTATTTAATAAAAGGGGAGGAAATTTCTTTTAAATAAATAAAGACTTAAGATAAAATGGTTAGCCCATAGAAAATAATTGAATAAATGATAAAACTAGGATTTGATCAAGGAAATTGATATAATGAAAATATTGATTTTTGAAAATATTGATTCAGGGATTTGATAAATTGCTAAATGGGGGCCCAAAGTCTAGGCAACCATTTTAGGGTGCATACACTCCTCACATAGATCAGTTGATACAACAGAGGCCAGAGAGAAGCTATTTGTGGATACTATTGACAAATTGAGACAAGCATTAGATGTTTTGGATCAGACCTTAGCTTCATCCACCACCATTCCCAATAGGGATAGGGTGAACATTATTAGAGATGATTTTTTGCGTATGATTGGCATAGTTCAATCATACAACCTGTATGATACTATCAGCATTGATATATTCTATACTTCTTTGTCTCGCAGTGTTACTGGCACTATGAAGTATAAGGAGATTGATATAGTTATTTCCATCCCTATGGTGAAGAGCATGTTTCCTCATTATTGAGACATGAGTAAGGTGAGAGGGTACATGGTCATGAGATATGAGGATGACCTTGTGGAACCATTTATATATCCTCAATGGTTGGCTACTCAATACAGGTGGCCCTAGAAGGATGAGCTGCCACTATATTTATACAAACAATTATTTGTATAATTTCATTTGCATCTTGATGTTGATTATATAGATTATCCTAATTATGTTGGGTAGGGGCTAGGGAGATTATTTGAAAGGTTTAGAGTGCCTGAATCCCCTGTGCCCGCTAATAAGTGTGCAGGGGTGGGGCCAAACCTTTTGGTCGTACCAAAATGTTTGGAAATAGCAGTAGTAGGAGAGAGTGTGCTAGATGATATGATGAGGGATGTTTATTCTAGTATAGCAAGTATCATCACAAAGGTTCAGGAGATGTCGTCTGATCATGTGGGGAGATACATGTTGTGTTCTTATTCCAACATTCCTCCACCTGCATAGGATGCATCCTCTAGTGGTGATCCATATGATATAGTCGACATACCATCTCCCTTGGAGGTTACAACTATATCAGATATGGACCATTTATGATGTATGAGTGCATTATTATCCAGTGATCTACTTTGTACATATTAGACCATACAAAAGCTTGGTGGGATTTCACTCAAGGAGGTTCCATCATTTGTTAGGTCCTATCTTAGCACTAGATCAGGTTCTCAGCAGACAGCACCACTGACAGCTCCTCAGTAGACTGTACCACTGTCAGGTCCTCAGCAGACTACACTGCCACTTATAGCTCCTCCGTAGACTGCACCACCTACAGCTCATCATCAGACCATGCAGACCACTTCATTACGTCTAGGTCATCAACTTTTTACTACATTGCTTATAGATGACTAGATTGATCCTGCGGATATGTCATTACATTCATCATATTTGAGCGCTTTCGGGAGAGCATTAGAGGCTTCTATGATATATATAATTAAATTTAATTTTTATTTATTTAAAAAACTTACACATATATTTGAAATTTGATTAATATATATTATATATATGTGTACTCCAAGAGGTTATCAACACTCGGATGCTGCACCATAAGGAGATTTACAGACTCCACGCGATCCTATCCATCATGATACACAGGTACATTGAGATTTTTGTTCAAAAAATTAATTTTTCTATGATCATAAGTATTTAAAATTTATTATACATGTATGTATGCATGACATATTTTGTTTATTGTACACAGACATCAGGAGGAGGTGCATTGACATCAAGTCACGGATCAGGTAATGGCCCTAGTTGAGTGACCATGTTATTTTAGATATTTCATGTGACATTTCATATATACATGCTATAACATTTCAAAGATATTTCATTTTAGACATTTCATATATATATGTAGATATTTTAGTCATTTCATATATGTACATGGTATATGGTTGTGTGTTATTTCATATTTTATACATTACATTACATATTTCCGACATTACATGTTACATATTTTATACATGTTACATGCTATATGTTCGTGTGTTATTTCATCTTTTAGACTTATTTTTATACATGTTTTGTATAGATTATGTTATGCCATGTACTAATATTATTTTAAATATTTCTAACAATTAAGTAATCTAACTAATGTCATGTAAGTAAAAAATAATTAAATAAGTAACTAACTAATGTCTTAAGGTGAGGTAATTAATCAAAGCACACATTAATTAACTACTTAACTAACAATTACCAATTAATTAAGTAAGTAACATAATTAAATAATCTAAGTAGCATAATTAAATAACATAATTAAGTAATCTAATAATGTCATGTAAGTAAAAAATAATTAAATAAGTAGCTAACTAATGTCTTAAGGGAAGGTCTTAAGGGGAGGTAATTAATCAAATCATACATTAACTAAGTAACTAATTAACTAACAATTACCAATTAATTAACATAACTAACTAGCATTATTAAATAATCTAACAAACATAATTAGGTAACTAACATAATTAAGTAATCTAACTGATGTCATGTAAGTAAAAAATAATTAAATAAGTAACTAACTAATGTCTTAAGGGGAGGTCTTAAGGGGAGGTAATTAATTAAAGCATGCATTAATTAAGTAACTAATTAACTAACAATTACCAATTAATTAACATAATTAACTAGTTACAAAATTACCAAAAACATAAATAAAGTAACATATTTAACGGACTAACAATTAGGACAATTAATTAAATAGGTAACTAACATAATTAACTAACATAATTAACTAACATAATTAACTAATCTAAGTAACATAATTAGGTAATCTAACTAACATAATTAAGTAATCTAACTAATGTCATGCAAGTAATAAATAAATAAATAAGTAACTAACTAATGTCTTAAGGGGAGGTAATGCATGAAAGCATATAGTTAATTTTAAGTAACTATCATAATTAACTAAAGCATAATTACCAAAAGCATTAATCAAAGCATACATTTAATTAACTAGTTATAATTAATCAAAGCATACAATTGATTAACTAACATACATACATAAAAACATACAATAAATATGAGTTCAACCATGAAACTTCAAACTATAGAGTTCAAATATGAAAGTACAAGAGCTACAAAAGGAAGTTTATTCTGAAGCTTATAGAGTTCTAAAGCTCTTGATACATATAGTTTGGATCCTCTCTATCTTTTATTATCTCCAAAAGTTTTTCATGTTCTTCAATAGACAACCTCCACTTCTGATTACCACGTCCTCTTTTTTGCAATGTCTCGAATTGCAACTTTGTTGCTATAACCAAGTGACTGTAATGTAGAACTTTTTGGCCACACATGTATTCAATAAATTGAACACCATTTTTGTCGACCTTTATTTGCTGATAATAGGTTCCTTCAATATAAATTGAACCAATTGGATATTTTAGTCCATTATCATCTAAAGTTTGTTATATCAACTTGTATTTTTCTTTTGTGCATCTTAGTAGGTAATAATCTACACTTTCTGCATTGTCAGGATCCGCAACTACAACAAAAATATCACCTATACAAATGGATTCTATTAAAATTAAACATCACTTATACGATAAATTAAAATTAAATAAAAGAACATGTATGTGCACACACTTGTAACAACTAAATCAGAAACACACTCATAATCAGCTGAATATATAGGATCATGAATGTTTATGTCAATGTCATCATCTTCATAAGGAGGCATTCTGATTAACTCCTTCATATCCCATCATGAAACATATATCCATTTTCAATATTCTCACATTGACTCAATGGATTGTCGTCAATGTAGTGAGCACAAAAACATGATTTTTCTCTTACTTCAATCAAAAGAGGCTTGTGTTGTCCCGTAGTAATCAAGTGATGTAAACTTCTAATACCAACAATTCTTTGACAATTGTACGGATTAGATTGGTCTATATCTGTTACAAATATGAAATGAAAGTTGCACATTTTTAGATCAACAATTATGAAAAGATAGACATGAACACAAAATCAAAATTTAATTTAAAATTTTACAAAAAAATATTAATTACCTTTCACTTCCCAAAAATAGTGTTTGTTGTATTTGGTGTCCCGAGGAGCAACTTGACTTTGACACCATTCAACAATTTTCTTGGAATTCTCTATCATGTTACCTGTACAGTTTTGAATTATCAGTTTAAAGAAAATAGATCTAAGTTAAAATTATATTATTTGATATATATATATATATATATATATATATATATATATATATATATATATATATATATATATATTGAACACCATTTGTACCTACAAGTTCATGTTGGTGAAGTGCATGCTTCACACATGCTCCTACTCCATCGTACTCTCCTTTTCCATGTCCACTTTCAAAGAAGTTCCACAAAAACTTAACATTGTGTCTAGCATGTTGCATGGCTAGCCAATTAAAGGCTTTTGTAGATTTAAATTGTCTTGCAAAATTAAGTTGTACATGCATACATACATGTCATCCTTTAATAATTTAACAAATAATTAAATGACAATGAAAATAATTGAAGTATCTATACACATACCTGCACAACCATCAAACCAAATCTAGTGTTGTGAAGCCTTTATCCTGTGATTCATAATATCTTCAAAAAACATTACAAAACAATGAGCCACATAGCTCCTATCATGAACCTTATCATCACTGATATAGAAATGAACCTCCTTGATGATAATGCATTCATTTAGACTGGAAACCCAAAAATTGTTCACTCTTCTGAAGTGAGGTCGGTGAAGATCCAACCCTATTAAAGCTTACAAAACACACTGTAAGGTGTGACCTTATTAGAGGATTTAACACTAACTATTATCATCCAACCAGTATTCACTATGGTGTTGATAAGATAAAAAATGTGCATTCTATGAATCACATTACAATACTTTCAAGTCCACTTGGTTAAGAGATTTATCTGATTACAATGGTTAAACTATAATAGTAGGTGATCTGATTACAATACAACATCTATTGCAGATGTTCAGATCTATATTATGCTCATTCAAATCCTCTGATCAATATATCAATTCTATTTCAACAATAATCAATGACTTACTATCTCTCAGTAATAGCTTTCTGACGCTCGGTAATCTTTGTAGTTTTGTTCTCCTTAACCAGTTTGATTAGGCATGCATGAAGCTTGTTCATGTGATAATTATGTAGTCTCTTTCTTCTGGCATAAGTTTCATAATGAAACCCTAGTCTCTTAAATAGATGTATGTTAACCATTTTCTTCTCATCCATCAGATTTTTCCGCTTATTCTCCTTCATCCATTTTTCCTCTTGAACCTTCCTCGGTTGAAGTGTTAGTAACATGTTTTGTTCCCATCCTTTAGATCTTCCTTGAATTTTTTTAGTCGTTGATCTTTGTAACAAACTTTATCTTTTCACCTTGTGATCATACACTTTACAGCTCATCAACTTCCATAAGCTAAACTAATCATTTAATTCTTTTGTTTTCACTCGGTTAACAAAGGAATGTGTCAGTGAACACAAGCTCAGTTTATACTGTGCTCGGTATACACTACACTGCTCGGTGTATACTATGATGCTTCATCAACCGACCACACTGCCTTGTGTCTTTCATCTCATTTTATCATCATAGATGAATGCAACATAATCAAGTGAATAACATAAGGTCATAGACTCATCAATAAGTTTCCCAATGTATCCCTTATCCTCATCTATCATATACATCTTTCTCATGTAGATATTTTTGTTCTTTATCTCTTTTTCTCCTTTCTACAGATGTTTAGGTATTGTAACTTACAAGATAAGTGTTGTCAGACTAGTTGACATCATTGACAACATATTATTGATTTAGTCATCTTACATATCTAATTAGCAACTCAGTGATCTCTAATCACTAATCTTCAATTAGGTTTTAAATCAGTTGTAGTTCATCACCTCCTAGTCTTAGGCCTATTGACTTGATATTGATACAGTCTCCATCCAAGTGGATGAGAGGCACATAGATGTTATTATAGATAAACTAAAAGAACTAAAGGAAATTCATACAAAAACCTATTACCTATAGAAGTTAACCACACCCTCTAGCACCACTCCTAACAAAGATGGTGCCTTCTGAGGTGGTCCCTACATGCACATAACTCTTAATGCTCAAAAATTGGTATAGGAAGATTAGGAAAGTTATTGAGAATAGGATAAGGATTGAGAAATCTATCTTGGATGGAGGCGAGAATATTTTATTCCCAAAAGAATTTAATTTATTGGCTTGTAGTGAGAGAGAAAAAACCCTTCCCTAGGAAGGTGTTGAAAAATTCCAAGGTGGCCCCTATTGATGGTAGTAGAGTAGATGGATTTGAAGTTAGGGATTATAGTGGTCATCCTATTGATATATTGGATGATGATATTGTTCTAGTTATAGCTATTAAAGGGGAGGCCCTCAAATATATTAGAGATTTTTATTGTTCAATTTCTTTTTATCCAATAATTCCCTTATTTTCATTCTTGTTTCTACCACCTCTCCCTTTAAATCCCCCTATCTGCTACTTCTTTTCCATTAGTTTTGATCATCATATAACTAGTGACTTAACTCTTACTAAAGGTGGGGCACTTAAAGCCTCTCTTGAGGAACTAGAGGTCTCTAAATATGATCAAGCTATTGAAGATGATTTGCGATGGCATATTGTTCCCTTTGAAGGCTCCAGGATTAAGGATTTGATGGTAGAAGCTATTTCAAATATCAAGGATAAAAAAGGCAAGAAGGCCAAAAAGACAAAACTGAAAGAAAATTTAAAACTCTAGTAAATATCAAACCCACTTTGGAGACTGGTAAATCCTTTTAATTAATTTTTTTTAAAAGAGAGGCAAACCATTAGGCTCCACAAACTTTAGACATGGAAATAAATTCACTTAGAAGACCTTGCCAAAATTTTATAAGGGATTGAAAACTCTAATGGATATATACCCATGAACAAGTGAAATGTACCTCCTATAATGTCGGGGGTTTGAAATCCCTGGATAGAAAGTATATTATGAAAATATTCCTCAATATGTATGAAAACACAAACATTGTTCTTTTGCAAGAGATCAAAGCAGTCCAATTAAACCTTGATATCAACATGAAGTGTGTCTAGAGGGATGCTCTATTCTTTACTACCAATCATAGTAGAGGTAAAGGAGGAGAAAATATCTTGGTGAAGTTAGGTGGAAGAATTATTTTGTAATACATGGGGCTCTTCTCCATGTAATAGAGTGGTTTGGATTGTTTTGAAGGACAAAGAGGTGGAAGTTGGTTTTTCCTCATTATATGCCCCTAGTGACTATAGACAAAGAGAGTGAAGCTCTATAAATGGTTGAATCATATTGAAGATACTCCTTGGATTATTTTTGGAGACTTCAATATGGTGGAGAGCCCATGAGACAAGGCTATAGGGAGTAATTTTGAATGGAAAGGGAAAGACAAATTATTTTGGTATAGGATGCTCAGCCAACTCAACTTATGGAATCCCTTGGTATGAAAAAAACATGATAACCCTAGCATCTAGTAGGCCTAGTACAATTTCTAGTAGAGTAAGAGGAGAATATACATTAGTATTGACTGCTTTTATGCTAGTAAGGACTTCTTTAACTTCAAAATAAATTAAGGGGGTAGTAGCATAAACGTGACTCCATACACTTTTTCATATTGAACCATCCCATTTTGGCTGAGATTTCCTCTAAGGATTGTACATCAATAACCAAATAAAAGAGATTTTATTTTTCATTAAAGATCAAATTTTTAGAGAGTGGGGGAGTTCTAAATGTTGAATCTTTCATCAATAAGTTCAATGCATTGACTGCTAATCACAATTTGTATATAGATAGATAGGTTCAAAATGCTTCAAGTTGGAGGAAACTCTTTCAAGTGGTTGGAAAGAAGCAATAGAAGGATGCTAGGTAGTAAGAATTTTAAATTCATGAATATTTTTGGCTAATAAATATTATATCCAAAATTATCCTTGCAACCATAGTTCTATTGAATAACTTACCTAGGCTAAAAACTCTTTGAGATTGATCCTGAACTTGAAAATTCAAGGTGCCATGGTAAGAGATAGGATGAATTGGCTCAACCATGGAGATAGAAAATTTCAATCCATTAACATACCTCACAGCCATATGCTCATCATTTTAATGGGTATCCACTCGAATGGATAGTTTGTAGAGCTCATTTGTATAGTCTTCTATAGTAGATAGATTTTTCTTTAAATTTTGGAGATTTTGAAATAGGGTTTGTGTATAATCTACATGTAGAAATTTCTCTTTGAGTTTCTTTTCCATTTTCTCCCATGTCCTTATTTTATCCTTTCCCTTTTAGGTTCATTCCTTCTATAAGTGGTTCCACAAAATCATTGCATGCCCTTTTAGCTTTTTGCAGGCAATTTTTACCTTCTTTTCCTCTGTCATATGTTTCCATTCAAAGAAATTCCCCATGTTATTTAGCCAATCTATCAACTCCTTTGGTTTAAGACTACCTGCATAGTCAGATACTTCCACTTTGATGTCATCATTTCTTCCCTCTAATGCCCTGATCATCCTTTCTTTAAAAGATAGTTCATTTTATTCCTCTCCCTCTTGTTCAGCTTTTGCATGTTGTCCAGCTCCTCTTCCATTGTTTGATTCGTCATCTAAATCATCTTCTTCATCTTTGCATTACCTCTTCCTTGATCTCTCCCAACCATCTTCCTAATCTGCTACCAGATGATGTAACCTGATTTTAATTAAAAACTGATATCATAGAAAATACATGAAAACACAGATGATTTCAGAATCCACAATTCTTCATTATTCTTTTAACTATCATATATGTCTTAAAATAACAAGAAAATACTAATTTAACCAAATTTGAAATTACCTTTTTTGGCAGATCTTCACAAAATCCATTTTTTGCTATTTTTTGGTAATTTTGAAAACAACTCCTCAAAAATTGATTTTCCCCTAAAGCTTCCCTAAAGTAAGGTAAGAAGAATTGCCAACTAATCTTCGAATTTAAAAGCATGATTTCAAAATCATTAAAAAACAACTTTCTAAAACTAAAAAACTAAAACTAAAAGCCAATTTTGGAGGCCTAAATGAAATTTTTGGCTCCCAAAAAGGTGTTAAAATAGATCCCTACTGAGCTGAGCTCAGTTGACAATCCAAATGGCATCTCTTGAGGAATCTGCCCATAAAATTTGAGCCAAAACAAACAACTGAGTCAAAATTTATGACTATCAAAACTCCCTGCATCAACTAAGGTACGCCAAATATCCTTCTCAACATAATTATCATATCACTATATTCTCAATGAAAATCTAGCCATACCAACTCCTTGGGTAGCTTGGAGAAATGAGACCTATTCTTTTGCAGCCACTTATTGTTTATAATCTCCTCATAGTACTAAACTCAAGCATTGAAGACTCTCTCTACTTGCTCTGTTGTTTTCACTACCAATCTTTGAGAGGAAGGAATTCTGAAGGCCTCTAAAATAACTAGTGGAGAAAGGTCTTCAAGTAGGTTTCCATCAGCATCTCTAATCGCTCTATCTCTCTCCTGGTAGTGCCTTGCACATTCTTGGGTCAACTCAGGATGCTGGAAGGCAAGAGGGAGTCTAGTTGCGACAAACATACCACTATTCATGATCCAACTCATTAAGTGTGTTTGATGATGTTCCTTATATTTGAACATCCTCATGTGGAATTCATTCAGGTCTAGGCCTCTGAGGTTCATGTCACCAATTTCGGATGACTTTGACATGATCTTGGATTCCAAATAGAATCTACTCTTCTCATTCTTTATCAGCTGCCAATTGGTCATGTTTGTTCCTTTAGACTCTTCTATCTCATTCTCTGAAAAAAATCCCATTTTTCTTGGATAGCTACAACTTATCCTGAAAATAATTTCCATGCTTCCCAAGAAATACCTTTTCTGCCTCTTCAAGAAAATTCACTCAACATTTCCTCTCAAAAAGAAATTCTCAATCTCGCATCTTAGCTTTCTCTTAAAAAATTGTGTAGAAAATGAATTGAGAGAGAGTCTCTTTTATAGACTTAAGAACCTTGGAAAGTTGCTTTAAAAGCAAAACACCAAATTTAGTAGATTTTGCTTTCAAAGAGATTCCTTGCCATTTGTTACTATTTTTCTTCCAGTCTTTCGGGCAATTTCTAAATCGAGTGTTTGACTCTATGAAGAATTTTTATCCAATTTCCTTTTTCCAATTTTGATTGCTTTTAAAAAACATTAACTAATTAAATATTGATGTGAATCAATATTTAATTAATTTGAGATTTTAAACGCAAAAGAAATTTCCAATTTTGAATTTCTTATTATTGCTTTTCAAATAATAATTAATTAAATATTGTTATTTAATTAATTTAGTTTAACCCAAAAAACAATCATTTTGACTTTGATAACTAATCGATTAAATATGAAAAAATCAATATTTAATTGCTTTTGAACACCTTTTAAATTTTTGAATTTTCCAAAATTTCCAAAATTTTGAATTTTTAATTCTCACCAAGATTTTCCTCATGCTTTAGAAGTATTTAAAGATTTTTGAATTTTGAGTTTTTTGAACTTTCCAAAATTTTGATGATTCCCATTTTTTTTTTCAAGTTTTTCAAATTTTCATGATGTTGGAATTTCAATTTCCAAGATTTGAAATTTTCTTAAATCTTCCAAGATCAAAATTTTTGAACTTCTTTCATGTTCTGGAATTTTTCAGATTTTGCTATTTTTCAATCAAAATATTAAATATAAAATTTAATATTTAAGTAGTTTCTAAATTTGGCTCAATAATTGATTTGCTTCAAATTCCTCCGATTTTAAAAATGATTTCCAAAAGTTCTAATGCTCTAGAATTTTTTTAGACTTTGCTATTTTGAAATTCTCAAGTTTTAAATTTTTTATTAATAATTACATATTAAATGCAATATTTAATATTTAATTAATTTCCTATTGTCATCAACTTATCCCTTTGCAAACACTCCAAGGCCTGGGTAAATATGCAGTCTGGATGAGATTTTTTGTGCAATTGGGGATTTTCATTCTTGGAAGATTTCTTAACCATATTCCTTTTCGTGCTTGGAGTGCATTTCTTATTTTTTTATGAACTCTCAACTTTGTATTAGTCCTTGAGATATCGAAAAGTGCAAACTTTCTCCCCTTTAAAAAAAACCACAACTTGGTATGTTTTGCGCTTCGAGCACACTTGGGCGTAAGTCAAGGATTTTTTATTCTTACATTCCTTACTTGCTTTTGTTTTCAGCTCCAAGTGCACTTTGGCATGAGTTGAGAATTATCTCTTAAAACAAATTTCCTCACCACAAGAGAAATGCACTCTGAGAACACATTGAGGTGGGTTGCACTTTCTTATTTTTTCTACATTCTGTGACTAGGTATGAAGTGTGCCTTGAGCACATGTTAGGTGATGCCGAGGATACCAAGCTTGCTTCATAAAATGTTTTGTTCTGCAACTACATTTTCTTCCTCTTTCGTGGTCATTCTCTTCACGTTGGGTTCTCCTTGCACCAACGTGACTAGTATTTTTCTTCATTTAATGGTGTTGTAAGTGTTTATGAAAGAAGATTCTCTATTTGTAAAAATTCATCCCATAAGGAATACAGGACCATTCTGAATGTCCATCACATGATATGCCATTTTCTTCCAAATTCCTCTGAGTTAGAGTTATGTACACCATTTGTGGTCTTTTACAAACTCATCTGTAAGAAACTTCTTATGTATTGATCATTGTGATGTTGGAAATATAATTGGCAAATGTGATACTGAGAGGGGGGTGAATCAGATATCACCTACTAATTATTTTTGTATGAATAAAACTTTTGTGTAGCATTAACAATACTTGATCATAACTAATATACTAAACAACATCTATGAAAGCATTCATAACACAATGATTTTGGTTACCCAGAAACCCTTGAAAGGTAAAATTGGGGTGCAGATGACACCCACAAATCTTCACTACTGCAGTAATAAATTTGCCTGTTAGGGCTTACAAAATTTGATCAAAACTTAATCTACCCTGTGAGGGGTCTACCTTGTTAAGAGCTAAAAGACTTATATAGTCTACCTTGCTAAAGGATTTGGAACTTACAACAAAGTAAGCACTTGGTTAAGAGATTACAAAAAGTCTATTAGGACTACTCGGTTAAGATATTTACCCTAATACACTAGTGAGAATGTCTTAGTATCTGATCTTTTGGTTTGCACTATATGCAGATTATAGATCTTCTCTTTTTTGTATTGTGTTGATCTCTCTTATCAGATTTATTTCTATTTTGTCCTTTCATTGCTTCACTCAGTCACTGAACTATCTGAATACTTTACTTCACTGAATATGCCTTTCTGCTCATTCCCTTCACATTCTCTATCCCTCACTGCTTCTTGTTTAGGGTTTAGATCTTATTCTTATATAATCAACAAAATATCTTCATGATTCAAGATCTACAGTTCAGATTAATTCCTTTTTCCACTTAAGCCTTACTAATTTTTTATTGGCTCTCAGTAATACATAGGGATCAATGATTGCTAGGTAGATGTGTAATTACCTTTGTAATTATCTCAACAAAAAAAATACAAAACATGAATATCGGCCAAAATGGTTTACCTCGATCACTATGCCAAAACAAACTCTTATGTCATTCATGGCTAACTCGGAAAATGCAGTTCCTGATACTCGACATTCACTGTACTCGGCATATGTTGATATCTCTGGCACTCGGTAATCATTGCATATATGACTCAGCAAAACTAGACTTGGTATATTGCAAAAATACATAGTGACCATAGGTTTACTCAGCAGTACTACTGCTCGGTATGTAAACATAACGTAACACAGCCTTTACATAATGACTCGGTTGCAGTGATGACCGACCATCATTGCCTAGATGAATAACTAAGTGTGGGTCACTAATAGTCAACAAAACTATAGAGATCTACAGTCTCCCCCTTTGACATTAGTGGCAAAAACACTTTTTCATGACATTACATCTGTATTTTCAAAAATATGTAGTATAAAAAAAATACTACCCCTGAGATATATATACATTCAAAATTTTCAAAATTTTGTTACCTCCCTTTATCATGTCATGTCATGTCATTTTACTTCCCCCTTGATTTTGACATGATGAATGTCTTCTGGAGTGGGAATCTCAAAGTATTTCTCCAGAAATGGTTTGTGCAGCATCATAACCATGTGTAGTGCAGTTCCCCATTCTCTAGCAGCAATAGTTAAAACTTCAGACTGCACTTCTAGCTCGGTAGCTAGATTGATTAGGCTCTTGGCAGTAGACAGATTCGAATCCTTCTAGGTTAAGTCCTTAGCCTTGACCAACTTTCTCTATATTGCCTCCAGGTGAGGTGTTAAAATTGTTTGCATAGAAAGTAGGCGAGATCGGATCTTACCATCATTAGCCATCAGTTCGGCTATCTTTCCTTGTGTATGCATGATCGTGGCATAATGTTTGGAACTATTTTTTGCATCCACGCTTAAGGATTGACTGGTGGTTTTGAGTTCTTGCTGCAGTTGATCGATTAGTCATTGGTTATCCTCAGTGAACTATTCTACATTGCAAATTTTGGTGAGTAGAGAGTGTGCCTTTTCAATTACTTCTTCAGTCTCTGCTACCAAAGTGGAAAGTGCGACCTATTTGACTATGATCTCGATAGACACTTTCTCCAGCATTTTGGTCTCAAACTTTCTTTCCGACCATTCAAAAAACTTATCACTGGCGTTGCTTGCTTCATTATTTACCTTATGAACAACATGTACAAGTTGTTCCAATATGGGAATGGAACTGTTTACATCTGAAAACTCATAAACATCATTAAATATGTCTTTAATTTCATACAGAACCTATTTCTGTTGATGTTCTCTTCTCAATTCTTCTTGTCTACTTTTCCTTGTCAATAAATCTTTCAATATTTGCATTTTCTCATAAGATAAGTTATTAGAATCCCATTTAGGAATAACAATAACTTCATCAATGGTTACCTTTGGTGAAAAGACTTCTATTTTCTGCTTGAGTGCCTTCTTCAATGTGCTCCCACTCAGCATTTGTACAAGAGCTTGTATTTCTTCTTGTTCTGTAGGCTCCTATACCTCAATAGCTTTGTCTTTTACTTATTTTCCCTCTGTACTCTTATCCTCCACATGAGGACTAGTGGCTTTTTCTTCTAACTTCTCTTCTTTTTCTTGGTGTATCTCCTCGACAGATGTGGGTTGAGTTGTTAATGTTAGCTTATCCAGTTCCTTGGTAGTACTTGTTCCAGCTAACATGTCAATTGTAACAACTTCAGGTTTGGCGAGGGTAGTGATACCAATTGACGTCCCATCAAGTGTCAGATAATCTTTGACTTACAAAAGTACAGTATTACTACCTGGTAAAGATGTGTCTTTTGCTTTCTCAGCCTATACATCTTCATCGATTAATACCTAATTCTTAACTGGGGTATCCTCTATTATGTCAATAATGTATACTTTTGGTTCCTTCTAAATTTATTCTACCTCGGGAGCTTCAGTCTCCGAAACAGGTGAATCATTTCATTTAGTTCTGTTGCAGGCTCACATCTTTAGATGTACTAGCACCTTTGTCTCCATCTTTACCAATCAACAAACCAAACACTATCTTTCAAATCTTGATACTTTCTTGTACAACATCACCAACCTTGTGTTGAAGGATTAGATAAGCTTTGAGCTTAGGATCAAATTTGGCTCAGTATTCCTCTATAGTTTTTCTAATGTTGGCAGGGGTGAGACTTGATTCCACTTGAGCTAAGGTGCTCTCCCTTATTTGTTTTTCTATATTAAGAGCATATTCCCATTTTTGTGCAACCCTGTTTCTTAGCTCTTTAGGGATTCGGTTCTCCAATTGAATAGGTAACATCTTGAAAGTGCAAAGCATTTCAAGGATGGCATCTTCAAGTTTTTCTTTCTCTCATATACTCAAACTTCCAAACTTTAACTCTTTCAAGTCATCCACTCCTACAGAGCTTTTGATCTTGTGACATATTTTATCCACAATAGTTTTAACATACTGCAATGCAATCTTCTTCTTCACTTCATCACTTTCAGTTTCTTCATCATCTTCTTGTTCTAAAACAAGTTTCCTTCTAGGCCTCTTATTTGCCTTACTTGGCACTGCCTTAGGTTGTGCAAGTTTTCGTTTACTAGATGCAAGGGATTCCTTAGGAGTCTCAGCTGTTGCTCCCCTTGTTCTAGGCCTCAGCACAGGTGTCAAAGACATTTTAGGTTTCAGTATTCTTTTCTTGGTTGGGGGCTTGGAAATTACTAGTTTCTTTCCTTTCTTATTTTCTACTTGAGTCTCTTCTTCTTCTTTCTCACTGTCACTAGATTCACTAGGTTCATCTTCTCCCAATCCTTGGGTTAATTCTAGTGGGGCATCCTTTTCTGATTCTTCCACATATTTCTCCAAATTCTTTACAATCTTCTTTCTTTTCCTTTATAAAGTTGTAGTTGTTAAACCCATAGAGATTTTAGATTTGGCTTCTTCGTATGTACCAAAGTAGGGTGCCTTACTATCAATTTCTTCAGCTAAGAGGGCTGTTATAATAGTAGTAGCTTCATCTCTATTGACTTCATAGGGTAGTGGCATGAGCCATGAAACTCTAGGATGAACTGCTTGTGCATAAGTGAAGTCTGTGTCAACTAGAAAGCATATATCATTACTGTACTTTTCAACTAATGACACGGGAAGTCTACTCCTCTTCCTCATTTTCTTCTTGAATTCAACAAAATAGTTATCCATCACACCATTGAAGCTATCTCCTATCTGACCTATGAACTCACTAATTTGTATAGTAATGGGTTTCTTCTTGTCCCTTATCACACCTCCACGAGTAGGAAAACTCTTCTTTACATAAAAGAATAAACAGATTAGCAAAGAGCCAAACTTACACATTGAATTCTTTGCAGTCTGGATTGAGTTGAGGTTCTCATCAAGCTAAGTCATATGGAGCTCGACAAGATCATACGTGTGTCCTTTCTTAATGATTTTCCATGCCTGGTCCACTGCCATACAGGTTACACTGTCCAACCAATTGGATTGGTAGAATTTGTGCGAGATAACCCTAACAACAAAGTCAATTTTTGGATCTATAATGGTGGAGATTTTCATTCCATGTTTATTCCATACTGCTTGTGTGTTTGCCTGAATTTCTTCTTTTCTTGAACACTTCATTGTCCTTTTTCCTTGAATCGTAGGGTATCTAGTGACTCATTCGATCATTTCCTTTGTAATCTTCACGAGTCCATATACTTCCAGCCATAGTTTCATGTCATGTACTCGACTCAACACTATTTTTATCCATTCAACTTTAAAATTTTGCAAAAAATCTAGGGCATGCGCTAACCCTTGTTCGACAATCGATTTATACTCCAGCTTCAACACTCCATTAACACATAACTTATCATACACCTCCTTGATCTTGTAATCTCTGATTTCCCCAATTTTGCGCATATAACATGACCTAATATCATTCATCATCAACACATTTTCCAGAATTGAAGATAGGGCTCCGAAAAAATCTCCTTTAATTGCGGCTTCCAAAATTGCCTTAAAAGTCTGTGGCTTGCAAACTTCATTTCTTATCAATTGTGCATTGAAAACTTCCATCCCTCATTTCTTCACTGTAGCAGATGATGATGCCATTTTAATTTTAAAATTCTAAAAAGAAATGTTTTCTCGGTAATGTACCTTTTTCTCGTAAGTATCCTGTAGATGATTTTTGTCGACAACACACTGTAGAGATTTGAAATCGTCTTTGACAAACTGATTGCTCGCACTCTAAATCATTCAAAGAAATATCAATTCGCTAGGTAAAATGAAATGAGTGGCAACTCTCTGCTTTATAGATTCCAAAAAGTAAAATTAGGGCCTCATTAATGATTCATACAAAATATGTAAGTGGAATACAGCTGTCTCAGCAAACTCATGCTATCATCAGCAAACACGAGTTTGGTCAACATGACCGTTACAAGATAGCTCAGTGTATATAGCATCTTGGCCACAATAGTTTCTTGGCATACATTGATAACTCAGTCAAGACACTGATGCTTAGCATTAAAATAAAATAAAAAAAATTCTATTACACTCAGATATGTCCTAATGCATCTTTATCTATGCAGATTGGACTTCTACTCAATCTTTACATGTTGGGAACTAATGTAAAATAAAGCTTTGTAATATTCAATTCCAAACATACCTTCTATGCTTAGTTAGAAGAAGTGTGATCACCTGATCCATCAAATTGGGTGACCTCGGATGTGCTAGCTTCACTAGTGCTTCCTTCTTCCTTCTTTTTCCATGTCTTGTCCATTTGATTTTTCAAATTTTCCTGGATATCTTCATTCTGATTCTGATCATTGCTTGGCATAGGTGATCTATAATCTTTCTTAAGGTGACCTATCTTATTACATTTGTAACATACCATTCTTCCATTCATCTAGATTTTAGATCTACCTCTGAAATGAGTCTTCATACAATTTTCTCCAATGTGTCCATATTTTTGACAGTAATGACAACTGTACCAAGTGTTATAATCCTAATTGTATGAGTTGTTCATCATAGGAGACTTAGTCTAATCATTTGATGACCATGTTGGTTTAGATATGCATTCGAATGCTCTATGCCCATACTTTTGACAATTGAAACAATTACCTTGAAACTTAGGTGAGGTAGGTGGATTACTGACCTTAGACCTACATTCATGTGTCAGATGTCCATGTTTCTTATAGTTAAAGAAATGTCCATTGAACTTGGGTTTAGAATCAAACTTACCATGTTTTCTTCTGCATATGTTGGTTGTATGTCTTGGCTTTCCATGGTAATGGCATGTGGGCTTGTTGTTCTTAGGTTTAGTATTCTTATGTTCTCCATTCTTTGATGATTCTCCTTCTTCAACATGTTCATTGAGTCCAAGTCCAGATCTATCATCAGATCTTTTAGGTGACCTTAACAGTTCTTCAAAATATTTTATAGCTTCATTGGGTTTGTTCATCCTTTCATTGATTTCCTTTTCAGATCTTAGTTCATTTCTCAATTGATCATTCTCATACCTCAGTTGGTTGATTTCCATGTCTTTCCTACCCAACTCTTGATTAACCAGTAGTAGTTGATTTACCATGTCCAGTTGATTATTAGTCAATCTTTGCATGTCACTTGTCCTTTAATCTAATCTCATTGCAATTTTTCTTTTGTCTTCTTCAGCCATTGTCTTATCATCTTCAACTTTCTTTTTTTGTTCAACTACTTCACAAAGTCTGATAGATTGAATTTCATGTTCTCTCTTTATATTCCTGATGTCATAATTCAGTATGGTATTCTTCTCCAGTAGCTCTTTTATGGCTTTGTCACTTTTTGTAGAGTTTCCATTATCAAATAATCTAGTGGTATCTTCTTCTTGATACTATGATTCATTTTATTGAATAGCAATTTCTCTCCTTTTTCTCAAGGATTTCTTTGGTTCACTTCTAGCTGCTTCTAGTTGTTGTAATGATAGTTGTACATCGATTTTGTGATTCTCTATGATCTTTCCCAACTTATAGAATTCCATCTCAAGATCTTTTTCTTCAAGTGGTTAGACTTTCTATGAGAAACCTTAGAGCTCTGATACCAATTGTTGGAAATATAATTGGGAAATGTGATATTGAGAGGGGGGGTGAATCAGATATCACCTACTAATTATTTTTCTATGAGTAAGACTTTTGCATAACATCAACAATACTTGGATCATGACCAAATAACTAATATAGCAAACAACATCCATGAAAGCATTCATAACACAATGATTTCAGTTACCCAAAAACCCTTAAAAGGTAAAATTGGGGTGGGGATAACACCCACAAATCTTCACTACTACAGTAATAAATTTTCCTGTTAGGGCTTACAAAATTTGATCAAAAATTGATCTACCCTATGAGGGGTCTGCCCTGTTAAGAGCTAAAAGAGTTATATAGACTACCTTGCTAAAGGATTTGAAACTTGCAACAAAGTAAGCACTAGGTTAAGAAATTACAAAAAGTCTGTTAGGACTACTCAGTTAAGAGATTTACCCTGATACTCTGGTTAGAATATATCAGTGCCTGATCTTTTGGTTTGCACTGTATGTAGATTACAGATGTTCTCTTTTCTATATTGTGTTGATCTCTCTTATTAGATTTATTTATATTCTGTCCTTTCACTACTTCACTTGGTCACTAAACTTTGTCTGAATACTTTACTTCACTGGATATGTCTTTTTGATCATTCCCTTCACATTCTCTATCCCTCGCTACTTCTTGTTTAGGGTTTAGATCTTATTCTTATATAATTGACAAAACATCTTCATGATTCAAGATCTATGGTTCAAATTAATTCCTTTTGCCGCTTAAGCCTTAATAATTTTTTATTGGCTCTCATTCATACATAGTGATCAATGATTGATAGGTAGATGCGTAATTACCTCCGTAATTATCTCAACAAACAAAATACAAAACATGAATGTTAGCCAAAATGGTTTACCTCAATCACTATGCCAAAACAAACTCTTATGTCATTCTTGGCTAACTCGGCAAATGCAGTTCTTGATACTCGGCATTCACTGTACTCGACATATGTTGATATCTCTGGCACTTGGTAATCATTGTATATATGACTTGGCAAAACTAGACTCGATATACTACAAAAATACATAGTGACCATAGGTTTACTTAGTAGTACTACTACTCAATACATAAACATAACATAACTCGACTTTTACATAATGACTCGGTCGCAGTGATGACCGACCATCATTGCCTAAATAAATGACTAAGTGTGGGTCACTAATAGTCAACAAAACTATAGAGATCTATATGTGAATGTTCCTTCATTCATCAGTGTGATGTGTCTTCAAGTGTTCAATGATCTTTTTCATGAACACTACCTCTGCCACTTATGAAAAATCACCGTGTGGACTGGCCTTATCCTTTTTTGGTTTGGCACCAGGTATTTATCATTCACCATGTGATGGATGTAGAGGCTTTTATTTTATATGTGCAGAACACACTCATTCATTCAGGGACCTCTCAAAGTGCCAACTTATATAGCTTTACAAATTTTGTAACCATGTTCCACATGCAAATGGATTTCAAGGAAAACTGTGCTCGGTGGGTACAAGACTTTAATGAGTTTTATTTTCTTTCAAATCTTCGCATCACATGAATTAAGTTAGATCAATGATTGAACAAATTATTACTATTCCATGTTAACCTAGAACTGATTGAATATCTTGATGAAGATTCAGGAGGTCACCGAGCTATTAAAGTAATATGTAAGATGATTAAATCAATCAATATGTTGTCATTGATGTCAACTAGTTTTGACTATAATTATCATGATAGATACAAACATCTGAACATATCTAGAAGGAAGAAATGGTGAAGAAATCAGATATAGATACATAAGGATGAGATGGATATGAAAGATATGGATAAGGTACATACATTAGGCAATTTATTGATGAGTCTATGGTATTATGTTGTTGACTTGAGCATGTTACATTATTCTATATGAAGAAGACATTTGAATTGAACAAGTTAATGTGGTCAGTAATTGAAGATTTATGTATACATTGAGACAATCTTGTGTATACCAAGTGACAGTGTCAACCAAGTTAGTATTCACTAACGCATTCTGTATTGACCGAGTAAAGGAGAAATAAATGTTTATAACATCCGACTGAAATTGATGAGCTGGAAGATGCTTATGATTTCGAGGTAAGAGATAGAGTTTGTTATGAAGATCAAATGAGTGACAAAATTCAAAAAATATTGAAGGAAAGATATTGAGACATGTTATTGATACAATTGTCGAGGAAGCTTGGAGCGACAAAATGGATGATGGAGATTAAGAGGCAAAATCTAATGACTAAGAAGAAAATGGTTTACACATCTATTTAAGAGAAATGAGCTTCATTGTTGAATAGGCCAGATGAATTAAGACTTTAGGAGAATTCGCATGAACACATTTTCATGCAGTACTGATCAAATAGGTCACAAACATAACTGAGTTGAACTGCAGACATAACCAACCATTAGAGATATATACACCGAGTGAAGTAAGTTGGAGGATATAATAGAGTGAATTGATTATTGATTAGAAGAGTTTTATTTATCTTAGCATATATTGAATACTTGCAAATTGAGTTGTATTTGAATCAGATCACTACTATATTAGTTTAAACATTGTTATAGCTAAATCTCTTAATAGAGTGGACTTAACAATATTTTGTTTTTCAATATGACTTTCAAGGAATGTTAATTGTTTTCTTCTTTACCCCATAGTGAATGCTAGTCAAAGAAAAACTGTTAGTGATAAATCCTCTAACTAGGTCACACCTTACAGTGTGTTTTAGAACCTTTAACATGATTAGCTCTTAACTGAGCTCACTTCAAAAGAGTGAAATATTTTGGGTTACCGGTCCCAAGTGTTTTTTCCCTTAGTAGGGTTTCCACGTTAAATCTTTGTGTTATGTGTTATTTTTATGATTGGATTTCTATCATACTTTACATATTTCATATTTGATTAATTGGTAAACACAGTTTTTGGAAATTACTGGCAATCGGTAAATGAACAGAAAGTTGATTTAAATAGCTTACTGAGTTGATTGATTTGTTGAAGAAGTTTTAAAAATTACATCTAAGAGATTAGGACTGTAGGATAATTGATTTAATTGATTCACCCTCCCTCTTAGTTATCTAACAATTGGTATTAGATCATATTGGTTTCTTGGAGGAAATTTTTAAGGGCTTGAGCTAAAGATCACAAGATGTATAAAAGGGAGGTACCTAAGCTAAAAAAAGATAAATTCTCTACATGGAAAAGTAGAATGAGCTTGCACATATTTGGAATTGTAGATTCTGATGTATTCTACTTGAACAATACATACATTCAACCAACTACTAGACCTTTGATAGTTGATCAGTTGAGAGATAAACATGAACACAATATAAAAATGATAGAGATTGTTACTGCCCTATTAGATGCCAAATTTGAGGATGTGAAGACATGAAAAAATTCCAAAGACATGTGGGAAAAACATGCACTAGCTCATGGAGGAGATGAAAATGTACTGAGAGCCAGGGCTAAAATCCTTAGAGGTAGATTTGATGATATGAAGATGAAGGAAGGTGAAAATATCACACAGTATGGTAAACGAATCAAGGAGGTTGTCAATTCTATCAGAGGAGTAGGAGGTATTATTCATGAAGACACTATTATGAGTAAAATTCTTAGAACCTTGGTGCCTATCTATGCTATTAGAATTTCTTCTATTCATGAAATGAGATTTGAACCAGGTAATGTTCTTACACTAGATAGCCTAATCCATAAATTGACTACTTTTGATCCAAATAACTTTGATAAAAGTATTGTACCGAGTGTTGAGTCTGCATTTATGTCATCCTTGAAGATTGGTAAGTCTAGCAGTAAACATAACATAAGAAACAAAAATGACAGTGACAGTGAAGATGAACTTGATGAGCTTGAAGCACTTATGGCTAGGAGACTTTAGAAAGGTAAAGGAAAGTTACCTTTAGCATGTTTTAATTGTAAATAAATTGGCCACATTGTAGCTAGATGTCCTAACAGGAAAGATGATGATAAAGATAATGACCGATCTGGTGAAATAAAGTATGATAGAAGAGATCACCAAGAACATAGAGGAGACTGAAGATATGATAGGAGAAACAACCGAGAATACAAAGACAAAGGCAAGAAGGCCTGTTACCTAGTTGGTGATGATGATGTTGATACCGACACCGACACTAATGAAGATATTAAAGTTGTATTTATTTCTATGAAAGATGATTAAGAAGAAGAAGAAAGGTATGTTGAAATAACACTTATATCTAAAGTTAGAAAAAATGATACATGGATTATTGATAGTGGTTGTACACATCATATGACTGGCGATCGATGAGGACAAATTTTAATATCTTGAATAATATAATAGAGGATCTGTTAAAATGGGAAATGATACACCTTGTATAGTGAAAGGAAAATGATCTATCTTGTTGAACAATAAGATTAGATGTGAGAATGCATATTTGGTGAAAGGAATTAACTATAATCTATTGAGTGTAACACAATTGAATAATTTAGGTCACCGAGTTGCATTTTAAAGTGGAAAGGTGAAGATCTATGATCAAACCATAAAGTTGGTCGGTATTGGTGAACAATCCAAAGGTAATCTATTTTATCTTGACAATGCTAAAACTTCTTGTTTGTTGGCTAGAAATGAAGATGTGTGGTTGTGGTATAAGAGATTATGTCATGTGGATTTTGATAATATGGTTAAGATCAGTAAGAAGAGAAGTGTTAGAGGATAACCAAGTCTAACTAAACCTAACCATGTCATATGTAATCAATGTAAGAAAGGGAAAATGACTGTAATAAATGTAAGAACAAGAATTATTCTTCTAAAGGTATCTTCGAGTTGGTGCATACTGACTTGTGTGGTCCTAAGAGAACTCATAGTTTTTGATTACGTAAAACAAGTTTTACAAGGTTCCTAAAACCCAATACATCTTATAGTAAAGCATTGAAAGATCAAGTCTTAAGACAACAAAAATAAAAGATGAAACAAGCCACTAGCAGGGCTGAGAGTTAAACCATCATAGAAAGTGAACAGTCAAAGCAAGACAAAACAAAGACATGAAAAAATCACCAGAAAGAAAGGTCGAGATAGATTCCTAAGCATTACAGCCGCATTTGTCTCAAGAAGCTCCATCTTCTCTATAGCCTCCTTGATCTTATGGATATTGTTGGAGTCTTCTTTATCCTTGTTCTTTTTGGATCTAGCCCTTGTTCTCTTTCCAGGACCTTCATTGGACTTCTCCTTTTTTTCCTCTTTCATTATGTGCCCTTCCCTCCCATCCAGCTTTTCTTCCATTTTTTCTATGAGCAGCTTGATGTGCTCATTTGAAGCCTTCAATATGTTGAAGCTCTGCCCTGCTATGCCTTTGAGGGTTTCCTCAAGGCTCTTCATCTTTTCCTCCATCTTGTTAACCCTTGATTCCTTGTATTTTGTCCTTAAGGTCCCCTAGTTTGTGATAGAGCCATTTAATTGATCTAAATTGATCCAACATACTATTTTTAGTATTATTGAGAAGGTTTAGCTCCATTTCTCTGGCCCAGTCACTCAGGTTGACCAGAGCCGGGTCAATTAGTTTCTCTTTCTGAATCCTACCATCCTCATCCTCAAGAATTTTGGGATTCACAGCTTCCCTTATGACCCCCATCTTCACAGTGTTCATATTGAAGTTTCACTAGAATTTTTTCACCTTTCCAGACTCATTGTTGTGATACTCCTCTCTAGTCTAGTCCTTATCATCTGAATTCTCTCAGGGATTTGGGGACTGGGTTGAGAGGTCATCCCGGTAGTCATCAAGAACATCAATTTTTATGTCCTGAATCTTCACATGGGTGCCAGAAGGGGGAGGGGGAGTGTTACCATCACTAATAGACAAATCCACTGATAGTCAGCCTAAGCATTTCCCCCTTAAATTGATTTTTTTTCCATTCTTCTTGACCTCTCCTCTAGAGTTATCCTCCTCTTCATCAGTGTTCATATCTTCCACATTTTCATTATACTCCTCTTCTGAGGAGATCTCCATTCTTCCCTATTTTTTAGGGGCATTTTCTTTTTTGACCGAAATCGTAATTCTCTTTAGAGGATGAGCCATGTTTCTTCTTTTTGGCCTCTTCTTCCTCTTGGTCCTCCATGAACCAGAGACATCTTCTCTTTCCTTGTTGACTACAATTTCCTTCCCCATGGTTTGGGCTTTAAAATATTCATACATTAAAAGTAAGAATCCCTCATGTAAAACAGGGTTAACATGGTGACAAATATTTCATTTTATTTTTTGATGACTACTCTAGGATGATGACAGATATTTTTTTTAAAGGAGAAATTCGAAGCTTTCAAAATGTTTAAGTGGTATAAATCTAAAGTGGAAAAGGAAACCAAAAAAGATTTAAAATGCTTGAGATCATATAGAGGTGGTGAGTTTATTTATGATGAATTCACTAAATTTTACAATGATCTTGGAATTAAAAGATAGGTTTCTGTGCCAATGACACCGCATCAGAATGGTATTATTGAAAGAAGCAATAGAGCTATAGTTGATTGTGCCAGAACATTGATGATTGAAAAGGATGTTTCATAAATGTACTAGAGAGAAGTTGTTAGCACTACTATATACACATTGAACCGAGTTCAACTAAAGAAAGACACAAATAACATATCTTATGAGCTATAGTTTGGCTACACACCTAATTTAAGTTATTTCATAATTTTTGGAAGCAGATGTTACATTCTGAAAGATGATAGAAATGGTAAATTTGATACTAAAGGTGATGAAGGAATATTTCTAAGATATTCTACTAAGAGAAAAACATACAACTGTTTGAACAGAGTTACAAACAAAATGATTGAGAGTGTTAATGTGAAATTTGATGAGTTTGTTGGGGTATGTGTAGGATCATGGTATGCCAAAAAGTGGTGATGTGAAAAAGAAGTCCTGATTGATAGACTCTTTGAAAAACAACTATAACTTTCAAAAATATAACATTTTTGAAATATGAAATATACATCACATTCTATGCCTCACCTAAAATAATAATAATAATAAATTCTTTCAATTTGATGAAGTTTAGACTAAGTTAAGGTGGTCAGACATGAGAGTTTTTATATTTAGGAAAATTTGTAGCAGAAAATTATAATTAATTATTTACTTGTGAAAAAAATACAAAAAAATACACATCGCATCTGAACATGAGTCTACTACTTTTATCTAAAATCTTATAAAAAAATATTATCATTTGGTTTTGATTAATTTGGTCAGAGATACACCTAATTGTTATCTTTCTTGTCCTGATTGATACACTTATTGAAAAATAGCTACAACTTTCAAACTGTATAATACTTTTGAAATCCAAAATATGTGTCACATTCTATACTTGTCCTACTACAACACAAATAAAAAAAGTTTTCAATTTGATAAAGTTTAGACTAAGTTAACATGGTCAGACACGAGAGTTTTTGTATTCTGAAAAAGTTGTAGAAGAAAAATCATAATTAATTATTTACTTGGAAAAAAAATTACAAAAAAATATGCGTCACATTTGGACATGAGTCTACTACTTATATCTAGAATCTTGTAAGATAAAATTATCATTTGATTTTGTTTAAGGTGGTCAGACATACACCTACTTCTTATTTTTTTCCTGAAATTTTTGTACTACTACATTGAAATTTGAAATTTTCAACATATAGAATTTTTTTTTTCAAAAAAGGGCTAGTATCTTACGAACTAAATTCAATTTTCTACAGATTCTCTTCTTACATATTTTTGATATAATATTTATAACTTATTCAAATCTTAATGTCAACTTGCCTAACCCTAATTTTCTAAATTTTCATCACCACTTTAAGGCCTAGTTTGGCATACCATGATCCTGCACATACCCGCTGAGAAAAATGATGAAGAAAGTAGGAAGGAGCTTGAAGTCTATGGTAGATTTACATATATTGAGCATCTAGAATATCTACTTGAGCCACAGGCTCAGTCTACTGAGCGATAAGAAATTACTACCAAGCATCAAAGAATACAAACCAAGAATTAGGAAGATGTTACCGAGGAGGAAATTGAGCCTAAACTGAGTGATGAACAAAGAAGAGAATAAGTATTGGCAAAATTTGTGAGAAGACACCTTCCACAGAACTAGATTATTGGAGACAAGCAAGGTGCCATGATGACACGAAGTAAGTTAAGATAAGGGTATGTGCAGGATCATGGCATGTCAAACTAGGCCCTTAAGTGGCAATGAAAATTTAGAAAATCAGGTTTAGGCAAGTACACATTAAATTTTTAACAAGTTATAAATATTATATAGAAAATATGTAAGAAGAGAATCAGTATAAAATTGAATTTAGTTTCTAAGATACTAGGCCTTTTTTGAAAAACAATTATTCTATATGTTGAAATTTTCAAATTTCAATGTAGTACTATACAAATTTCAGGAAAAAAATAAGAAGTAGGTGTTTGTCTGACCACCTTAAACACAATCAAATGATAACATTTTTTTACAATATTCTAGATATAAGTAGAAGGCTCATGTCTGGATGTGACACATATTTTTTTGTAATTTTTTTCCAAGTAAATAATTAATTATGATTTTTCTTCTACAAATTTTCTAGAATATAAAAACTCTTGTGTCTAACCATGTTAACTTAGTCTAAAATTACTGAAGAAGTGTCAATGAATGGCGAACGACAAGCAGGGAGGGTGAGTGAATGGTGAGCAGTGAGGGCACTTATCAAATGGTGATCAAGCATGGAGATTGCATGGTAGAAGGCTGCCTTTGCAGTCTCAGAGTCAGATGTTTCAACAGTATTGTCAGGATCAACAATTTCAATTTCGACCAGGTGCAGGATCACGGATAGATTCAAGATCGGGATCAGGTGAATGGTTTAACCCTCAACTAGGATCAAATCATATAAGGACTCAGAAGAATGGAAAACCCTTCCGTCATGATGATTATGCAAATATTTTCTCCTCAACACCCATAGTGCAGCCGACAGTGAACATACATGATGATCTTAGGCTTCAGAGGTGTCTTTTTAGGGAAGCACACTCTAGCAAGGGGGAGAAATCAATATTTCAAGGGAAAGCAATAGTTCAGGCTGTGAAACCCTTTTTTGTTAATCCCCACTTTCACGATCATCGAGGGAAAGACAAACCGAAAGATAAACCCTCAAGACAAACAAAGCTGGATTTTCCTCTAGAATATGGGGACAAACCGCTGCCATGGCAAGGATTCTCAAATTTTGAAAAAGGGAAGTCTTCAAAATAGATTCAAAAACACTATCCGCAAAAAATGCATTTTTAAAAATATTTTGGGCGGGATGTGAAAAATTGAAAAAATCCCAAAGGTTTCAGCCATGCAATAGACCAGAGGAATAAGGGTTCTCCTCATCCACATTAGGGTTGGAAGAATGGAGTTCATGGCAACAACAAGAGTCATCAAGTCGAGAAACAACCTATTTTTGATATTTGTGAGGGAACCCCACCTGGCTCTCTAGCTCACATTACATATTCTTCTTAGAAGGCCATGGGTAAAGCTTTGAGGCTGGGCCAGGGTAAAGATAGTCCATTATCACTTGACTCTCTTGGCACAGTAGGATCAAAATAACAATCATCTCTTTCTGCAACAACATTGAAAGACTCGATTTAGGGTCCACTTAGGACTCCCTTCAATCCAAATAAATAGCAACAAGTGTGGAAAAAGAAGCAAGCCATAGTAGTCAACCCAAATGATTCTCATTTATCCTCATCAGATTGGGTGAAAATTACACTTCCAAGCCATTTGCTACAAAATTCAATTGGATATCTCTGACAATCTACCTTAAGAGGTAAGTTTTCATCTGCTTTATTGCATTATTTTGATTTGAAAGAATGGGCTTCTTCATTTTGGCCAGGACTTAAAGATATCTTCTATATTGACTCAGAATCTCAGTACTTTGTGGCTATCTTTGATTCCAAGGTTTCTAGGGATTTGGTTCATAAGAAAAAAAATTGGTTCTGTTGTGGGGTGGGTCTTTTTACAATGATCTGGATTCCTAATTTCAAACCTCAGCCTACCGATATTCATTTTTACCCTTACTAGATTTCTTTCCCACTCCTTCCTCTTGAATATCGAGATCCTCAAATTATAGAAATCCTTGCAAACAAATTGGGAATCTTTCTAAAGCATGACCTAATTCCTTATGATTGTCCTCATTTGGATGTTAGAGTTTTCTTACTCCTAAACATGCAAAAGCCTCTTCCTACTCACATCTTGATCAATTCTTAGTGGGGTTTGTGGGATCATCCCATTAAGGTCTAGGATGAACAAATGGTTCAGAAATTTCAAGCAAGATTAGCTCATTTCAATACCCAATGTCAACACAAAGTTCAGGGTTTACAGGAAGTATGTTCTGACCATAGTAAAGACCCCAATCTATGTGTGCACAAAGCTATTTTAGAATGTGATATGCCTCCTAAGGATTCAGTACAGGAGCATAAGAGTCTAGTTATATGAAATTCTATAGGAGTTAAGTTGTCTAACCCTTTCAAATTGGTTGTATCTTTCATTCAAGACTTTTTAGCTAAACCAAAAGATCTCTATGCCTCTCTGCCTATAAAATTTCCCCTACATAACATGGTCCCAGCTATATTGTAGAGTAAACCATCAATGGTAGAATCTCCATTAGCTTGTACTAAAACAAGGGAATTGGTTGCTAATAATCAGTATGCAGATTGGAAATTACATCTAATTGGAGACCAGATTGCTTCAATAATTGCTTCTAATATAATTTTTGGTATAGCAGAGGAAGAAGGTATTAATTTAGGCAATCAAATGTCTTATGATCTTGATGAACTACTTAAAGAATTTCAGCATTGGAATTCTCAGATTGCTCCAAAGAAAGCTAACAGTTGTAAGATTTTAGAAATTGAAGGAAATGCATGCCAAGCTGACAAAATGACTCTTTGTTTGGACTCCTTCACTACTAATGACCCTCTAGGAATTGAGGATTGTATTTATCAACAAGTAGCAGAAAAGTCGGCTTCCCATTTTGAGGACACAAATCTAGTGGACAATGAGAATAATAGGGACCAGTCCGACTCTCAAATATAAAATACCTTTAATCTGTTTGACCATCATTAGTCTTTCTCAATTGTTCAAACTCCGTCATAGAAACAACAGCCCTTCAAGACGCCCAAATCGAGAGGTCAACCAAAGGGGTCAAAGATTAAATCTGAGATTGTTGCAGGGGTTCAGACGACATTGGATGATAAATTTGTAGTTACCAAAAGAGTGTTGAGGAGAACAAAATGTTCTCCTTGTCAGAAATGAAAATATTCTCATGGAATGTCAGAGGCATTAATGCCTCTAACAAAATAAAATGGATTCATCAATCAATTGAAACTATGAAGGCTGATATTGTTCTATTACAAGAGACAAAATTATCACAAGATACATTTGAAAAAACTCTAGCTAAAAGGACAAAGTGGTCTTCATTGCACTCCCCTAGCATTGGAGCTTCTAGTGGTCTTGCTATTTTATGGAATCCGCTTAAAATTCAGGGTCAGATAATTCACCATAACTTGAACTGGCAAATGTTAGAGATGTCAGAGTTTGATGTTTCTTTCATTTTAATTAATGTTTATGACCCCACTTCTACTAATGATAAACTTAAAGTCTGGGACAAATTATCTCAGCTAATTCAAATGCAAGGTTCTCGTCAAGTCATTTTGGGGGGTGATTTTAATGCAATCCTGAATTAGGAAGAAAAATTTGGAGGCATTTCTCCTCCCCTCAAAACTATTTAGGATTTCTCACAATTTGTGGACAATAATGATCTCATGGATGTTAAACCTCTTAATGGTAAGTTTACATGGATGAATAGGAGAGTTGGGTTTGCACAAATTACAGTTCAGTTGGATAGATTTTTACTTTCTCATGAATGGAAATTAGGAAACTATCAATTTCAGGTAGAAATACTATCATTACCAGATTCTGATCACTTTCCAATTTCCTTAAGCATTAGTCAACCAGTTATTGTTGATCAGAATCAGCACAAATCTTCTTTCAAGTTTGAAAGAATGTGGCTGAGACACCCACATTTCCTTCCCCTTGTAAAAAAATGGAGGATCGGTGCTCCCTTTGCTCCAGGATCTAGGATGCATCAATTTGCCAAGAAATTGCAACATGTTAAAGAATAGATCAAAAATTGGAATCATCATGTGTTCAAGAATGTATTTAAACAGAAAGAGCTGGTCAAATTGTAGTTGGATGAAATCTATAGTAACATCATTCAACATGGGATGAACAATGATACCTATGTTAAGCAAAAATGTCTTCAGCAAGAGTGGGAGGAATTATGTAGTAGGGAGGAAGAGTATTAGAGACAAAAGTCTCGAGAAGTATGGCTACAACAAGGAGATAAAAATACAAAATTCTTCCACACATCGGCTCAGTAAAAACAAGTAGCTAAAACAATCTTTCAAATTAAAGACTTAGACACAGGTAATGTCTTATCCAATGCATAGAAAATTAGAAATGAAGGTGTCAAATTTTTTAAGAACCTTCTCACTCCAACATAATACCCAACTCTTGCTTCTTCTCAAGTTGACGATCTCCTCCAGAATGTACCAATAATGGTGTCCCACAATGAGAACACAAAACTGATGGCTCCTTTCACCCTTCAAGAACTTAGGGAGGTAGTATTCTCATTTCCTCCAGACAAGGCTCTGGTTTAGATGGCTTTACGATGCTCTTTTTTCAGAGCTGTTGGGAATTTATTGGCTGGGATTTACTAGCAGCTATTGAAGAATCTAGAAAAAACTATTCCATCCTCAAATACTTTAACACTACAAATATTGCAATCATTCCAAAAATTAAGGAGCCTAAAACCTTTTCTAATTTCTTCCCAATCTCACTTTGTAATCTCACATATAAAATTGTCACCAAAGCTATCTATTTACGTCTTCAACATCTTCTTCCACATATTATTTCTCTTGAACAAGGTGGCTTTGTCCCGGGAAGAGAAATAATGGAGGGAGCAATGGTTGCTCATGAAGTTCTCCATTCCATTAACACTAATTAGTCTTCCAATTTTGTTGTCAAGTTAGATATGCAAAAGGCTTATGACAGAGTTTGTTGGAATTTTCTCTTTCAAGTTCTTAAGAAAATGGGTTTTTCTAAAAGGTGGTGTAAGTGGATTAAAGCATGTATTTCGGGGGCTTGGTTTTCAGTTATTATTAATGGATCAACATCAATTTTCTTTTCTTCTACACAAGGTGTCAGACAAGGAGATCCACTATCTCTAGATCTCTTCATTATCATGGCGGAAGCATTTAGCAGGACTATTAAGCATCATCATTTAAGTAACAAGTGGAAAGGAGCAAAAATTGAGGGCACATTAATATCTATTACACATTCCTTGTTTTCAGATGACACATTACTTTTTGGAGTGTCACAAGTTTCAGAAGCCAAGCATATCAAGAAAATTCTACATCTATATTCAGAGGTTTCAGGGTAGAAAATTAATTCTCAAAAGTCAAAGATCTTTTTATTCAACACTAATAGAGTAATATCAAATAAGATTGTGCAGATTTTGGGTTTCTCAGAGGATTTCTTACCTTCCACTTATCTTGGTATTCCTTTCTTTATGGGATCCAATAAGACAAGCTATTGTAATGGTGTTCTCCAAAGAATTAAGAGCAAAGTTATGTCATGGCAAGTAAGATGGCTTTCATTATCAGGCAGAATCTTACTTATTAAATTGGTACTCTCTACAATTCCAAATTACTATTTGGTGGTCCTGCAAGCCCCTTCTTTAGTCTTATTACAAATTTAGAAACTAATCAAAGGTTTTCTTTAGGCAGGAAATATGACAAATGAAAAGAAAATTCCTCTTATTTCTCTTCAAGACATGGCTCATACCCCTGCATTAGGGGGTGCGGGGGTGCATGACCTGTCAAAAAGGAATAAAGCTTTTGGTACCAAGTTGGTTTGGCAAATGTATAGAAAACCACAATCTACGTGGTGTCAAATAATACAATAGAAATACATGGATAACAATGATCCACATAGAATTTTTTCAATGTTAGACCCTCCTATGGGTTCTGTTATTTGGGATTTTATGACTTCATCCAGAGATATTGTCCTCAAATACATCTCTTGGGAATTAAACTATGGTGACAAGATTAATTTTTGGAGAGACTCTTGGAATGGTCAACCTCCACTAATTACACTACCAAACATTTAGGAAGCAGTGATAGCCTCAGAAGCAGCTTGGGGAAATCTTGTCATTCATTTTATTGATGTAGTCTATCTTTCTTCAAGGAAAGTATTTTGGAAGGATCCAGACCAACTTCCTTTAGATATACAAACTAGACAACTCCGTAGAGATACTTTCAGATAGAATAGCATTTGTATCCAACCAGGAGGATCGTCTAATGTGGATACCAGCCAAAAATGGTAAATACTCAATCAAAGAAGGTTACAAACTTCTACAAAGAGCTGCATCAGAGAAGAATCGATCTTGAGCCTATTCATTCTATTGGAATAATGTGGTATTACCAAAGGCAGGCTGCTTTGCATGGCTAGCAATTAAGCATAGGATTCTAACAAGTGATTGGTTGGAAAGATTAAGTATTGCTCCTCTATTTAAGTTTGTATTATGTGATGAAGAATACAAATCAGTTGATCATCTATTTGTTAGGTGTCAATTTGCATATCAGTGCTGGATGTTTGTTCTCAGAAAATTAAATTATTCCACTCCATTACAAAATAAAATTTGGGATATTTTTCAAGCATGGACAATCCCTTACCCTCATGCATTTTTTGTAGGAATTTGGAAATGCACTCTAGCACTAGTACTTTGGGTAATATGGTGGGAGAGGAATAAGAGGATCTTTAGAAAAGAATTTTCTTCCCTAGACAAAGTGAAGGAGGGGATAGAAAAATTGATATCAGAGGTTACTAATGCAAGTGTTAGCAAATGCAAAATCAACCCACGTATTACTACATGGGATGTAGGTTTCATTCGGGATTGGAAATTATTATTTATACCATAGGAACTAGACTCAAAAGAAACCAAACAAAGATAGATAGATCAATAGTGTATTGGTAGCCCCCACAATTAGGATTTGTGAAGCTCAATTTTGATGGGGCATCCAGAGGCAATCCAGGTCAATCAGGGTTAGGTGCATGTTTAAGAGATTGTAAAGGTAAAGTGCTTTCCATTACAATGACCCCTTTACTAGATGGAACTAACAATATGGAAAAGGCTTAGGCTTTACTATTAGGGTTAATACTTGCAAAGAAAGGGGAATATAAATGGGTCCAGATTGAAGGTGACTCGCAAGTTATAGTGAATGCATGCATTAAGAGACAAATGACTTCATGGAAACTTCATTATATTTTACAATAAATTTGGATTTTAATTGATCAAATCCTTGAAGTGACGATATCGCACACATTAAGAGAAGGGAATAAAGTTGCAAATTGGCTATCAAATTTAGGCTGTGATGGTACCACTCATTTCACATTGCAACCTGCAATAATTATCAAATACTACAATGAATTACATATGTTGATTTCCTAGGAGTTAGTGGATTGTCAGGGTTAATCATTAAGTGTTAACCCGAAATGTATTAATTATCAATGCATAGAGAGAGGCGATTGAACCTCATGGTAGTTTACTCCCAGCCACCATGCTTCTTGATAAATGATGTCAATAGGATACAAAAAATTCCCCAACTTGGCCACGTGGTGTACTTAGCATGATATGTAATTAGTAAGGAGATCGGTTAACCATATCATTCACATGGAGCATTGTCCTTCAAATTCTCTGCACGTACATACATGTTCCTAAAAATTATTCTACAATCTTTGACATTATGAAGCCCTCTGTATGCTGCACTATAACAGGTGAGATAATTTTAAACATCTTTTTCATTCCTACAAATTAGAGTGTGTTTGGCCTTTCATTGTCTGAAAATGTCTGTCTTTGGAGGCTTGCGTTAAGTGTGACTCCTGCAATCAATTTCACAAGAATCTATTGCCTAAAAACTATAGAATTTGGATTGTGCCGAATGTGGATGAAATAGTCCTACCTCTACATATAGATGAAAGGGTAATGGATGCGATGTTTTCTATCAATTCACCAACTATTCGAAGATGTATTCGGTAGGTAATTGGAGAAGAAATTTTATCACCTTCAACTCAACATTTTCTGTTTCCATCAAATGTAGTGTCTATTTTCTTCTTGACTGTAATGGATTTACTACAGTCGGTCCTCCTGTTAGAAATTTTGGCGAGAAAGGTTGTTCTTCCATAGCTTTGGAATGAAAATAAACTTGCAAAGGCTATCCAGTAATACGATTTGTGGGCTAGACATGCATTAGTTGGTAGGCTTTTTCAGAGGTCCCAACTACTTCGGAGACCTAAGTTCATGGTTATGTTTGACACCCTTCAAAATTTGTTTGAGAATTAGAACCCTCGCTTCATGAAATTGGGTCTTCAAACTACGGCAAGGGCTCTGGGGTACCAGCTCGAAGAAAAAGTGAAGCGGACTAGGTTTGCAATTTTAGATATGCTTAGTTTCTCCAATAAGGATTACGCTCCAAAGAGTTTCGAGGGGTTTGATTCAAGGATTTCTATCCAAGAGAATAGTATGGCTCAGGGTTTGATGCATGGTCTACAAGATGTTAATGAGTTTGCAGCTAGGGCGAATGAAATTGAAGGAACGTCCGTGCTGATGGCCACTTCTACAGGATGGGAGTTACCCCAATCGAGTGTGCAAAATCCTACAAGAGAACAAGAGGATTAGGTAGCAAGACAAGGTGGGAGGTTTCTCCCCATAATCAGATACCCAGTAATTGGGAGTGTTCATCAGGTGAGTTGGTAGCCACAGAAGATGAGGGTTGTGTCGAAATGGAGGAATAAAATAGCCAATAAAAAAGCTTTTGAAATCTGAATTATGATCATATATTATAAAATCTGATGAAATAGTATTTATCTGCTCAAAGTTTTTTGTAAAATTGGAGGAAAGATAATCTCCATTTTGTAAGTTTGAGCAATCCCTCATCGATATAAATAGTTGTAAATATCAATGTTTTTTATGAGCAATGATGCCGGGTTTTCTTACTGATTCTTTCCTGGTTGAGCTTTTTTCAATCAGTTTCTTTTTAAAAAAAAAAATATTATATACAGTGGCTCGTCCACTTTTGCAAAAAAAAAAAAAACTTAGTCTAAAATTTATCAAATTGAAAACTTTTTTTTTTCTTGTAGTAGGAAAAGCATAGAATGTGAAACATGTTTTGGATTTCAAAAATGTCTATACAGTTTGAAAGTTATAGCTATTTTTTAATAACTCTATCAATTAGGACTAGAAAGATAACAAGTAGGTGTATGTATGACCACATTAAACAAAATCAAATGATAGTATTTTTTTATAAGATTCTAGATAAAAGTAGTAGACTCATGTATGGATGTGATGTTTATTTTTTGTATTTTTTTTCCAAATAAATAATTAATTTTTCTTTTTCTGCTACAAATTTTCCAGAATATAAAAATTCTCGTGTCTGACCACCTTAACTTAGTCTAAAATTCATCAAATTGAAAGAATTGTTTATTATTATTGTATTAGGTGAAGCATAGAATGTAATGTATATTTCAGATTTCAAAAATGTTATATTTTTTGAAAGTTATAGTTATTTTTCAAAGAGTCTATCAATTAGGACTTCTTTTTCACATCGCCACTTTTTGTCATACCATGATCCTACACATACCCACAAAACACATGTTTAGTTTGTAAATTTGAGCCTAAAAATGTTAAAGATGCACTTGAGAATGAAGAATGGATTAAAGCAATGAATGAAGAAATTGAGAAGATAGACTAGAAAAACAAAACATGGACATTGGTACCTAGACCGAGTGATAAAAATGTGATTGGTAATAAATGGATATTCAGAAACAAGTTGAATGAGAATGGTGAAGTGACTAGAAACAAAGCAAGACTTGCATGTAAGGGATATGCACAAGAAGAAGGAATTGACTATGGTGAGACTTTTTCACCAGTAGCGAGACTTGAAGGAGTTTGAATATTACTTGCATATGCTTCTTATAAAGGATTTAAGTTCTATCAAATGGATGTGAAATCTGCATTTTTGAATGAAATTCTTGAGGAAGAAGTCTACATAGAGCAATCTGAAGGTTTTGTTGATCAAAATAAGAAGAAAATGGTTTGAAAATTAGACAAATCATTCTATGGACTAAAAAAACACCAAGAGCATGGTAAAAAAGATTTCATTCATATCTTGTTAGTATTGGTTTTGTGAGAACAAGTGACAATAACAATTTATATCTAAAACATGGAATAGATGATAATATACTTATTGTTGAAATTTTTGTTGATGATATAATATTTGGAGGTCATGATAATCTTTGCAAATCTTTTTCTTCTAAAATGAGAAAGGAATTTGAGATTTCAATATTTAGAGAGATTAAATTCTTTCTTGGATAGCAAATACTACAAGAGAGTGAAGGCATATTCATCACACAATCAAATTACATCAAGGAAGTATTGAAGACATTTGGAATGGAAGATTCTAAACCAATTGGAACACCTATGGTTACCTAATGCAAATTGACAAAAGATGATGAATCAACTAAGGTAAATCAAACATTGTATAAATCAATGATTGGCAAATTAATGTATGTTGTACATAGTAGACCTGATATAGCACATGCAATTGAGATTTTGACAAGATTTTTTGTTAATCCTAAGGAATCACATTTGACTATTGTTAAGAGAATTTTGAGACATTTGAAGAACACTGAGCATCATGGGTTATGGTACAAAAAGGAAGGCAATTTTGAACTACAAGTTTATACTGATGCAGATTAGGCTGGAAATATAGATGACCAGAAGAGTACTGTTGGTGGAGCATTCTTTTTGGGAGAAAGACTTGTAACATGGATAAGTAAGAAACAAGCATGTATTTCTCAGTCAACTCTTGAAGTAAAGTATGTTGGTGCTGCTACTAATTGTTTAAATATTGTACGGATAAAACAATTGTTGAAAGGAATGAATGAGGAGATCACTAATCCAGTGATTATATATTGTGATAACACAAGTGCCATAAATATTTCAAAGAATCCAGTGATGCATGTAAAGAAAATGCACATATCAATTAAATATCACTATTTGAGGGAACAAGTACAAGAAAAGCAAGTGAAACTGGAGTTTGTGAAGTCTAAAGAACAACTTGCAGATATATTTACTAAACCCTTACCGAAGGATATATTTGAGTACTTGAGGACTAGACTAGGGGTCCATCCCCTGTCTATCGGTCATTAAGGTGATCAAGAGGTTGCATCAAACTATACTTTATCATAAAATCAAATTATGTTGATGCATGTAGCTCACACTTTAAGATTCCAAAGAATGTGAAAGTTGTGAAGGATGTAAAGATTGTAGAAGCTGGAATAGAGAATTGTATATCATTACATGAAGGTACTTGATCTGGACCGAACAATAGAGAAACTATTTGGCTACTAAAGAGCTGATTATATTTTTTCTTTTGGCATTATTGTCAAAGGGTGAAAAAATTTTATGAAATATTATTTGGGAGAGAGATTTTTGTGAAATATCTACTGAGGAGAACATGCAATGGAAAGAGAATGAAAAAAATTGGAATACAGGAAAAGAGATAAACATTCAATGAACTTAAGAAGATCAAATTCATAGGGAGAGTCTACACAAAATAATCTTGTAGTAATGTACTAATTAAACATATTAAATATCAAGCAAGGGAGAGCTTACCGAGCTACAACATTTATCTATATAGTTGTAGAACAAGAGTTTGGTATTCTATGGCATATTTCATATTGTTTGTATTGCCATAAATGCCAAAGGGAGAGATTGTTAACCTACAACTGATTGAATATATTGATGAAGATTCAAGAGGTCACCAGACTATTAAAATTATATGTAAGATGATTAAATTAGTCAATATGCTATCATTGATGTCAACTAGTTTTGACTATACTTATCATGATAGTTAAACAAACATCTGAACATCTGTAGAAGGAAGAAATGATGAAGAAATGAGATATCTACATAAGGACAAGATGGATATGATAGATATGGATTAGGTACATACATTGAGTAATTTATTGATGAGTTTATGGAATTATGTTGTTGACTTGAGCATGTTACATTATTCTATTATGAAGAAGAGATCATAATTGAACAAGTTAATGTGGTTGGTAATTAAAGATTTATGTATACATCAAGACAATCTTGTGTATACCAAGTGACAGTATTAACCAAGTTAGTATTCACCAACGCATTCTGTATTGACTAAGTAAAGGAGAAATAAATGTTTATAACAGCTGACTGAAATTGATGAGCTGGTAGATGCTTATGATTTTGAGATAAGAGATAGAGTTTGTTATGAAGATCAAATGACTGAAAAAATTTAGAAAATATCAAAGGAAAGAGATTGAAACATGTTATTGATACAATTTCCAAGGAAGCTTGAAGCGAAAAAATGGATGATGGAGATTAAGAGGCAAAATCCAATGAATGAGAAGAAAATGGTTTACACGTCTATTTAGGAGATATGAGATTCATTGTTGACTAAGCTGGATGAATTGAGACTGTAGGACAATTCATATAAAGACATTTTCATGCACTACTAATGAAATAGTTTATAGAAAGAACTGAGCTGAACTTCACACATAACCGAGTATCAGAGACATATACACCAAGTGAAGTAAGTCGGAGGATATAATGGAGTTAAATGAATATTGATTAGAAGAGTTTTACTGAGCTTAGCATAGATCTGAATACTTGCAAATTGAGTTGTATTTGAATTAAATCACTAATGTATCAGTTTAACCATTTTTATAGCTAAATCTCTTAATCAAGTGGACTTAACAATCTTTTGTATTTCAATATGACATTCAAGGAATGTTAATTGTTTTCTTGTTGATCCCATAGTGAATGTTGGTCGAAGGAGAACTGTTAGTGATAAATCATCTAACAAGGTCACACCTTACAGTGTGTTTTGTAATGTTTAACATGGTTGGCTCTTAACCGATCTCACTTCAAAATAGTGAAATATTTTGGGTTATCGGTCCCAGGTGGTTTTTCCCTTAGCAAGGTTTCCATGTTAAATATTTGTTCTATATGTTATTTGTTATGATTGGATTTCTATCATACTTTACATATTTTATATTTGATTAATCGGTAAACATAGTTTTTGGAAATTACTGGCAATCGATAAGTGAATAGAAAATTGATTTAAATATCTTATCAAGTTGATTGATTTGTTGAAGAAGTTTGAAAAAGTACATCTGAGCAATTGGGAATGTAGGATAATTGATTTAACTAATTCACCCCCCCTCTCTGTTATCTAACATTTCATGCAACTATGACCCAAATACATAACTATCTCACTTTACTTATTCAAATCAACAACTAAAAGACTTTTTGGTTTATCTCCTTTGTGATGCTGAATGAAATAGGGGCTTAACAAGGCTCAAAAATAATTGGCTCAAATAAATTTAGATCCACACTTAACATCCCAATCACTAGTTAGGAGGAAAATGAAAATCAAACACCTTAGATGATAGGGAAAAAAAAAATTACTTGGGATTCATCATGGTTACCACCCCTCAATTGGTACAAGAGAAACTTATTGAGATAACTAACAAAACTTCCAAGATGAGAAAACAAAAAAAGGGGGCAAGCGAGAAAAGAAAAGATAGGGGTCCCATCAAAGATGAGTGAGGTGTGACAAATATCACAATAAGACCTTATAGGATAACCGGTATACTTTTGTGAATGAGTTGATCATTTACAAGGAGAGGGTGTTTTGGGTTCTAGGGTCAAGTGCTAAACATGTGGTGTTGAGAGCTTTCCATGATTCTCCCTTAGTTGGACACCCAAGGTTTTTCAAAACCTATAGGCAGGTGCTAGTGCATTTCACATGGAAGGGTCTCAAACATGATGTGCAATAGTATGTTAAAGAGTGTTCTATTTTCTAGTAGAATAAATAGGAGCACACGTATCTAGTTGGGTTACTACAACCACTTTCCATTCCTAAGCAGATGTGAGAATGTATTTCTATGGATTTTATTGTGGGCTTACCTAAAGCCCATGGCATAGATTGTATCTATGTGGTAGTTAAGCGTCTCATGAAATATGCTCATTTCTTTTTGATCACTACTACATTTTCAGCAATTTAGGTTGTAGAGTTATTTTTTTGGGAGGTTTTTCAGATTGTGTGGTTTACCCTAGAATATTGTGAGTGACTGTGATAGCCATTTTATGAGTCACTTGTGGTGAGAGTTATTCATATTGTGTGGCATGGAGCTAACTCCTAGTAGCAGTTACCACCCATAGACCGATTGTTATATGAATATTATTAATAAATGGGTGCAAGGCTATCTTTAGAATATCTATGTGAGTACTACTACAATTCCACTCAGCATATTTGTATTCATATGACTACTTTTAGATATTTATATGCTATGATCAGGTCCTAGTTTCTTGGACATGAGGTTTACTAATAGAAGAGTTCCTAGTGTAGGCGATTTACTACAGGAGAATGAAGATATTATGGGAATTTGCAAGATAATATACAGAGAGCTCAGATTCAACAAAAGTAGTATGTTGATCAGAGGAGAGTTTCTCTCTCTTTCTAGGTTAGAGATATGGTATATTTGATGTTGCAGTCCTACATGTAGTCATCTATTCAGAAGAGTAGAACTAAGAAGCTCAAACCTCATTATTATGGTCATTTTTGTGTGGCAGGGTGGGTTGGCGAGGTTGCATATGCACTTGATTTTCTAGAGGACAACAAGGTACATAATGTATTTCATTTTTCCCACCTCAAGAAGGTGTTGGGTAGGCATGTTGTCCCATCTTCTATTTTATCTCCAATGGATGATGAGGGGAAATTAGAGTTGATTCTTGAGGCTATTCTGGATACTAGAGAGAGACATATGCACAAATGAGTCATTAGAGAGTTTTTGGTGAAGTGGCATTGATTACTAGTTGAGGATTCCACTTGGGATTTAGAGGATATTCTTCAGCACCCTTGGTTATGATTGCTTGAGGACAAGAAATCTTGGGGAGGGAGGACAGTAATGTCCATGTTTTAGCAGAAGTCTATGGGGTGTTTTCATCAGTTTATCATCGCGATCCTCATGAGCTAACAATTGGTTTAGAGGGTCTTTGTGATAGATTTACTATTTATAGTAAGTTTATTTTTGTTTGGTTACTATTCCAGACATGACAATGTGGGCACACAATATTATTTTTCAAATGCATTCAATTACATCATTTTTGTATATGAAGTTATTAAATTAATCTTGGCTTAATTAATAACTTATGTTATTTAATGTTCTATTTGGATGGTGTATTATTGAAGCCTCATTAGTGAAATGAGTGAATTTGAAGCTTGAGGCTTAGTTTGTGGAAGAAGCCTTTTTTTAATGCTTTTTTATAAAGCTTTGAAGGAATTCAAAATTCCTCATCATTGATTATTATTCATGTTTATGCAATTTGGTGAAAATCAGAAATAGGGAAGCTCTCAAGGGTTTTTGTGTTGAAGAAATGCAAATTTCTTCAAGGAATACGATCTTCAGTTTGAGCTGGAATGTATGCCAGTGAATTGTATAATTTGGTTTAGGCTACAAAGAGGAATTGAGTCCGTACGGAAATGACAAGGATCAATTCAATCATTTCAAGGAAGTTGCGACATTTATACCAGGATTGCATGTGTAATTAGCTTATAAACTACATGTTTAAATGCCAAGGAAGTCACATTAATGATCTTAGTAGCTGCATTCAAAATAGAGGGTTGTGATTTTTCTCTTGGTCACTACAATACCCTTCTTTGAGGCTATGCTAATTTACACAGCAATTGCATATTGTGTATAAGGAGTTATGGGTCACTCTATAGTGGCTGGGAATTCATTTGTGACCTTTTGTTTTCTAGTTTGGGCCATGTTGGTGATAGCTAGCAGCTGCCTTGTTCCCAGAGGTGCCTATTTACCTTTAAAAGAAGAGAATACTATGTTCATGAATTATTTAAAAGTGTTTTGGATTAATTAGCATGTGAGCTTCTCAATTTTAAATATCTTGTTGAATTTATTTTATATATTGAATTTATTTAATATATTGAGAGAAAATATCAAAAAAATTATATATGTTAAAAAAAACAAATAAAAAAAAAGGTTGTTTGCAGCAAAGAGCCAGACAGGCTCATTACAAACTAGTGACCCATGACGATGACACTTATGATCTCAAGTTCATAAAAAAGGAATAGTTTCATTAAGAATTCTCAGTATAAATAAGGTAATCAAACTAGTTTAAGAATTCTCACCGCTCAGTATTCTCCTTTACTGTTTGTAGCTGTATGCTATAATATTCTAATATGCAACTTTGAAGAGAATATTATTCTTTCAATACTCATGGCTGGAAGTTTGCAATTTTTTAATTTTCACATATGAATGATAGAATGGGAAACTTCTCTGAGCCCTTACTTTATCTATAAAAAAAAACAAAGTGTAGCAATACTACAAAGAAAAACCTCACAATAAGACAAACAAGAAAAATGCAATACAAAGAAAACATTCTTGAAAAAATTAATATGAAAAAGAATTCCTTTTATTTTTTGGGTGTTATAGAAAGAATTTCACCAAGAAGAAAATTATTTATATTGAGTAAAATGTACTTGGGGTTTAGGCAATCATATAGCAGGTTTTGGAAAGATATATTGATATTTTGGAAAATTCACATATATACATAGATATACTACCATCCCCTTCCATCCTGTAAAAATGTCCTCTAGAAAACCTCATAGAAATATGCCCCCTACCTTCACATCCCTATCCCTGAAATGTTGTGGAACATAGTACCAAATTGACCGAGTAAAGGAGAAATAAATGTTTATAAAAGTTGACTAAAATTGATGAGCTAGCAGATGCTTATGATTTTGAGGTAAGAGATAGAGTTTGTTATGAAGATCAAATGGCTAACAAAATTTAGAAAAGATCAAAGGAAAGAGATTGAAACATGTTATTGATACTATTGTCAGGGAAGCTTGAAGCTGCAAAACGGATGATGGAGATTAAGAGGCAAAATCCAATGAGTGAGAAGAAAATGGTTTACACGTCTATTTAAGAGACATGATATTAATTATTGAATAAGCCAGATGAATTGAGACTAGAAGATAATTCACATGAAGACATTTTCATGCACTACTGATCAAACAAGTTACAGACAAAATTGAGATGAACTGCACGCATAACTGAGCATTAGAGATATATACACCGAGTGAAGTAAATTTGAGGATATAATGGAGTGAATTGATTACTGATCAGAAGATTTTTATTGAGCTTAACATAGATCTGAATACTTTCAAATTGAGTTGTATTTGACTCAGATCACTATTGTATCAATTTAACCATTGTTACAACTAAATATCTTAACTGAGTGGACTTAACAGTCTTTTGTATTTCAATATGACATTCGAGGAATGTTAATTGTTTTCTTGTTGACCGCATAGTGAATGTTGGTCAAAGGAGAACTATTAGTGATAGATCCTCTAACAAGGTTGCACCTTATAGTGTGTTTTGTAACCTTTAACAGGGTTGGCTCTTAACTAAGCTCACTTTAGAAGAGTGAAATATTTTGGATTACTAGTCCCAAGTGGTTTTTCCCTTAGCAGGGTTTCCACATTAAACCTTTATGTTATGTGTTATTTGTTATGATTAGATTGCTATCATACTTTACATATTTCATATTTGATTAATCGGTAAACATAGTTTTTGGAAATTACTAGCAATCGGTAAATAGCTTACCAAGTTGATTGATTTGCTGAAGAAGTTTGAAAAAGTACATCTGAGAGATTGGGACTGTAGGATAACTGATTTAACTAATTCAACCCCCCCCCTCTTAGTTATCTAACATTCCATGCAACTATGACCCAAATACTTGAATATCTAGCTTCACTTATTCAAATCAAGAACTAGAAAGACTTTGTAGTTTATCTCCTTTGTGACATTGAAGGAAATAGGGGCTTAACAAGGCCAAAAAATAATCAGCTAAAAAAAATTTAGATCCACGCTTAACATCCCAATCACTAGTTAGGAGGAAAATGAAAATAAAAAACCTTAGATGATAGGTAAAAAAAAAGGACTCGAGATTCATCACGATTATCACCCCTCAATTGGTACAAGATAAATTTATTGAGAAAACTAACAAAGCTTCCAAGATGAGTGAACCAAAAAAAGGGGGCAAGGAAGAAAAGAAAAGATAGGGGTCCCATCACAGATGGGTGAGGTGTGACAAATATCACAAAAGCACCTTACAAGACAATAGGTATACTCTTTTGAATGAGTTGATCATTTATAAGGAGAGGGTGTTTTGAGTTCTAGGATCAAGTGTCATACATGTGGTGTTGAGAGCTTTCCATGATTATCCCTTAGCTAGACACCCAAGGTTTTTCAAAACCTATAGGCATGTGCAAATGTGTTTCACATGGAAAGGTCTCAAACATGATGTGAAGTAGTATGTTAAATAGTGTTCTATTTTCCAATAGAGGAAACAAGAGCACACATATCTAGCTGGGTTACTATAGTCACTTCCCATTCCTGAGCGGATGTGGGAATGTATTTCTATGGATTTTTATTGTGGGCTTTCCTAAAGCCCATGGAAGAGATTGCATCTATGTGGTAGTTTACTATCTCATGAAATATGCTCATTTATTGCAGATCGCTACTACATTTTCAGTGATTCAGGTTGTAGATTTATTTTTCTGGCAATTTTTTTAGATTGCATGGTTTACCCTAGAATATTATGACTAACTATAACAGCCATTTTATGAGTCACTTATGGCAAGATTTATTTAAATTGTGTGGCATAAAGCTGACTCCTAGTACTAGTTACCACCCACAGATTGATTGTTAGACAAAGATTGTTAATAAATGGGTGCAAGGCTATCTTCTAAACTACGTGTTCCCTCAGAAAAGGTCTTGGGTGAAGTGGATATATCTATGTGCATACTGATACAATTCCACTCACCATAAGTCTATTCATATGACTCCTTTCAGAGATTTGTATGGCTATGGTCCTCCTAGTTTCTTCGACCTGAGGTTTAGTGATAGAAGAGTTCCCAGTGTAGGTGATTTACTACAGGAAAGTTAGGATATTATAGGAACTTTGCAAGATAATATACAAAGAGCTTTGATTCAACAAAACTAGTATGTTGATCAGAGGAGAGTTGATCACTCTTTTCAGGTTAGAGATATAGTATATGTTAGCCCATTTTCCTATTAATGCAAAAAATCCAAAGGAAATGGTCTGATCATGTGCAAACCCTAAGGAAATTGTCATATCCTACTGCATCTTGTTTTTCTCTGTGAAGAAGATATATAATGTTTCATGTATTTCTCCCTTAGCCATGGATTAATCAAGATGTGACCAAGCCTCATTTAAGATTGCATGTGCTCAAGTGTAAAAACTAGAGAGAAATTGCAATTTCAACATCTAAGAATATAAGGTTTATCCATGTCCTAGGGTTGCATAAAATTGTCTAAGTCCAAAATCCCTAGCCATTTCTATTTCCTCATTACCTTTTTCCTAACCACTTAAGTCCTTTTTCCTACACATACTTTTTTCTATTCAGAAACTCTGTGACTAAGGTGTTCTCCTAATCTCAAAGTTCTTGGTCAGTTAGTCATTTCATTTGGAAATTTAGCGACTACAGTGTTCATGTATTCTCCAAGTCTTGGCAGTTAATGGCTTAAATTTTAGCAACTCGGTGCATAGTTAAGTTTTCCTTTAGTCGCTCATTCTCTAGATATCTAGTCAAGGTAGTAAACATTCATAGATTGTGATCAACAAAATTTTTGTGTTCTCTGAGTCTAACCTAGGTCAAGGATTTTATCAAGCAATCTAGAGATTGCCTCAGTCATTGGATCACAAGATAAGGATGAGTTAAGGTAGAAGGTTTCAAGACTCAATGTTAATCATTGATGCAGATATGATTGGGTGGTGGTCGCTTATTCTTTGAATGAAACCTCAGTTCAAGGAAAGATTCAACGATTATGTGAATGCCTTTGTTCATGTGATCTCTGGACATGAATCAGGTTAAATAAAAGATTTAGCGATCATGCGAAGTCTTCAGTCATGTGTTTGACAAGTTTAGATGAGTTAAGTTAAAGGGTTTTGAGACTCAGTGAGGGCCACAAGATGAAGAAAATATCAATGGTTTGCATGTGTTCACTTGATAGAACTAAAGGTTAAGGAAAGACATGGTGATTCAGTGAATGCTTTAGTCACATGATCTCTGAACCAAGCATGGGTTAAATGAAACATTGAGCATTCACAAGATTCCTCCAATCACTGAATCACTGGATAGAGGCTTAGTTAAAGATAAGAACATTTAGAGACTGAATATGGGTCATTGATGATAAATAGATCCAACGTTGGTTGCTTGTTCTCCAAATAAAACCTCAGGTTGAGATAAAGACTTGGCAATTACACGAATGCTTTGTTTCCATGTTCTCATGATCTAACCATGGTTAAGATAAACATTGATCAATTGGGAGAATGTCTTCAATCATGTGTTCATTGAATGACTAAGGGTTAAGGGGCTTGCCATGGTTAAAAGATAAAGACAGTGTGTTAGAAAGTAAAGTCCACCAAGATAACTAAGGGGGGGGGGGGGTGAATTAGTTATCTGATAATTATAAATTTTGTCAACTTCAACAGAATTAAACCATGTAAGAAATATAATTACCAACCATAGAAAGATATTCATACACAATAACACAATGACACAAGATATGTTGACTAGGGAACCTCTTGAGCAAAGAGTAAACCCCAGTGGGAATGATGCCCACAAAAGATGCACTAATATGAATATTCCTTTTGAAAGGATGGACTCTATTAGGAGTCTTATGAAATACATTTAGTACATATGAATCCCTGTTAGGAGATTTTGAATCCCTATTAAAAGATTCTAACCCTGTTAAGAGTTATGGAAGATAGGACCCACTGCCCAAACAGCTTCAATGGCAAGATCACTAAACACACTATCCAAATGATCTCTAGATTATTTAATAGAATAAATATGTTACCTCCTTCCTTACTATGCCAAACTACACTCTCTGCTTCCCCAGATCTCAATAGTAGATCTCTATACTTCACATGTCTTCCTTCACAATTTCATTTTCACAACTGTGTTAGCTCTTTTCTTCACTTCATGTATACATCATCACATCCAACCATATTACAAAAATCACAACCATATTACAACAAGGAAAAACATTCCTTCCTTTATACCACACTCAAGTAATTACAAATGAGTCGGCATCCAATTAAAAAATAAAAGTTTCCACACGCTACATCAAAATTACACAAAACTGTTGACTTCTAGATACAATAATTCTTCACTCATGTGACTTCAAAGTTTGCACTATCATCCACATCACTATCAATGTGTCTTAAAATTCCCTTTAACTGCACAAAAATAGATTCCATCCCAATTAGGAGATATCATTTGATTTCCACAAACCGCTACTCAGGAACACTGCCTGAATACTGATTCCACCAAAATGCTCATAACTTCCATGAATAAATGAATTGATGTCTATGCTCTTAACCATAAACATCAAAGAGTATATCCTCAACATCACATAGCTCTAACTACAATATCCCATGTGCACTAATCAAAACACTGTCTGGTTCTCTGCGAGTCTCTAGTAGATCAGTATGTTGACATTAATGACAATCATAGTCATGAATGCAACAAAAACTGCTATAAAATGGCTTCCAAAAATTTAGCATTCATTCCTAACAATCTCCCCCATTGGAATTGATGGCAACATAGATGAAAAAACATCCAATGTTCCAAGAATCCAATACTGCAACACTGCTGCTCAAGAAAAAATATTTTGAAATCCTCTTCATTAGTTAAATCTTGCTTCATTTTCATATTTAGATAGTAAAAATGGTTTTTCATGTACACTTCTCCCCCATTGGCATCAATGACATAAATCTCATCATTATGTCAACAACAACTCCAATGTCAAAAGACACTATTCAAAAAATATATTCACTAGAGTCCTCATGACTTAGCTCAGATACACATACTCCCCCATAGAGGAAGTACTAACATCTAGTCCAGAAGAAAGATAAGGCTCATATACCACTAGATGGATGCAATAAACTGCATCAATTCTCAATAGTAAGTTGGGGCATAACCCCAAGCATACCTCTCAGATACTCAAATGTATCCTTAGGCAAGGGCTTTGTAAATATGTCTGCTATTTGCTCCTTCATACTTATGTACTCAAGTCTGACTTCTTTCTCAACAACTTTCTCTCTTACAACATGATACTTAATCTCTATATGTTTTGTCTTAGAATGTAATACAAGGTTCTTAGATATACTAACTATGTTGGCATTATCACAATGTATGATAATAGGTTCAACAAACTTTATTCCAATATCCTTTAGCATTTTCTTCATCCAAATTATTTGGTTACAATTGTTTGCTGCTGCTACATATTCTACTTCTATTGTACTCTGTGAGATACAATTTTTCTTCTTGCTTAGTCAAGAAACCAATCTTCCTCCAAGGAAAAATACTCCACCACTGGTGCTTTTCTTATCATCAACACTACCTCCCCAATCAGCATCTGTATATGTACATAAGGTAAAATCATCAAATTTTTCATACCACAATCCATAGTCCATTGTGCCTCTTAAATATCTCAGTATCCTCTTTACCACTGCATAATGTGATTCTCTAGGTTCAGCTTGAAATCTTGCTACAATTCCAATTGAATGTGCTATATCAGGTCTTGTATGAGTCAAATACTACAATCCTCCAATTATAGATTTGTATTTCTTCTGTTCCACTGTAGGAGTCTCATCTGTGCTAGATAACTTATGTCCAATTACCATAGGTGTTCCAACTAGTTTACAGTTCTCCATTCCAAATCTTTTCAACAAGTCATTTAGGTACTTAGTCTAGCTTAAAAAGATACCATCATTGTGTTGTGTTATTTGTAATCCCAAAAAGTATTTCATTTCACCAATCATACTCATTTCATATTTAGTCTTGATTTCATTAGCAAATTTGTCACTAGCTTCATCTTCTCCTCCAAAAATAATGTCATCAATAAAAATAACTATAATCAACAAACCATTTTCAATTTCTTTTGTGTACAAATTGCTATCAGTTCTTCCTTTTTTAAATCCCACCTTTAATAAATATTTGTCTAATCTTGCATACCAAGTTCTAGGTGCTTTCTATAGTCCATATAAAGCTTTCTTTAGTTTACATACCATGTCTCCTTCTTGAGTCAAAGGAAAAACTTTAGGCTACTCAATGTAGACTTCTTCTTCGAATTCTCCATTCAAAAATGCTGACTTCACATCCCAACTTTAATAAATATTTGTCTAATCTTGCATACCAAGTTCTAGGTGCTTGCTTTAGTCCATATAAAGCTTTCTTCAGTTTACATACCATGTCTCCTTCTTGTGTCAAAGAAAAACCTTCAGGCTGCTTAATGTAGACTTCTTCTAATTCTCCATTCAGAAATGTTGACTTCACATGCATCTAATATACTTTGAACTTCTTGTAAGCGGCATAAGCCAAAAACATTCTTACTGCTTCAATTCTTGCTACAAGTGCAAAAGTTTCTTCATAGTCAATTCCTTCTTGCTATGAGTATCCCTTACATACCAATCTTGTTTTGTTTCTTACTACTTCTCCTTGTTCATTCATCTTGTTTCTGAATACCCATTTAGTTCCAATAACATTCTTGTCTTTAGGTCTAGGGACCAATTCCCATGTCTTGTTCTTTTCAATCTGATCAAGTTCTTCTTTCATAGCATTAATCCAATTTTCATCTTCACAAGCTTCATTAGTAGTTCTAGGTTTAATTTGAGAAATCAAACATAACTGTTAATGTACCTTATTCCAAGTTAGAACTCCTCTTGTAATGCTTCCAATAATTTGCCCAATAGGATGATTTCTTGATAAACTCTTGGTAGGTGTCACTATCTCAGATCTCACTTTAGGTGTAGGTTCTTCAATGACTTCACTGTGGCCTTCATTCAACAAATCACTGTCAATATCATAAAATAAATCAGTAGTTCAAGTGTTAGGTTTAGGATGAGCTTCTTCATCTAATTCATAATCAAGCATTCTTTCCTAAATTTTGAATTTTTCATCAACTTTAACATTTGTGCTCTCAACAATAGTCTTAGTTCTTTTATTGTAACATCTATAGGTTTTTCTTTTCAAAGAATATCCAAGAAATATACCTTCATCACTTCTAGGATCAAACTTTCCAATATCATCATCTCTCTTTATATAACATTTGCTTCTAAAAATTCTAAAATACTTAACTGAGGGTGCATGTCCAAACCATAATTCATAAGGTGTCTTGTATGTGTCTACTCTGATTTGTACTCTATTCATTGTATATACTATTGTGTTCATTGCTTCTCTCTAGAATATCTTCACCAAATCATTCTCAAATAACATAGCTCTTGCTGCTTCAGTCACTGATCTATTTGTTCTTTCTGCAATACCATTTTGTTCAAGTGTTCTAGGGGCTGGAAATTGTCTCTTAATTCCATTTACTTCACAAAAAGTGTTAAACTCTCTAGAAGTAAATTCTCCACCTCTATCAAATCTCAAACATTTAATCTTCATTCCAGATTCATTCTCAAATTTATTTTTAATGATCTTAAACTTATCAAATGCTTCAGAATTTTCTTTAAAAAATGCAATCCACATCATTCTTGTAAAATCATCAACAAGAATCATAAAATACCTTTCTCCATAGAATCCTCTAGTCCTGGTAGGACCACTCAAATTTGTATGAACAATCTCTAGCTTTTCTACAGATGTAAACTTCTTACTGGGAAAAGAACTTCTCTTCTATTTAGCCATCACACATTCTTTGCAAATCATGTTAGTAAGCTTCATAATTTTAGGCAAATCCCTTACTGCAAGTTTAGTACTTACTTTTCCAATGTTGTCAAAGTTTATAGGACAAAACCTTCTATGCCATAACCAACTATCATCAATCTTATTAATCAAACATATCATCTCAATAGAATTCAATTGAAATACATTACCTCTGGTTCTAGATCTAGTTCCAATCATATTTCCATCTTTATCTTTTATCACACAAGTTTTCTCAGTAAACCAAACTTGATATCCCTTATCAACTAACTATCCAACACTTAAAATATTATGTTTCAATCCATCCACAAAATAAACATGATCAGTATTAGTCTTTCCATCAAGAGTAATAGATCCTATACCTTTAATCAAACAAGGTGCATTGTTTCCAACTCTAACAACTCCTCCATCATAATTGTTAAATTTTATGAACTTTTTCATGCCTCCAGTCATATGATGTGAACAACCACTATCTATAATCCAATCAGCTTTCTTTTCAACTTGAGAAACTAAGGCTTTTTCTTCCTTAACATTAGTTTCAGGATTCTCTTCTTTAATTGCTACAAATCCTATGTCATCATTATGCTCAGTATCACTTTCACTTAGAGTTCTCTCTATACTAGCTTCAAGATCTTCATCATTAGCATAATAACAATCCTTAGATCTTCTAGGTTTGAAATTGTTTCCATACTTTCTAAATCTCTTAGGACACTTAGATGCAAAATGACCATATTCTTGACAAGTCCAACATTTAAAAAATTTCTTACCATCTGGTTCTCTCTTCACAAGCAAGGCAATACCTTCTTCAATCTTCCTGTCTTCTTCATTTCTAGATCTATTGCTACTAGCATAATCTCCACTCACACTAATGCTTCTTGACAAAGTAGGATGAGCACTAAGAGAATTGAATGTTGTCTCCATTCTAGGTAAGTCTCCTGATAACCTCAGGTTCATCTCTACTGCTTCCAATCTTCCAAGAAGAGTTTCTCTTGTAAAGTTTGTAGTAAAAGGTATACCTTGTTCAATCATCTATGTTGTCTTCTTAAATACAGGAGTCAATGTCCTCATAATTTTCCATATCACTTCATTCTCTATCTTTGTTCCTGCACAAGATTTTATGCCTACAACAATTTCTGACATTCTACCAATATAGCTTCTAATAGATTCATCTTCCAACATTCTTATATCTTCAAATGCACATATCCAATTATGTAATCTAACTCTTTTTTCATGTTCATCACCTTCAAAATTAGAGTGTAAAGCATTCCAAATTTCATGATATTTTTTCAAACATTTTACTTGATTGTACTCATTCTCTAGAAGGATTGTCAAAAGTGCTTCTCTTGCAAGTATGTTACACATGAATAGATTTCTTTCATTAGTAGTACATGTTTCAAGATTGTCATCTTCAATGATAGTCTTATCATTCTTTGTAATCAACCAATAACTTGGTCCTAAACATAGTAGGTGTTTCTTGATCTTTTCTTTTTAGCTGTCAAAATTTACTCCATCAAACTTAGGCCTTTCTTTTTTGAAATTCGCCATGGATCTCCTTAAGCTGTTAAACTTCTTTTTCAAGGACCTGCCACTCTGATACCAATTGTTAGAAAGTAAATTCCACCAAGATAAATGAGAGGGGGGGGGGGGTGAATTAGTTATTTGATAATTATAACTTTTACCAACTTCAACAACATTAAACCATGTAAGCAATATAATTACCAACCATAGAAAGATATTCATATACAATAACACAATGACACAAGATATGTTGACTAGGGAGCCTCTTGATCAAAGAGTAAACCCTGGTAGGAATGATGCCCACAAAATATGCACTAATATGAATATTCCTTGTGAAAGGATGGACTCTGTTACGAGTCTTATGAAATACATTCAGTACATATGAATCACCATTAGGAGATTTTGAATCCCTGTTAGAAGATTCTAACCGTATTAAGAGTTATGGAAGACAGAAGAACCCACTGCCCAAATAGCTTCAATGGAAAGATCATTGAACACACTTTCCAACTAATCTCTAGATTATTCAATAGAATAAATATGTTACCTCCTTCCTTATTGTGCCAAACCGCACTCTCTACTTCACTAGATCTCAATATTAGATCTTTGTACTTTGCATGTCTTCCTTCACAATTTTTCTTCACTTCATGCATACATCATCACATCCAACTATATTAAAACCATTAAAACCATATTACAACAAGGAAAAAAATTCCTTCCTTTATACCACACTCAAGTAATTACAAATGAGTTGGCATCCAATTAAAAAATAAAAGTTTCCACACACTACATCAAAATTACACAAAACTGTCGGCTTCTAGATACAATAATTCTTCACTCATGTGACCTTGAATTTTTCACTATCATCCATGTCACTATCAATGTGTCTTCAAATTCTCTTTAACTACACAAAACCAGATTCCATCCCGATTAGGAGATATCATCCGATTTCCACAAACTGCTACTCAGGAACACTGCCTGAATACTGCTTCCACCAAAATGCTCATAAATTCCATGAATAAATGAATTGTTATCTATGCTCTTAACCATAAACACATAACATATCAAAGATTATATCCTCAACATCACATATCTCCAATTGCAATATCTCGCATGTGCTAATCAAAACACTGTCTGCTTCTCTACAAGTCTCTAGTAGATCCTTGTGTTGACATCAATGACAATCATAGTCATGAATGCAACAACAACTGCTATAGAATGGCTGCCAAACATTTAGCATTCATTCCTAACAATCTCCCCCATTGGAATTGATGGCAACATAGATGAAAAAACATCCAATATTCCAAGAATCCAATACTGCAACACTGCTGCTCAAGAAAAAATATTTTCAAATCCTCTTCATCAGTTAAATCTTGCTTCATTTTCCTGTTTAGATAGTACAAATGGTTTTTCATGTACACTTGTTCCCCATTGACATCAATGATAGAAATCTCATCATTATGTCAACAACAACTCCAATGTCAAAAGACACTATTCAAAAAATACATTCACTGGAGTTCTCATGACTTAGCTCAGATACACATACTCCCCCATAGAGGAAGTACCAACATCCAGTCTAGAAGAAAGATAATGCTCATATACCACTAGATAGATGCAATCAACTACATCAATTCTCAATTGTAGGCTGGGGCATAACCCCAAGCATACCTCTCAGATACTCAAATGTATCCTTAGGAAAAGGCTTTGTAAATATGTCTTTTATCTGCTCCTTCATACTTATGTACTCAAGTCTGACTTCTTTCTCAGCAAATTTCTCTCTTACAACATGATACTTAATCTCTATATGTTTTGTCTTAGAATGTAATACAGGGTTCTTAGACATACTAACTGTGCTAGCGTTATCACAATGTATGATAATAGGTTCAACAAAATTTATTCCAATATCCTTGAGCATTTGCTTCATCCAAATTATCTGGTTACAATTGTTTGCTACTACTACATATTCTACTTTTGCTATACTCTATGAGATACAATTCTGCTTCTTGCTTAGCCAAGAAACCAATCTTCCTCCAAGGAAAAATGTTCCACCACTGGTGCTTTTCTTATCATCAACACTACCTCCCCAATCAACATTTGTATATGCACATAGGGTAAAATCATTAGATCTTTCATACCACAATCCATAGTCCATTTTGCCTCTTAAATATCTTGGTATCCTCTTTACTGCTGCATAATGTGATTATCTAGGTTTAGCTTGAAATCTTGCTACAATTCCAACTAAATGTGCTATATCAGGTCTTTTATGAGTCAAATACTGTAATCCTCCAATCATAGATTTGTATTTCTTCTGTTCCACTATAGGAGTCTCATCTATGCTTGATAACTTATGTCCAGTTACCATAGGTGTTCCAACTGGTTTACAGTTCTCCATTCCAAATCTTTTCAACAAGTCATTCAGGTACTTAGTCTGGCTTACAAAGATACCATCATTTTTCTGTGTTATCTATAATCCCAAAAAGTATTTCATTTCACCAATCATACTCATTTCAAATTTAGTCTTCATTTCATCAGCAAATTTGTCACTAGATTCGTCTTCTCCTCCAAAAATAATGTCATCAACAAGAATAACTATAATCAACAAACCATTTTCAATTTCTTTTCTGGATAGATTGCTATCAACTATTCCTTTTGTAAATCCCAACTTTAATAAATATTTTTCCAATCTTGCATGCCAAGTTCTAGTTGCTTTATTTAGTCCATATAAAGATTTCTTCAGTTTACATACCATGTCTCCTTCTTGAGTCAAAGGAAAACTTTCAAGCTGCTCAATGTAGACTTCTTCTTCCAATTCTCCATTCAGAAATGCTGACTTCACATCCATCTGATATAATTTGAACTTCTTGTAAGATGCATAAGCCAAAAAAATTCTTACTGCTTCAATTCTTGCTACAGGTGCAAAGGTTTCTTCATAGTCAATTCCTTCTTGCTGTGAGTATCCCTTACATACCAATCTTGTCATGTTTCTTACTACTTCTCCTTGTTCATTCATCTTGTTTCTGAATACCCATTTAGTTCCAATAACATTCTTGTCTTTAGGTCTAGGGACCAATTCCCATGTCTTATTCTTTTCAATCTGATCAAGTTCTTCTTTCATAGCATTAATCCAATTTCATCTTCACAAGCTTCATTAGTAGTTTTAGGTTCAATTTGAGAAATCAAACATAACTATTCTTGTACCTAGTTTCAAAACATAGACTAATGACTTTCTCTCAGTCTAGGGTACATCAAACTGTATTAGGTCAGGTTGTTTATGTAATAAGAAAATTCTATTGGTTTTTTTCCAATATTGAAGTGGCTTATATTGAAAGGAATTGTGTATACATGGAATATGATTTAGCAAATGAAATCTAGGGTTTACATCTCTCCTATGTGTGTTCTTTTTATTGAGTTTTGAGTTGTCAAATTCATTGCATGGATTATCTCTGTGTATGTGATGATATTCTTCAACTTTGATCTAAAGATCAAATTAAATAGGCTTTAGATACAATACTAATTCTCAGAAATTTTCATAAGGATATCAATAAGTAGTGTGGATTTAGGAGTTCTTTGATTAAAATCATCACAAGATGGTAGTATTTTCTAAGAATATAAATCATTAAAGTTCAGTATTTTCTATGTGTCACTTTGTAGTAAGATATTGCCCAATGGATAAGGCATTAGCTAGGGATGAGCTTATTCTGTATAAATGACTGCCTGATGGAGATTTGTTGTATTCCTAAAACAATTGGTATAAATCTGTAAAAAGATCTTTGAAGTATTGTGACCAACATGTTTTGTCCCATCTAATGGTAATGGAGAATCAATAAGTGAGTGGTTATCATTTAGTATTTTCTTACCATCTATCTATTATTTTAAATCTAGTCTATGATTGTTGAAGGTTTGTTTTACTAGGTTAGGAGTACCCTCCTTGGTTTTGTAGAGCTAGAAGTGCAGAGGGGAATCTTGTCCCTATAGTTGGTCCAGTCATCTTAGAACTCATATTTGGATCTAACCCCTCCTTAAAAATAATAGATGTACTGGTTTCTACCAAAATCATAAAGTTTGGTTTAAGGAACCAACAAAATGGCAACTCTATTGGGGAATAGATATGCAATAGTCATGGTAAATCTAATTTGATATCTCTAGTGTTATAAACTTGTCATAAATAATGCAAGTACACATAGAGCTAGACTCCTAGCCTTCTTATTTATCACATCTAGTTGTTACCATTGAAACTATAGAGTCAGGTTTTAAAAAAATTATCTTATATCACCAAGTTGTGAGTGGCGACTCTGAGATTCTCTGTTTGATCAGTGCATAATATGATATATTTTTCAATCCTGATAAATGATGTATAAGTCCTGGTGAAGTTTTGTGTTTTTTGGAAGGAGATACAAAGAGAAGTAAAACATTTTCCTCTTCAAGGAGGTGGTGAATCTACAAGCAAAGAACCTGATGGAGCTACAAAGAAATATCTAGATCTGCTTTGCCTCCTAGTTAACTAGTTGAGTTTCAATTGTAGTATTTCTAGGTATTTTTTGATCTTCATGTGTATTTTCATAAGATCAGTTGTAAATTATTTGTTCCCTTATCAAGTGTTTCAACACTAATAAAAAGGGAAGAGTGACATAGGACAGTTTCATGTTTCCATGTTGAATATAATGTTATTGTCAAGAAACATTGAATATTGTCAGAGGTATGAATGTTTTGATATACCTCTTGTAAAGGTAGGATAAGATGAGTGGTTCTCATCTTGTTTCAAATAAGATGGATAACCATGGGAAAGGCTAGTCTAGAAGGTTGTTCTTTATCAAGTTGGATAGATCTTTAAGTTGTGCCCATATTCCAAGATCCCCCAGTTCTTTTCCTAGTGAGTTCATGGATCTGATTCTAGTTTTTGATGATCAGTTTGAATCAGCATTAGAGCATGTCCTAGCATTCTTCAAATTTGTTGTAAAATATCAAATTTATTAGGAGGATGTTAGTATGATATTTTTTGGGAGATCCCTCAAAGGGGTTGCATTTGATTGGTACTTAAATTTACCCCCAAAATGCATGTCTTCATTGACTGATTTCAAGAGGTTGTTCTTAGAAGAATTTGTTGATGATGATGAATGGAATAAGTTACTAAAGGATCATCAGCAAGAAAAGAATACAAGCAGTATTCTAGAGAAATCCATGTTTAATGTTGAAAGTATTTCTCAGACTGATAAAGTTATGCTAGAGGAATCTTCATATTGTAATGGTGATCAAGAATCAGAATCAGTGTATGTAATATCTTCAAGTTGTTCAGAGATGTCTGAATCTGAAAGTCGTGATTATCTGAGTGAAGATTTTGATAAAGATACTAAGGATGAGTTGGGCTCCCCTTTTCTCAATAGTGATAAGATCTCTGATGGATTGACAACTGAATATAATAAGTGTACACATCTATGTTGTCAACAAATATTAGACCCTTTTGATGTATGTTTGACAATGATAATGAGGCATGTGTTCAAAATGATAAAGATAATGATTCATGTTTGCGTGGGTCCCCCTCATATAATAAGTTTGTAGAAGAAGTGAATGAAGACCATGACAGTGTGTTGTCCTGTTATGAGGATGTCAATGATGAACAACTTTCTTGTTCAGTCTCTTTTCCTTCTTTTGATGAATATGAAACTAATTGTGACAGTGTTGAGGATAATGTCTTCAATGATAGGGATGGTGAGTTTTCTGATAAAAATAATGATACAGATCAGTTGTCCCTATGTCACAAAATTTTTGAAGATAGCTCTCACTTGGCTCATGATCTAGATTGTGAATACATCCTTGAGGAACCAAGTTGCTCAGTGGCTGAAGTATCGTATGCGGATAAATTTGAGGATCTAGGTCCTTCCCAGCCAGGTGAGTATGTAGTAATGCACATTGATCATTGTAATTTATTATTCAATGCATTACTAGATAGATCTTGTATTTCTAGTCCTCAAGAAGAGGTAGAAAATGTTCCATACTTTTTGGAGTATGAACATGATGGTGGTTGTGACTGGAAAAACATGGGCAGTGACAAATGTAGTTTTATTCTTCAGCCCATAGATATTCACATATGTTGGCAATAGTAAGATGATCATGATATTTCTAGGTGTCTGGTCACATATGTGGATGAAAATTAGACCTTTGACTCAGGAGGGCTTTAATTTTTAGTTGGTGGCCTAGGGCCACCAAGTAAAGTTTCAGTCCTATAAATTTTGTAAATATTTTCCCTTTTAGTTGAGTGTTTCTTCTTGCTTTCCTATTTTTAGTCTGCTAGTTTTTTGAGGAGGTTCTCTACAAGTTTTTTGTCTAGTGGGTGGTCTACTTCCTCCAAAAATTATGAATCCTTTTCATGCTTGCAAGAGGCATGCATCCCCAAATAGAGCCACTATTAGCCCATTTTCCTGTCAATGCCAAAAATCCAAAGAAAGTGGTCTGATCCTGTGAAAACCATAAGGAAATTGACATATCATGTTGCATCTTGTTTTTATCTATGAAGAAGATATATAATGTTTTGTGGCTTGCACCCTTAGCCATGGATCAATCAAGATGTGACCAAGCCTCATTTAAGATTGCATGTGCTCAAGTGTAAAAACCAGAGAAAAATTGTAGTTTCAACATTTGAGAATATAGGGTTTATCCATGTCCTAGGGTTTCATAAAATTGTCTAAGTCCAAAAACCCTAGCCATTTCTATTTCCTCATTACCTTTTTCATAGCCACTTAAGTCCTTTTTCATACACATGATTTTTTCTATCTAGGGACTCCACAACTGAGGCATTCTCCTAATCTCCAGGTTCCCCAGTGGTTAGTCATTTTATTTGGTGATTCAACGACTATAGTGTTTTCATATTCCCCAAGTCTTGGTAGTTAGTGGCTTAAGTTTTAGTGACTCGGCACACAGTTAAGTTTTCCTTTAGTCGCTCATTCTCCAGATATCTAGTCAGGGCAGGAAGAATTCAAAAATTAAATGAGAACCATTGGTACAGATTGTGATTGATGGCATTCACGTGTTCTCTAGATTTAACCTATAGTAAAGAAAAGATTGGGCAACTTGGTGATTCCTTTGTTCATGTGTTCTCTGAGTCTAACCTGGGTCAAGGATTTTATCAAGTGATCTAGAGATTTCCTCAGACGTTGTATCACCAGATAAGGATGAGTTAAGGTAAAAGGTTTCAAGAATCAATGTTGATCATTGATGTAGATATGATTAGGTGGTGGTCGCTTGTTCTTTGAATGAAACCTCAGGTCAAGAAAAGATTCAACAATTACACAAATGCCTTTGTTCGTGTGATCTCCAGACATGACTTAGGTTAAATAAAAGATTCAATGATCATGTGAAGTCTTTTGTCGCGTGTTCGCCAGGTTGAGATGAGTTAAGTTAAAGGTTTTTGAGACTTGGCAAGGGCCGGAGGATGAAGACAAGATCAATGGTTGGCATGTGTTCACTTGACAAAACTCAAGGTTAAGCAAAGACTTGGTGATTCAATGAATGCTTTAGTTGTGTGATCTCTAAACCAAGTATGGGTTAAATGAAATATTGAGCGATCGTGAGATTCCTTTAGTTTCTGAATTTATGGATAGAGGTTGGGTTAAAGATCAGAACATTCAGAGACTGAATCTAAGCCATTGATGATAAATAGATTAGACACTGGTTGCTTTTTCTCAAGATGAAACCTCAGGTTGAGACAAAGACTTGGTGATTACGTGAATTCTTTGTTTGGATGTTCTCATGATTTAACCATGGTTAAGATAAATATTGAGCGACTTGTAGAATTCATTGATCACGTGTTCACCGAATGACTAAGGGTTAAGGGGCTTACCATGGTTAAAAGATAAAGATAGTGCAGGTCCAAGTTGATCAAACGGTGGTCATGTTATCACAAGGAAAAAGTCCTCAAAATTTTGTGCTTACAGCATTACGACATCCATTGATTTGGTATCGAGGCCATGAGATGAAGATAGTGGGTCCATTTGTTGGAAATTTGGCTGAGTTAGATATCTAGATGTTTTCATTATGGAAACATATGATCTACATGAAGACCGCATATGTAAAAGATCAGTTATGTTAGTGCACAGAACTAAATTGTCTAAGTGTAAGCAATATTTTTCCCAGTGTAACTAGATATATTTTTGGTTGGTGACATCAATAGATGTAATTCCAATGCTTAAGCACTTGAAAATGGATACTATAATGCATATTGAAGACTCACCTAAGAGCGCAAGTCTATACAACATGTACAGAAGAAGTTATTGCAGTATTACAGGAACAAAGATGAAGCCGACATGACAGAGAAGAAGACTGAATTGGTAAACAGTTAAGGGATTGTTTTGTTTATCAAAATAATGTCTTAATCATATGAAGGGATGACACCCTAGATGTTAACCCTTGGGCAGTGCATGTGAAAATATATTTTGTAAAGTGCTTTATGTTTAGTAAAGCTGACTGTAAAAGTTATTATTCCTAATAACTTGTATAAATGTAAGACATATGTAAAGAAAAGTGAGATGTGTATGAAAGTATAGAAAAACATATGTATGCGAAAGATATTGATGTGAAGTTGTGAAATTCAAGCAAGTAGTATAAGGTTATGTACCTTGACCTAGTTTTGTAATCAAGAATTATTGTACATTACATGTTTGGGTAGTGGGCTCATCTTGTAATCATTCCATTTTGTACTACCAACTCTCAGGAGGGTTGAGGCTTCTAACAAGGCCTAGAGTCCCTTAATCAGGATTGAGACACTATATATATGTAATAGGCTCCTAATAGGGTAAACATCCTTAATAGGATACTTTTGATTAGTGGATCTTTGTGGGTACCATCCCCATCAGGGTTTTCTCTTGGCCAGGGTTTCCTCAAGAACAAATAATGTGTTATGAGTTCATTTTCTTTACTGTTATGCATGTTCTTTAGTTTACTCTATTATGCAAGTATCAAGATAATTTGTTATATCCATAATTGGGAAAAAGTAAAAGTTTGTAGAATACTTATTCACCCCCCCTCTTAGTATTCCCTATTTCTAACAATTGGTATCAGAGCTTAGTTACTCAAAAAAAAATCATTCAAAGAAAGCCTAACAGATTGAGTAAGATCTCTATGGATATGGATCAGCTACAGAAGAATCTTGAAGCTCTTGAACAAATCGATATACTTACTGAAGAAAGAGATACTCTAAAAGGAAAATATGATGATGCAAAGAATCTTATTGAGAAGTTGAAAAAGAAGCTGGAAGAACTGAAATCAAAGAAGGAATCTACAATTCAAATTGAAGATTGTGATGACAATCTAGAAAAATAAAATGAGATTCTTAAACATGAATTAAAGATAGTAAATCTGAAATTGAGTTTGAAGGATGGAAACAACAAGAATGAAGAAAATCTAAAATCTAAGAATGAAAGTCTGAAATCTCAAAAAGAAGATCTAAAATCTAAACTTTGTAAAGTGACATCTAAACTTGAGAAAATAAAATTGTAGTATGCTGAACTTGAAAAGTACAATACAATTATGAAAGGTGAACTGACTCAGTCTAAGAAACAACTTGAGAGACTATATTCCACTAGTCAGAAGATTGATGAACAAATGTCTTATCAGAAGCCATGCCATGATAAAATTGGTCTTGCATTTAACTCATCTAAGGTAAGTGAAGAAAGAAAGGAACCAGATCTGAAAGTTTCTAAAAACATAGAAGAAAATAAATCTGATGAAGCTAACAAATTTGAGGATATACCTAAAGAAGAAGAACCACCTAAACAAGAAGAATCACCTAAAGGTACCCAAAGAGAGTTTAAAGGTAGATGTTTTGCATGTAATACTTTTGGTCATATGAAGAAATATTGTACAGGTAAGAAACTTAAACCTCTTAATGGTTATTGTTATAATTGTCATGGTTTTGGACATAGAGCTATTGAATGTAAGAAGCCTAAATTTAATGATAATAATAGTAGTAGAATGTTTAGAGATACTAACCATGTAGATAAGAAACCTACTAAAGATATGAACAAAAGAAATGGAGTAGTATGTTATAGATGCAACAAGGTTGGACACATTGCTAGAAATTGCAAATCATAAATCAACCAGACAGGACCGAGATATGGAAATAATGTAGTTTTTCAGATATACAATAAATTTGGTTATACAAAAAGGTTTTATAGAATGAACAATATGAGAAACCCTAATCTTAGAAGTTATACAAGGAGAAATGAGAATATAAGAAACAGTCAAAAAGGTTGTTGTAGTAATTCAGAAGAAGTAAAGTTTGTTAAAGCCACAGATCAAGGAGACACATTCAGCATTGAAGGTAATTAGAAAGGTGAAGTATCCAATGGTAAGAGTGAATCTCTTCCTAACCCATCTCAGAGTACTTAATTGATAAAGAATGCATTAGAATAGGAACTTAGTGAATAGGATGAAATAGTGTTGTTCCCTTCTATTATGTGCAGGGGAAATATGAGATCCACTTCTAAATCCAAATTCCCAAAGGAGAGATCCAAATTGATCAACCAAAAGGTTAATGCACAATCAAATCAATCTATGGAGAATATGAAAGAGGAAGAAAACTTTATATTTCCCTATAGGGGAGTTTTGCTTGAAATCTGAAATAATTGAAAGGTAAATACTAACCTCAAAATAGGGCAAATCTAGAAAATGCCATTTTCTGATTTTTGTGTGCAATTTCGGGCAATTCTGCAACCTGTTTCAGACTAGAAATGTCGAGACGAAGAAAACCCAAAAAAAAATTATATTTCTAATAGCAAGTAGTCTTTGACCCTAATAAAAGGTCAAAGGCTACATTAATATTCTAAAGGTCAACTTTGACTTTGTTCATAGATCACAGAAGTTTGTCGAAAAGGGTATCTGAATCCAAGCTCAGATCCATAGTTTCACACCTATACCTGCAAGAAAAAGAGGGTTTTTGTTATTTGTATGGGGGGTTTGCCTTGGTCAAACCCCAATTTAGGAATTAACCTTGAAATTGAATTGAAATTGTAATGTGCATAAACAAAGTAAATGAAACAATTCACCTTTCTTATGTTGAAGTCCTTGTAGTAGATTCGAATCCTCAAGTAGGGATGCTCCAATGAATGTGGAATGAATGTAGGATGTCTCAAATCAATGGCATTTGATTGTCTACACCAATCTTGAATGGATCTTTACATATGAGGAGGCTTGGATGAATGTAGAAGGATGGATCTTCAAGGGGGCTCCAAAGAGATTGAATCTTTCAATGGCTAACAATGGATGTCCTTGATGAATGAATGTTTGAACACTTGAATTCTTAAAGGATTTCTTGAATGCTTGAATTCACTTTCTTGCACTTGAGAGCTTTCTTGTGAAATTCCTTGATTGTGAATGTGAAAATGAGAGAGGAAGGCCTCCTTTTATAATAAACTAGGGCACAAACCTCTAGAGAAGATCGACATTGGAGAATTAAATCCAAATTAACCTTAACCCCTAGAAATGGACCCATATTAAATGCAATTAAGGATTTACCATCTCAAAAACCTAAAATGGCCGAGCTGGAGGCAAGAAAAAGAATCTTTCCGAAACCCGATACTCAGAAATCAGAAAATCTTGAAATTTCAAATATGGGTGAAGGAAGAGGTAGAATCTGCCCTAGGTTAGAGTCGAGGTCAACCCTGACCTAGGTCAGAGTCAAGGTCAAATTTTACCTTCAAGGTCAACTTTGACCTTGAGGTCAAAAACCTCAGGACCTTAGTCCAGAATGCTAGGAAATGCAGACAGGAAGTGAAAAATAGGTGCAGAGGGAAGCAGAACGAGGGAGAAAAGCCAAATACATGCAAAGATCCAATCAAGGTACTTAACATGACCCCATACCACTTACTCAGAGGGCTAAATGCTCTTATCATGGAAGTTCTTCCATTTTAAGATGATACATTAAGCCCCCACTTTAGCAAGAGTATGGACTCAATGCAAACTCTTGCTAAAGGAGATCAGAATGAAAAGATAATCTTATCATAATCCAAGGGACAAAGAGAAACCTTAAGCCCCTAGGGACTCAAGTCTTCATTGACTCCTAGATCACAATAAGAGAGACATCTCTACAGAGAGAAAGAAAGGGTGTGATTATCTCGCCCAATGAGAACTTATGTCCCATTGTGAACCACACAAGGAAACAGTGCAATTGAAAAAATGAAATTGAACCACCTAGTGAATGTGGCTACTCACTAATCAACCCATCATGGATTCATCCTTAGGAATATTCTATTTTATAAGAATAAAACCAAAAACAAAAGAGATCCATTCTTAAGGACACCTCCAACCTTAAGGGATCAAAATATATGTATATTTGAAACTGGAGGGATCAAGAGATCCTAAAATATAAATCCATGCTTTAAGGATTAGTCACTAATCCAAAAAGGGAGAAAAAAGTATCTTGAAAAATAATATGTTTGTATTGAAAAGTGCATGTGTCCAAAAGGTGAGCAAAGCATATGCCTCCATGTTAAAGTCATTGCTAACACTTTATCAGGAGCAATGGCTTTAATGAAAACATAAACAACTCCACTAATTACGTTTCCACATCGAGATGCCCCCAGATGAAGAAAAATAAAGGAAAATATCATAGAAACATATAGAGAACACAAAAAGGATCTACCTACCATGGGGTCAGTATGATCATAAGATAATATATATATGATATTATTGCAAATTAATTGACATCTTTCCCCAAAGAAAGTAGAACTTTGATGACAAAGGAGGAAAGATCACATAAGATATATGAAGGAGAATCTTTTCAAACCATGACATGGAGACCAAAAGGAATCAGTGCTACTGTATGCACCCAAAAATGGTCACCTAGATTTTGGGCCCCATTTATTTGATTTATCAATCCTGAATCAGTTTTATCAATAATTAATATTTTCAACATTATCAATTTCTTGATCAAATCTTAGTTTCGATCATATATTGGATTTTTATCCTTGGATTAACCATTTTATCCTAAGCTTTTATTTACTTAAAAGGAATATTTCCTCCCCTTTTATTTAAATAAAAATTCCCACCTTTTCCTCTTATCCTAAGTTGCACAAATAAAGCATCATTCTTATTTTTATAAAAAGAGAAAAGTACGTTTTGTCTCATATGGACACTAAAGTCAACTCTTATTTTCCTATTGGAGGATATTTGTGCACAAGGATCAAGCTTCCATTTTTCTCCACCATTGATTAAGTCTTTTGCCTCTTAATCTCAATGGTCCATTTCACCTCATTTCTTATAAAAGGAGAGCTCTCTCCTTCATTTGCAAATCCATCTCTTTCATGCTAATGTTATGCTGCAGGTTTTCTAGGTTATTTGAAGTTCTCTTTGAAGACACTTTTGCATCCAAGCTTTGAAGATCTTTGTTGCATTTCATCTAGTTCATATTTGCTTTCTTAGTTGCATAATCATGGCATATTAGCTTAGTTTCCTTTTATGCAATAGATTAGCTTCACATAGCTTAATTAGGGGAATTGTAATCCATTGCTATTTCCTTTCATAGTTGCATTGTACTTTCATTTTGATAGATTAATCTTGCATATTCATATTAGTTTGCATTGCATTGCATATCTTGATTCTATTTGGGGATATTGGCATTGTTGCCCGTGTCTTTGATTTGGAATCTCTCATTGTGTGGTTGACTAGCAAGGTCATGAGTTTATAGCTCTAGCTGAAAGCAATTTTACAAATCTTGCAACTCCATGCATAGAGAGCTATGGATCGATTTGTGATGGCTCATTGTTGAGTTTTCTTGCATGTAAGGATTCATATAAGTGTGGTCATATTTTCACCATACATTTTTGGTGCCCACCGTGGGGTAGAGTAGCTTAACTTTGTCCTTTATTTTCTGCATTTCCGCAAAAAATTTCATCAATTTTTGGCTTTATTTTTGGTCTCTAGTTTTTTTTGTCTCAGAGTGTCACGTGACATTTTTTCAGTGTCGTGCGACAGTTCTTTGTATAGAGGCGCGACACTTTACCAGTTAAAAGTTTCGACCCGTGTGACAGGAAGTGTCACCCTGTTTGTTGTGTTCTATCGCGTGCAAGTTTTGAAGTCTATCACCCCGGGAAGAATTGTCGCACCAGTATATAGAGAAGTGGCGCACGACAGTTCTGGTGACTATACTGTCACCTATACCCGACAGTGATTTTTTTTAGACCATTTTAGCCAAGTTTAGATTGATTTGTTTGTTAGCTTGATTTGTTGTAGCTTAATAGATTGCATTTCCAGATTTCAGTTGGTTTACTTGCTTTCATAGGCACATCTCTTTTGGGTCAATAAAAGAACATAGATTTGCTTTTGGTAGTTTGTGAATGCTCTTTGGTTTCCAATATTAAACATCTCATTTGGGTGATTGAGGGCATGGATTCATTCCTTGTTTGCATAGGGGGTTAAATGTTCCACTTTTTGGACTCACCCTGTGTTTGCTTGGAAAGTTAAATATTCCATTGATTCCCTTTTTCATTTGTGGGTAGTATTGATAAGCAACTTTAGATTACTTTTGATTGAGCTTGTTAGCTAAATTGGGTGTTGAACTCGCTTATTTCTAATCGCCCCTCATTATTTTTCCTTTGGGTGCAAGGTTAGCATTCATACATGGGGGAGGGGTCTACTTGAAAAGAGCGTTAAGTGTTCCACAAAGTTCTCTTTTTCATGCTTTCTTGATCTCATTAGTTTTCTAAGGTGTGGAATCACTTTGAGTTTGTGTGAGGAGTTAAATGTTCCACTTTTGGACTCACTTTGAATTTGTGTGAGGAGTTAAATGTTCTGCTTTTGGACTCGCTTTGGGTTTGTGTGAAGAGTTAAATGTTCCACTTTTGGACTTACTTTGAGTTTGTGTGAAAAGTTAAATGTTTCACTTTTGGACTCACTTTGAGTTTGTGTGAGGAGTTAAATGTTCCACCTTGTGGACTCACTTCACATTCACTTGAAGAGTTAAATGTTCCACTTTTGGACTCGCTTCACATCCACTTGAAGAGTTAAATGTTCCACTTTTGGACTCACTTCACATTCTCTCGAAGAGTTAAATGTTCCACTTTTGGACTCGCTTCGCATTCATTTGAAGAGTTAAATGTTCCACTTTTGGGCTCACTTCACATTCGCTTGAGGGGTTAAGTATTCCACCTTTAGTGCTTTAAATACTTTTGATAGTGGATTGCTTGGAGCTAATTGGATTTTAGGATTGTTCTAACCATTGTGAAGCTAGCAAGTTGCTTTGTAGGTACTCTTGCTTGAAAAAAAAATAAATAAAAAAAAAAAATTTGATGCTTTGCATGCTAAAAGGGCTACTAACGGTTTTTGTAAGGCTGCCCAAAGCATACGAAAATAAATCAAGTGTTTGTTTAATTTCTTTGTTTATTGATTGAGTGCGGCATATACTAGTTGTTTCATTTCATAGGCACTTAATATCTTGTGGAAGGAATTTTGAGGTGGTAGGAGAAGTATGCTCTTCACCCTTGTGGTGAACCAGAAAATCTTGACCCATCTTAAGATTTTGGAAACAAGAGGATAATTGAACTTTGCTTGGTGTGTTTGGGAGAAGGCTTTGGAATAAGGGGAGTATGCTCTTCACCCTTGTGGGGAAACAAAATCCTTGAATCTCATAAGTTGATCCATTTTTTTTTTAGATTGTTAGAATCCTTTAGCGGGCCTACTCTTGAGTAATCAAGAGGAACAACCCAAGTGGGGACAAGCTAATATCGAGCTATTCCAACCCACTATAATCTCAAGGCTATCAAGGACACAAAACCTTGGTAGACGTAGTGCTTGTCTTTGCTTGATGTGAGTACCTGTGGGATTGTGACCATGAGGAAAATATTGAGCTAGAATGCTTAAGGTACTCTTGAGGCCGCGAGGTCCTAGTCCTTTACGAGGAGCAAGAGGGGTACTACGAACAGAAGCCCTTACTAAGAACCATTAGATAAAAGCCACCTTACTTAGCCGCTTAGCTTCTCAGTGCAAGATTGATCCAAGTGGAACAACCCGGATCACCTTAAGATACTCACCATATGTGTTCCTTTGGTTGTGTCTTTGGCACTTCCATGACAAAACCAACATCTATTGTGGGTAACCACTTTGTGTGAGGTGAAGGGATATCAAGTTGTGGGCCAAGTTGATAAATAATGAGCCTTGACTTTCTAGGATAGATATTGCTTGAAGTGTTTTCGAATGTGCTAAACCATTGTAAACATTCTCAACATACAACAATCGGTAGCATTCATAGGGTTCTTTTTCAATTTTTGATATCACAAGTGTTTGTCTTGGCAAGGTTGCTTTTGCCCTTGTTTCAAGTGCTTGAAGACACATTTGATCCCATACTATTTGCAAACCTGTCAATTCACTATTGTCATTGTGATTACATTCGAAAAATCAACCCTCAAACTAAAAATTTTGAACAGATAGTCTCAAAAACTAAGATTTTAAACTTCATTGGTTAAAGATTCGCACAACACTGAAGGTCTATCATGCTCTATTTTGAGAATTGTCACATGCCAGTTCACCCCTGCAAGTTTGTCGCCCCATTTGATGAAAAGTGGCACGCTGATAGCCTGGAAACTATCACCTGGCTTAAGGTGAAGTGTCGCCTAGATACAAACTGTCACATATTTTGCCTGGAAAGTGTCACCTGGGTAGTTTCTGCTATGTTTTTTAGTTTCAGTCAATTTCAGTTGCTGCTAGTCAGATTAAGTCTTGGAGTAGGTTTCTTTCTCTGTTGTTGAACACTTGTTTTGGCTCTAAATCTCTAGTTTTTGCCCTCTAGGAATAGCATCAATTGATTTACAAGGTCACTTGGGAAATAATTGTCAAGTTAGAAGGTTATTCTTGGTAAAAATGTTTATCTCTAAAATTGTTAGCTACATTCTTGGAAAATTTCAGTACTCTTATTGTCCAAATCATTTTCATTTAATCTCAATTTTAGTTATATTTCGGCCTAGCCCAACCTCCTGATTCAAAAGTGCAAGGGTAGTCACCCTTTGACTTGAAGCACCTCTTTGATAGTGTTGGTAAAGCCCCTTTTTCTATCTTTTCATTTCATTTTGGACAATAGAGAACTTTGATTATCCTAGTTTGGTGTTGACATTTTGAGAGGTCATCTTCTCATTAAGAATCTTTTTCTTTCATGTCAGTTACAACAAGGTACCAAGTCAATCAAGGGAAGCGACCCCCTGTTGTCTTTAGCCAGTTACCACTAGTTAAGATTCGTCAACAGCACAAGGGAAAAAAACCCCTTTTTGATCAATCTCCTAAAAGTGAATCTAAAGTTTGTTTTAATCCAAAAGGTAATCCTAGTGAAGTGAGCACCTCTTTAGCACCACTTTCATCAAGTATGGACATGAGTTACACTTTCACTCAACAACAAAGAGAAGCCATGAATCAAACTCTTGAGGATATTTTCCAACGGCATAGGAGTACCAGAGTGTATGGTGGTTCTTCTCATGCTAGTCCACCTGAGTCACCCCCCAACAACATAAGGTATTTTGATGCTCACCAACGAGCTGAGAGATATCATCGGCAAACTCACTCAGATTCAGGGTCACAACATGAGGACCAAAACAACAAGTCTAGTGACCACCACATCAACATAGCCAACACAATGAGGCATTCAAGACAATCTTCTCCACTTAAAGATACCTCTTGATATGCAAATACGAGATTGAAAAGCATTGAAAGGGAGAAGCAAGCCTATCTAGATGAACAAGCTACCAAAAAGGAGAAATTTAAACAACTAGAGGAAGAGGAATGTGCATTATTGGATATAAGAAAAAGAGTTGCCCAAGAAGAAGAAGATAGGCTCTATGCGCAACAACTCCAAAATTGATTTAATGGGAGGGGTACCAATAGTGGGACCAACTCACCCCCATCTACCCCTTCACCAAGTCCTAGAAGAAGGTCAAGGACACCCTCAAGGTCCCCAAGTCCTAGAGGAAGAAGGACTTCAAGATATGATCACCATAGGAGATGGTCACATCATAGACTTTCAAAACAACACTCCCAACGAGCACATCATGGTTCACAACATGGAGGAAGTTATGCCAACTTTGATAAAATGGATTTTATGACTATGTAACAAGAACCATCTTTTCAAGCATATGTGGAAAGATATGTGGAACAAAACAAGGACCAATTCCTAGAAAGTCTCATCAGCAAAGGTGCTAAGGTCCCATATAATTTTGATGTCCACCAAAAGATTAAGAAACATAATCCTTCAACCAATGAGGTGATCATGCAAATGCAAAAGGATATAGAAAGGATGAGGGCTCCTAAGAGCACATTTAATTTGGACTCCATATGTCCCAACCCTATTGACAAAAGTGTGGTGATGATTGAATTTCTTAAGAAGGTTAAGTTCCCAACTTATGACAAATATGATGGCATTGGTGATCCTCATGACCATGTTAGACAATTTTATATAATGAGCTTTGCTTTTCATCATGAAGACTCCTATTTAATGAGATTATTCCCAAGGAGTCTAAAAGGTCAACCTATGGAGTGGTTCACCAACCTTACTCCTCTAGTGAAGACATTCAAAGAACTTGTCCAAAGATTTGTCCAACATTTTGCTTACAATCTATCTAGGTCAGTCACAATGCCTGATTTGTACAAACTCAAACAAAATCAAGGAGAACCTTTTGTCACCTTCTTGCAAAGATGGAGATGGTTATGCTCAAAGTATCCTAGGACAATTCCTGAGGAAGAAAGAATAGACATCATTGTGAATAATTTAATACCAGAGCTAAGGTATGAGGTCAAGAAGATCCCATTTAATTCTTTTGATACCATGGTGGAAGTGGCATGTTGCATAGAGGATGTCCTAAAAGAACAAGGAATTTTGGCTAAACCAACTAATAACAACAATGGCCAAAACAACAACACTAATGGTAATAAGGACAAAAAGAACCTTTATTGGAACAAGAATAAGCAAGTGTTCAATGATGGAGTTGTTGACTCATCTCAACCTAAGAATGAAGGATTTCTTAATCTCTCCAATGTAGTCCAAGCCATGAAGTTGCAAACATCTTCAGCACAACAAGAGAATAAACCCAAGTATCAAGCGAGACCTAAAACAAAAAAGAGGCAATTTACCAAACTTGGGGACTCCTATGCAGACATTTTCAAGACATTAATTGCTCATAATTTGGTGCACCCCCAAGATCCTGCAAAACACCGCATACCAGATCCTAAGCCTCATTGGTGGGATGAGAAGGCTTTTTGTGTCTTTCACAATGGAATTGGACATGATATAGAAAATTGTTTTAAACTTAAGCATCTTGTCCAAGATCTTATTGAAAGTGGATGATTACAAGTTGATGGTTTAACCACTAATGCGGATCACAAAGCTTTTAAAGAACCCTTGCCCAAATATGAGAAAGGAGAGAATTCTAGCAATAAGAATGGCAAGGCTGCTATTAACTACACCTACACAAATGCGAAGAATGTTATTAACTTGCTCGAAGTTGTTGATGATAATGTCAACATGATGAGAGGGAAAGACCCTTATGGATATGATGTGGATTTGACTCCTATGCCTGATGAAGGACCCGTTGTGGTCTTAAGAGGTCCTCACTCATGAAGGATGTCTCAACCCCTCAATGCTGTCACTAGGAGCCAGTCTCAATCTCCTATTGTTATTAGAGGTCCTAGCTCTAGTAAATCTAAGCAGACCGTGTCAAAAGGTGCTCTCCCTAAATCTGCCATTGGTCCTAATTCAAACTATAACCTTATTGATCAATTACAATGCACACCAGCACAGATATCTATCTTTGAGCTTTTGGAATTGTCCCCTAAGCATAAGCATGTCCTTGAGGATGCCTTGTGAGTGGCTAATGTCGCTAATGATATAGATGTAGATCAATTCCAGAATATGGTCAACCACTTGGCTAGCCCTCACTACCTTACATTTTTAGAAGAAGATGACAAGTCATTAAGCCACCCACACAATTTGGCCCTTCATAGAGAGGTTATGATCCACAAGACCCGTGTCAGGCGCGTGTTGATAGATGGGGGTGCTGGGCTTAATATTTGTTCTTTGAGCTTATTGAAGGCCTTGGGTTATTCAGAAGAAGTCATTGATACAAGGAAGAAGATAACTATCAAGGCTTATGATGAAGCAGAACGTAGTTCTAAAGGATTGGTTGTTCTTCCTACCGGAATTGGTCCTGTAGAGAAAGATATTTTATTTCAGATTGTTGATGCCGGTCCTTTAGCTTACAATATTTTGTTAGCTAGACCATGGATACATGAGATGCAAGTGGTCCCATCTACTTATCATCAGTGTGTAAAGTTCCCTTACAATGGAATAGAATTCTGCAAACCCAATGATAGCACAATGCCAGTTAACACAATTTCAACAGGGTCTCATGTTCCTTTGAATAGGGAGGCCAGCACTTTTGATACTACATTTTAACAATGCAAGAATAAATTCAAGACCATAGATCTTGGTATGGGGGATTACAAAATGGATTCATTCACAAAATTGCCAATTTCCCCTAGGTCTTATGGAAAACCTTCTCAAGAAATGAAGCCCTCATCATCAGCCATGACATTGTTCGATAAGTTTGTAGAATCCTCAGTTCCGATTCAAGAGGAAAAAGAAGAGGTTGTCGTTAGGGACTGGATTTACCGAGAAGAGAAATACCTACATAATGAGAATTTTGCACCTTACCCTAGAGCTTATGGGAGAGGGTATACATTGGTCAAGAATATGGGTTATCCAGGACATGGTCCCCTTAGTCATAGGTTGGATGCTAAGGCTAAACCTCTTAACCATGCCCTTTTTGGACGAAGGAATAAGTCAATAGTTGGCTTAGGTTTTGAAAATAAGAAACCAAAAAGTGTCCCTATCTCAGCTACGATGGACAATGACAATGACTCAGACTACACACCTAATCTCTCTAATCAGTAAGACATGTCTGATGATTGGGTGCCATCAACAAATCTCCTTTGGGGAGATTCAAAAGCTTTGACAACTGACAGTACTCCTATCCTAGCTATGACGGATAGAGACTATATGAATGCTAGATTGACAATGGAAAGTGTTGATATCCTAGCTGCGACGGATAGTAACAATGCTAGTGTTACAGAAGGGGAAACTCTTCCCAATCTTGAGGCTTCTACATCACAAGGCCCAAATAATGATTCAGAAACAGACTCACATGAGTTCGAATGGGACTCACTTTCAGATGCAATAGTTGATTTGGACATGGATGTTGTCCATACTTATAGTACTTGACCCGATGTGATCAACGAGCCTAGTGTAGGACTAGAGGATTGGACTCCTCGAATTGTCTTAGTGGATGACGCTTCGTTTGATAGGAAAAATCCTGACTCGGGTATCTTAGGAGGGGACTTGATGAATCTCGATTGTATGGTCACCAAAGATAACGCCTTCCACATAAACAATGTTGAACCAGTCATTGACTTACCCCTTGTTCACTATGACCTAATTGACTGGTCTCAGCGACATCAAGAGCCTAAACTCCTCACTTTTCAGAATGACTATGAAATTACCTGCTATCTGAATGCTCTTGAACCTATAGTCTCTTCCACTAGTGAACCGACAACAAGTATGACAGAGCCTGATATTAAGTACCTCAGTCTAAAAATAAAATAAAATGAAAAAAAGAGAAATAGGTCTGATGGCAAAAACCACTTTGTGGCGGTGTCAGAACCAAAAATAGTAAAAAGAAAAGACGTATCCGAGGGTGAAAACCTCATTGAGGTGCCTAAGGATGGGGCACTTAATAACTTGCCAAGTTACTTCCAAGGCAGGTCATCAGTTCTTATTGAGCCTACGCAACCAGTGAATGTGAATACAGAAGAGGCTCCCCAAATAGTGCACCTAGCTCAGTCTCTATCAGCTGAAGAAAAAGAAGCATATACAAAGTTTTTGCAAAAGAAGAAAATCAACTTTTCTTGGACATATTTAGATATGCCAGGACTGGACACTAATCTTATTATGCATCATCTATCTATAGCTCCAGGAATAAAATAGGTTAAACAAAATTTGAGGAAAATGCATCCTCACATAGCTCTCCTTGTTAAAGTTGAATTAGAAAAACTCCTCAGTGCAGGATTTATTAGAGCTATTGATTATGCCGAGTGGATCTCAAACATTGTTCCAGTCTCAAAGCATGATGGATCCATTCGTGTATGCACAGACTTCAGGGACCTTAACAAAGCGTGCCCAAAGGATGACTTTCCACTCCCTAACATAGACATGATAGTGGATATGATGGCGGGTTATGAGATATACTCCTTAATGGATGGGTTTTCTGGATATAACTAGATAAAAATAGCTCCTGAAGATCAAGAGAAAATAGCTTTCACATGTGCATGGGGAACCTATTGTTGGAACGTCATGCCATTTGGCCTAAAGAATGCAGGAGCAACATACCAACAAGCTATGACCACAATTTTTCCTGATATGATGCATAAGAACATGGAAGATTATGTGGATGATACCTTGGCTAAATCTAGGAAATGGGATACACACCTCGACGATTTGGAAGTGATTCTAGATCGCATGGAACAGTTTCAACTTAGATTGAATCTGAAAAATTGTGCATTTGGAGTTACCTCAAGTAAACTTCTAAGATTCATACACTAGTACAAAAACAGCAATATATGACCAAATAAACTACCAAAAATTGTAGATAAATGACCAAATTTGGTCACATGACCAGTGGTAGTTTATTGCCGGTCATTTATCTCATGACCAAATTTATGACTAAACTATTTTAGTCATTTATTTGGTCATTGATTTGGTCATATATTTAGTCATTTATTTGGTCATTTGGTAGTTTATTTGGTCATTTATTTGGTCATTTGGTAATTTATTTGGTCATTTATTTAGTCATTTATTTGGTTGTTTATTTGATCATTTATTTGGTTGTTTATTTGGTCATTTATTTGGTTATTTATTTGGTCATATATTTGGTCATTAATTTAGTCATATAGTTAGTCATTAATTTAATCATATATTTAGTCATATTAGGGCACGATGGAATCGAACCATCATCCTCCTACTTGTAAAGTAGGTGCTCTTCCATTGAGCTAGTACCCTTTAAAGAATAATCATACCATGTATACTAGTACTTTCCACTAAACATGATTTCAAGTTTTTTCATCTATAGTTCAAGGGTAGCAAAGCTTAAGGGGAGGATGACTAGTGATACTTTAAACTCAATGGTGAAGTTATTCAATGTGCAATATAAGAATGGAGTGAATGACGTCATTGGAAAATACATTACATGTGGCTTGTTCCCCTTATTATAATGACAAGCATATATCTTTAGTGGAAATCAACCACATTAAATAGAGATAAAGTATGTACCAATGATCATATCTTCTACATTTTCACTCCTAATTAACCCATCAAAAGCTTTACTATTTTAGAAGTCCACACTACTGATCATACCTTCTACATTATTGCAGCTACAACCATATAAGCAATCCTCCATCAAGGTAAGTCGAGTGGAAAACCTAAAGCCCTGATTCTATAGACTAGTGCAGGATACAACAATTCTACAAATTATTCTCATATCCAACCTTATCCATATTAGTCTTGAAAAATAGTTGTGCTTAATGTCAGCTGAATGACTAAATACAATGGTGATAGACACTAATTTAGCGATCATGGTACATGTAGAACTCAGTTCAGATTCCTTGTTAGGACTTGAGAACAAACAAGCACTTGGGAAAACTACACGCTGAGACAAGAACTTTGTACATGCCAACACTAGTGTCCCAATTCGCACATCTTCATGAAAGAAAAAGATGAGACAAGCATAAATGAGAAGGGTATTGTTAGTTAGCACCATGTTTAGACAGGTCTTAAAAGTCAGGAATGCAAGCAAATATCATCCAAAACATAGAACATACAGCCACACAAGGACACAACACACAACATAATACAACATTTGACAATCATGTGATGAAGCCCCTACCCAAGCCCTTCTAAAATATCCATCGCTTGAATTTGAAAACAATACTTACGATAAGCAATTGCATAGTCAGGCCTTATTTGAATGGCTCACTTATAGCACACAATTGCCTCTTGAGGCCTTCCCATTGCCTAAAATTGGAAATATCTAACAAATGAATATGAACACCTAACTTTTCACAGCTGAAAGTGAATAGTAAAGCTCCAAACAACTGATGGAATATGGATGAAGTGACTGAGAGGGGGGTGAATCAGTCAACCATAAAAACACTTCACAATTAATTCTTTGCAGATCCTTTAAGATATCTTAACAATGTTGTCTGTTTTAGCACTCGGTAAATAGATTTCAGTAACTTTGAAGATGCATAAAGTATTAGCAATATTATCTTTAGATATTCATTAGTGCATGTAAATGATTGAGGAAGCAATTAAGAACACAAGAGACACAAGATTTAACGTGGAAACCCAATATGGGAAAAACCACCAATGTATCTAGATACTGATTTTCACTTTTCTGAAGTGATGCCCGGTTAGAAGCCAACCCGGTAAAAGGTTACAAAACACACTGTTAGGTGTGACCTTGTTAGAGGATTTAAAACACCCTGCTAGGAGTGGCCTGGTAAGAGGTCTTGAAAACAATTCAATGGAATTGTCACCTTGTTAGAGGATTTATATTATGGCTGTTAAACCAACTCGGTTAAGAGATTTTGAATTCACTGTTACAATGATAAGAAGGTAACAATGAAAAAAAAAATGACCTGTATAATAATGCAACTGTCTTGCTGATTACAGATCTCTGTTCTGCATAAGTCTGATCCTCTCTGATCGAATAAATCTCTACTGCTCCTCAAGGATATCTGAACATCCTTCACAAACTCGCATATATCTTTCCTTCTTTTCTTCTGTAAATCTTCTGCTGTGTGTTGTTTATTTTTCACATTTGACCTTTTATTTATATGATTTTGGATTAGTCAAATCGACATTATTTAGTATAACAGTCGGCTGAATTAAGTAAACTCTATTTGCAAAAATCCTTCAAGGGCCGACAGTGCTCGGTGACCATATCTCTTATAATTTTTCGGAGACCGAGGGAACTCGGTAAACACCAACAATCCTTCACCTTTGATAACCGACTGAACTCGGTAAACACTAAACTTTCTTCGCCAACCGAGTGAACTCGGTAAACACTAGACTTTCTTCGGCAACCTAGTGAACTCGGTAAACACTAGACTTTTCTTCGACAACCGAGTGAACTCGGTAAACACTAGACTTTTCTTCGATAACCGAGTGAACTCGGTAAACACTAGACTTTTCTTCGATAACCGAGTGGACTCGGTAAGCACTAATATCCCTGTCTGGCAGACCGACTGAGCTCGGTAGAAGCAGATTGCTGCGAACTATGACATAGTGTGACATCAAAGACAATACATAATTGAGTAGCAATTTCCTTCAGACAATTGTTTCCAACAACAACAACAAAAATTTACCTTAAGAACATTCCCTTGATTCAAATGAGCATCAGCAAAGTTAGGTTTAAGTTTGATTGCTTCCTACATATAAACCCAACAATCAAGTCCAGAATTACAATAACAAACTTTTCTAGGAATTTCTTCCACATGAAAGGATACACATGAGAACAAAAAAACTACGATCTTGTTGCACATCTTGTTCATTAAGAACATATGCTTCTTCATGGATAAAACCCAAGTACTGTGTGAAATGTACTAGGCCTAGTATAACAGTTATACCTTATAATATGCAAGGGCTTTCGTATAATCTCCTGCTTCCATAGACAGGCCAGCCAAATTTGACCATGCAATTGCAAAAGTTGGTTGTATGCGCAATGCTTCCATATAGCATAGGTATGCCTGTTCACATTAAAATAATGAAAAATGTTCAGCAATTTCCTACATCAAACAGCTTACTTAGAAGAAGCAAATTACCAATCAGGCCAACTTATAATATTTTAGCTCACAAATCCTTGCACCACACTGAAAATTGCAGCAGTCAAGTATTTAATTTATATCATCCAGCAAAGTATAAAGAGAAAAACACAGAGCTTACATGTTGAGTTAATCCTTGTGCCTTCAACAAATTTCCAAGGTAGTTGTGTGCATCAACCTATATAGCATAACATAAAAATTACAACTAGAGAATTCAACCCAACTCTTGAAGTACATATAAAATGTACAATCTCAAAGAGAGAAGCTTACAAGACGAGGATTCAGATGAAGAGCTTGACGACAACATTCTGCAGCTTCTCTCAACCTTCCTTTCCGCATGTATGCACTGGCCAGATTCGACAACGCATCACAAAAATTTGGCCGTAACTTCAAAACAAAATTGGACACATGTAAATTAAGAACAATGTAAACACAAGATGAGGAAAATATTGAAACTAGATCACCTAGTCACCAAACAACATAAAGCAAATGTAATACCAATAAGCTAAAAAATAAAAACTTCTTCCATACTCCAACTTAATGATTTGAAAAGAAAACACTAAGTGGATCTTACTACACATTATGTATTGTGTGTTCAATGGGATGCATGTAAAATGACCTCCAAAATCAAACACCTAAAATTCATTGAAAGATGTCAAAGCCTAAAAGTGACAAAAGTGAGTTTCGAAAGATGATAAACATCAAAAACACATTTTCCTTCAGATGTGCACTAAACTTGACCTTAATAACAGAAGAGAAAATCATTGGACAGAATTCAAATCAACTATCAATGTGCTAGTTAAATTGACAAATTATAGAAACAGAACTCGGAAAAAAACCTATGTTTAATCATAAGTAATTAAAAACCACCAGTTGCACTGTGCTGATTCTAACCAACAAAGTTTTTAGGTGAGCTGATAATCAATCTGTGGGTTTTGGTGCATTATAAAAAAACAACTTCTTTCTTCTATAAGTAACTATTTTTTTCATTTTCACATTGTTTTCTCTACTTCACACTCCAAGAACGAAGAATTTCAGAATTTGAGAGTAACAGATAATATTGAAACTTTATGCTTCAACTTTGTTGTTCTTTCTATGCGGTATATTTGGCATAAAATAACTATTGCAGTTTTTTCCATATTTTATTGTATTTTAGCAGTTATTTTATCTGTTGCATTTTCCTGTGTTTTTTCCATCTTTAACTCATTTAATTGAATTCCAATTAACTTAAAAGTTTTCATGTCAATGTAATTCAATTAGCCCTTTCTTCTCATTGTAAATGTTTAAAATAATTTATTATGCAACTTCATATTGGTTATTTTATCATTACTTGATAGTTTCTTGTCCATGTTAAAACTAAGCCCTTCCACATGATCAGAAAAAATAACCAGGTCTTGTTCAAGGTCCATGTGACCCAGCCAAATTCTAGCCCAGCAGAAAATAACACCATCCTTATAACCATCACCAACCCCATTTTACTTAATCTGTTCCCCACAATTCAATTGTCTTTATTGAAGTCATCTAATAAAAGCATATTATATTATTAAACAACTTTTAGTCAGTCAAAAATTACATTTAGTTCACTAATAAAACACTAATAACCCAGAGCTCTCAAAAGAAGTAGCGAGACACATTAAAGACTTTCCAAAATCAATATCAGACATAACACATATTTAAAGACTTCCCCTTACACGTGCTCCATATATATATGAAGCATCCAATTACCACATAGGAGACTCAAGCCCATAAAGCCAAAAGAACTAATCAAAAATTTGAATAAATGACCCAACATTTCTCATAAATTATTCCAGTACCAATCTAAAGAAACCAGGGTTTTAGATATACCTCAATAGCAATTAAATATAACTGGATAGCCAGGTCAATATTGCCTTTCTCCTGGGCCAGAAACAACAAGAGAGTTGACATTAACTTTTGATGCACAACAAGTCACTACATTTATATTGAGTCAAATCAGTTAACAGAATTGGCAAATATTTATTGAGCCATCCAACTTGGTAGAGCAGAAAATAATACCTTCCAAGCATTGGCCATATTCCCAAAACACTCCGCAAATTGAGGATCAATCCTAATTGCCTCCTCATTTTTGGCAATGCACATATCAAAATCATGCAGCTGCCCAGATATCAAAATTAAAAGATTCAGTAGCTGTACAAATAACAAAAACAGATGCAGCTTGGGGACTTGTATTTCACTGTTGATAAGACAAATCGTCGTAGAGAATAAACCAATTAAATAACACAATCATGATTTCACAACTCTAAAGAGCTCAGTTCCACTTAATGGATGAGCATACCTGATAATATATTGCCCCAAGAAGAAGAAGATTGTCTGTACGTTGAGGATTCTTCTCATAAACAACATTGGAATGTTCCAATGCCTGTGCATAGCTGTCAGCTTTGTATTTTTGATGAGCAAGAGCCAACAACATGTCTTCATCTACTGTAGCAAAAGCAGAGACTCATTCTTTACTATTCTTGATATATACACATGGCTAACAGTAAGCATTAATAACAATGCGAATTCAAAATATAGTTCATTACACTAGGAGATTCTATAGGAAAAATCAGCAAACTTTCCTCTTATAACTCTTTTACAAAATAGTGGTAAATACAGTTAATACCAAAAGAACAAAGGATTTGGTCTTCTCTACTAATACAGCATCAAAACACAATTGGAGATAATGCATGATAACTAAAGACATAAGAAATGGAATGAGATTGTGTTCATGAGTTTTGGAGTTGAGTTTGCACCTACTATGGTGGCTTCAACTTCTGTAGAAGAGCTTCAGTCAAACTTAGACTATACCAAAATGAAAAAAAGGCATCCAAAGAAGTTCCCTTTGAAAAGTTTGAATCTTAGTTATTATGAAAGTTTATTCACAGGGATTTCATGTGGTCTTTGTTTCATATTGAATGGTTGAGTATTCTGAGATAAGTTTGATGCCCTAGGCGGACTGGGCATGTGCATTTCCCATTTTCTTGGTGACAGTAAAAACAGTCTCGGTTTAGAAGATATAACTTTATAATGGACCGTTGGATCTTTCTAATTTTTATATATATTAGGCAAAACCTAGTTTGGAACATTCTGACCAGACGGATTTTCAAAATGTTTTTTGGTTCTCAAGTTATTATCAACAGAGTACAGGTATATCAAAACTGTTTTCATCCTGTCAATGTTGTGATAGGAAATGCAGAAAACTTCTTTATGGATTAATTTATGGAAGATTCCATGAGTGAAGATAGGGTATGGAAACCTTAAGGATCAAGATAACATGAATGGATAAGTTGATAATGTTCTTGAATTTGGTTTGATAAAGTAAGTTAATGGAACCAGTTATGATGTTTTGAGATTGGATGTTGGATCATAGGACCTTTGTGTGAACCAGTTTGGTACCTGAGAAACCTTGTATTGTGAATATGTTTGAAGGTGCTTATGGTTCACTGATTTAGAGATGATATTTTCCTCTGACAAGTTGTTCATTTGTTGAAGGATATTGGATCATCAGGATCCTAAGGAGATTGTTTGGTGTTTCAAGATGCTCTGCGTTAATCTGATTTTATGCAATTCAATCCTCTGCCTTGTTGTATGATATGTTTGTAAACATGACCTTGCCTGGATGAAATTCATAGAAATTCTATCCTCAGCTTCACAATTTTTTGAGATTATGTTCAAAATATTCATTATCATCCTGCAACTACATCACTTCCTGCAACTACATCACTTCCTGAAACTTTATATACAAAATATTTTAGCATGATGATAGAATAATTACAGCATCGTCAACCCTACAGCTAACAATTAGGTGACAATTGATAAAATACATGAAGGTTGTCAGAATGAATCTTACTGAATCATTGATTCAACATATGGATCTTTCTTTCTTAGCAACACTATTCAGGCACAAATAGATAAGTTTTTGAAGTTGCAGAACAAATAGATAAAGAACAAGATTAGCCAAGTAATTTTCTGCATCAACAATCCAAATGCCATCTCAATATATATTTTACAAAAACGGAAAAGTATCCCCAGTAACTCGCAATACAAAAAATTAAATATTTCATTTATGCAAAAGAGCCTAAAGAACTGAATCTTATTTCTCTAACGCTTTCCAGATCCCCAGATTTCTTGGCAAAGGGAACCCTGCATAAGTTTCCCAGCATCAACTTGAATAGCCTTTCCTTTCACTATGGCAGATTCAGCAGCCATACCAATTTGAAGGAAGCATTGATCATCATACACAATAACCAGAGCCTGGCAACATGTTATATCTGCCAAAGATTCCCATGCCCTGCTCCCATCCCAATTCCAGCCATCAAATTCTATTTATATTGTTGAACAAACTGAAAAGAGCAATGACAATTTGCAGAAAATATTGGATAAGAGCAGCAAACTGTTCACATCAAACAAATTAGTTATGGGTCTTTAAGTTCCTTATTATATTAATCAGCATGCAGTCTGGAATGTTTCCAAAACACAAATAATACCTATTTTTTTCTTCATGAGAATTAATCTTCATGAAGTATTGTGTTACATCCTGTAAATTCATTTTTGTGGCATCTTCTAGCTTTAAGTAAGTTGAGTTTAAGGAAAACAGCACATAGCTCATGATCACAACATGGCACAAAAGCATTAGTTGCTTCTTCCTCACTCAATCTATCCCTTCTCAATGAAATGCACAACTGCAGGTTTCCAATGGCTTTTATCAGAAAATAAGTGAGTAGAAAAGAAGTTTAAACTACATTCCTAGCTCATTTCTCCTTTCCCTAGCTCAGCATTTTGAAATGATCACTTAATGACTTTTCACGTAATTACTCATTTTGAAATGATCACTTAATGACTTTCTATGCATATCTGTAACCAATATTGTATCCATTTTTATGGAACTCTAAGCAGCCAGCCCTGATATTTAGTTTCTTTATTTTATAAAGAGTTTTAAGGCTTCCAAAGTCCTTTCTATATAATGCATTGTCACGATTAAGATTTTCTGTACGATTGCAGATTGGATCTCTTTATATGGATAGTTCTTTAATGTATATTATTTATTAGTACAAATTGAAAAGTGATTTGACAATAAAAAATAATCAAGCTATTTAAGCCTGATAAAAAGACATCATAAATCCATATGACAACTTAGAATCCAGTAACCCCACCTTGTGTCCAAGTGGAAAATACATGGCATACAATCTGCCTGTTAACTCCATCTCAGTTGTGGTGAAATTAGCTTCTACACAATTTTCCTGTGCTTAACTTGAATAATTTGTGAAATAATCTATAACAAAAACAGAGTCCCACTAACTACTGGTTAAACATAATTTGTATAGCACATAAATTCATAATCAACCCTAAGTATATTTCAATGCCATTTAAGTAAATAAGCATTCTGAACAATATTTTTCTTCTACATTGCTGCATACTTGCAATCAAACCATATGTACTGAGATGACAAATCAATGTTATTTTGGGGGCATTTATCCAGAAACGACTGTGTTCTATTCACTTTTCTTTATCAGATTGTGAATATAACATATTGTTTCCACATTAAAGTTTTTTTAAAAATGTGAAATGTAGATAACAAATGGTGATGCCCTAGATCCGTCAAAGTGGTAATTTACTGGTAAAAACATGAATCATTAAGTTCCATTGGTCTTTGGCATTGAAAATGAAATTTTTTGTGTTGTTAAAGTATGGAATAAGGTGACAGAAACATGGGAGGTCATAGTCCTAACCAATTTTGTATTGAATGGGTTGTTTTAAACAAAGAAGTTGGAATCATACAATACTAAATAACAAAATAAAACTAGACCTTTTCCTGTCAAACAATACTGTGGCAATTGAGTCTATTTGTTGGTGATAGAACCCATGGAGTATTAAGGCATTAGTTGTGTCTATTTGTCATCAATGTTTGGTTTGTGATACATTGATCTTGATTATGGATCATGCAAGGACGGCGAGGACTTGTGGGTGGAATCTAATTCTGCTATGCATTGGAACACACTTGAAGGTCAAAATGGAGTTGAGGAACAGTCAAGCTTGTCTCGTCAATTTCAATTAGATGGTGATTTGATGAGCCCTTCACTATCAAAAGAACAATTGTTCAGTATGTCTGATTCTCTCCTAATTGGGCATATTCAGAACTAGACACGAAGGTATGTTGATGTCTCTGCTCAATTGTAGATGTATTTTCTCTTATTTGTAGATATCTATTTTCTATTAATGCAGCAGTGGAAGACATTTTTATTCTCATCACTGAGTTACTAATGTTGTGTTTTTTAAATTATAAAAAAATAGAAGCAACAAAAATAAAAAGAAATATTAATGTACTCTTTGTGATCGAGAAACTAATTTGTCGGTTGATCATGACAAGTCCTAATAAAAAGAAAATTCATAGGACGTGTAAAGGATATCTATAAGTATAAATTGTCATGTATGTTTGGGGAATTTGAGGTTTTAGTGGATGTTTTGGGCCCAGGTGTTCTATGATGTCAAGCTCCTCCTCATTCTCCTGCAAGAGTACCTTTTTATGTTACTTACAGTGATATGTAGGCTTGCAGTGAAATACAAGAGTTTGATTATCATGCAGGTCCATCTCAAGACATGATTTCTAGATCAGATATGGATGATGAGGCTCAACAAAAATGATGTTTGCAAGATTTACCAAAGGATGGTTTGGTGTAAAGGCTTTTGAAACTCTCAGGCAAATTTTATTCACAAGCTGCAAAATTAGATTTGAAGATGTATTCTACCATCAGACTTTGTAGACTCCTTGTTATAACATTATTCTAATTGTCATTACATTTTTCATGATAGGAACCTGTATGGTACTTGGGGATGGAACATTGACTCCTGCAATATCAGTTTTGTTAGTGGAATTCTGTTAAAGGGCGATAATCTAAGCCAAAATTCTATTGTGGTAATATCGGTTGCAATTTCGCTGCTACTATTCCTTTTTCAAAGATTTGGTACCAGTAAAGTGAGTTTTATGTTCTCAACTGTAATGGTTATCTATTTTTTTACTAATTCTCTTATTGGGATATACATTATTATCAAGCATTACACAGTAGTGTTCAAGTGACTTAATCCTTACTACATTTTGAAGTTTCTTCCAAAACCAAAAAAAGGGTGGATGGTTGCTCCTTGGAGGTGTTGTCTTGTGTATAACAGGTGTTGAGGTGTTGTATTGTTCCATGTTTGATATTTGATCTAGTGCTATTGAACAAGAAAAACAGAGACCTTCAATGTCAATGAATAGCAAAGAGGAATTTCTACAACCAGTGACATACAATGCAAAGACAATCACTAGTATATATATGATGCTCATTAATGAAAATGATTTGAATAATAATCCATAAATAGGAGCAGCAAATAACAGTGAGGTGCAAGGATGCTTCCAAAATAGTATCATTTAAACTATTTTCAAACAAGTCAAAGTAGAGTGATAATTATGCATTAAACGTGGTACTCACTGTCAAGGAGAGCAGACAAGACAAGAATGCCAAAAGAAGTGTCAACAATATGGAAGTTAGCCATGAAGACCAAGGATGAAAAAATACTATTATGAGAATGGAATAAAACATGTCTTCAGCATTGGTACATTATTATTTTGGATGAAAACAAAGAAGCAATGGGTATAAAAATGGTACTATACAGTGAATTGACTGTAGATGAATTGTGATTTATTGTTATTATGATGCAAAGACTGGTTTCTAAACTACAACAAGAAGACAAAAATAGTTTTTGAAGCCATTTTCATGAGACATGTTGTTGTTATGAAAAAGATACTTTTATAACATTTTTTAAGTAGGATGAAGTGCATTGTAAGCTACTTTTATAATATTTTTGAAGTAGGATGTTAATTACAAACAAATAAGCTCTCTGTATAATGAAAAATTAATAAGCATTTGAGGGCTTGGAAAGTGAGAATATTATTTGTGCAACTGATCTCATTGGCATTGGCATTGTTTGTGAATCAACTAATGCCTTTGATGAAGAAGAAAAAGAAGATGAAGATTAAGATAATCCATTAGATGATTGAAACTTAGTAAAAAGGTCTAATTGTTGAAAGTTAAAACAATGATACTTGAACTCAATATTATTATTTTAATATTTTGATGTTGATATGATGCTATGATTATAATTTTATAATGTTTTTGTTGTTTTTATGATACTATGTGGCATTCTAATCTTAATTCATGATTCTAGATTGCATACATGTGTGTGTATAATATATATATTTGAGGCATTTTATATGGATAAAGCCCCTTACCTTTACTGAGAAGAATTATCTATTTTTAGAACAGGTTTGTATTACAAACCCCTTCTAGTAGGATCACTAAAACCCCCAAATCTAAACTGTGACAATTAGTCAAACACTTGGCATGCACTGAATGGTTTTGCTTGTAATGATGTGTTTCAATGTGATTATTGCTTTGGGCACCAATTTTGCAATTGAGATAACAATACCAATACAATGTGCAACAATAAATCTCAAAGCAAAGTAAAGACTCACTACAAATATATCAGGAACTCCTCTAATTCTGAATGACTGATATCAACACTAATCAATACAAATTTCAATGCCAAATCTGATCCCTGTTTAAAGACTGTTTACTGATTATGTATGATGGACTGTTACCACTTGCAATTCAGATTTCAGTACATTAGGCTATTGTCTAACAAGACAATGCAATGGCTCACTATATCACTAAACTGATTACAATATACCAATGTCTGGACACAATGGACTGCATACATGACTGATATAATGATCATACCAAGCATTCCTTTACTCCATTCAATGCACCATCAAAACTGGAAACCGCTCCTAATATCCTGATTTGCAACGCTGTTGAAGTCCAATACCAAGTAGACCTGAACCGATCCCAAACTGCCCTTGAGACTCTGTTGTGTGCTGTACTGTACAGAGCTGTACCAGGTCGTACATCTACGGCACCTGTAGAAAATAATATGCAGGGTTTTGACACCCCAAATTTATATCAATGGGACCGCCAATAAGGTATTAAGGTCCTCCCCAAGGCACAAAAATTAACTCCAAGTATCTAGGGAGATATGAGCAAAATTTTGAATCCAGGCTCTGATATAGAAAGTCTGAAAATGTGCCAAATTTTCTTCAATCTATCACCAAAATGATTCACCAATGCAAGAGGTGAATTCAAACCCTTATTCCAACCACAAAAAAACCCTTGCAACAAATTCTCAATGAAGTACCAATGAGATCGCTGAGTACCAACTCCAAACTTGCAACCCTTCAGTAGATATTTCACTACCTCAGTTATGCCAATCTAGGGGAGTGATCGTTCCCAAAGATCGAATAGTATTTGCAGACCCAAAAGACTACAAATTGCTTCACAATGAAGAAGTAGAAGAAATCCCAAATCCAAGCATGTCCAAATGAAAGCCCAAGCCCTCTATTTATTCTTTTCCTTGAGAAGTTGCTAGAACTTCTAGAAACATCCAATTATAATGTACTTTATAATAAAATAACATTATAATAATAAAGTACATCTCTCAACTCAAAATTATAACAATGTAGGCCCAAATGCCTCATAACTGAATGTAGGCCCAACTACGACTAAACGTAGGCTCAAGACTGAACGTAGGCTCTACTACAACTGGATGTAGGCTCAAACTGGATGTAGGCTTCACTACAACTGCATGTAGGCCCAAACTGGATGTAGGCTCTGTCAGCAATATGCAATCAAATGATCAACATAATGACCCTCTCTCCAAACCATTTGCCTAGAGAGTCAATGATAGGCAAATCCATCATGCCAAACGATGTCAGCCAAAATGGGGACATGACAAGGTTGGACTACTGAAGTTTTGGATAGACTAGGTACTTAAGTAGTAATGTTCACCCTCATTTCTTATGTTGGCAATGGACCAGTAGTCTTTACTTGACAATCTGATAAACTATCTATGAATCTATTGTAAACGTCTTTCAGATGCATGTTTTCCAAAAAGAAAAATGAAACCCAAATATAGCTCTGGTAAATATTATTCATCATTTTCAAGTGCCTAAACTAGTAAAACCATTAACTAAAAATTTCCATGCATTCAACTTTAACGGCACAGAAGTAATTAAAGTCATAACATACCTGTGTACTTTTCATATTCTTCTCCCTTGTAAAATATCTTAAACGTAGGGTATGAATGAATATCAACTTTTGAACAAATCTGGTTTACTTGTGCTACAATCCACCTGTGCTATCTCCACTGAGTCCTAACCTTCAATAGCCTTTCCAAATTCATCCCACAATGAATCTATCTTCTTGCTGTAAATATAAAAAGCATTGAATTTAAGAAAATAATCTAAAGTTCTCCAAGTCAGATAAGGGAATCACAACAAATAGAAAAACACAATAAAAAACTGGAAAATTTTCTCCTGGAAGATGCAAGGATGATATCAAGAAGTACTAATTCAATAAGCTTAAGATTTAAGAATTTACCAGTGTTTGCACCATGGCACAAAGAACTAAACAAACCATAGAGTATCCTTCTCTTTTACCTGAATTAGAAAATCATAAAAACTGTTAAGCTATGTCATGACCCTGAATAATCAGGAAATGGAAAAATCAATTGCCATTATTTTGATCTAAGGTACAACATTTTTACATGACAAATTTGACTAAAGAGGTTTATGTCTAAATGATATTAGCCAGATCAAAAACCTAGGATCCATTTCAAGGGAGATAGTTTGAATGTAATCCTAAATTATTGGCAATTGCTTTCTCTTTACCTAAGCCTGTGATTGCAGAGGTTGCATTTATTATTTCTTTTAACTTAACAAGAATATATTTTTATGGAAATAAAAAATAGATGGATCGGGACCTATTAAGTATGCACAATTCTATAACTTCAGGGATAAAGGCCAAGTGAGTAGAATTTACAAATCCTATAGCTCCTATGATTCTTAAACTATCTCCAAGAGATCCTTTTCTATAATGTCTATATTCCACGATGATTCATACAGGTTACATAAGGCTTTCAATATGATGAACCATTCTTTTTAATGCTTCTAGCCACCTAATTGACTTCCTCCAAAAAAAATGAGACACCAAAAATCATCTGCTACTCTATAATTTCCATGCAGAAGTTTTATTAATTTATTTCATGGTTTCCTGCATATGGTTTTCTACATTTGCATATGGTTTCCTACATATACATTCTGGGAAATCTATGGTTGGAACTTGGGATGGGTATTTCATATGCCTCCTTAGATTTGTGTCTAACTAGCATGATTTGGCCTTTGATGCTTTTTTTGACTAGTACATCAATGCATGATGATCTGTATAGAATATAAATTGTGTAATCAATAAGTAATGCTTAATTTATTGAAGATCATATGTATTAATGAAGTTTCCCGCTATTGTAACAAAAAAATACTTATGCCTCTTGGATACATGGCTCAAGGAAATAGAAATCAATGAATGAAGATAAGTTACACAAGACACAAGCAACATATAGATGTTGTAAAATTGAAATATCAACTATTTTCCATTACTAAGGATGTGAATGAATTCGATCAATAACAAAAATAGATATATGCTAGGGGATGGTTTATGATCCAGATTCAAAACCCTACCTCCTAGATTGTCATTTATTGATCTAGATGGGTAGATAAGATGTTTATGAATGAACCTTACTTCTCTATAGATTCCATGCAATGTGCCATGAACAATGTAATAGGTTCCAGCTACTAAAAATGCGTTCAGAATGAAGATGATATTTCAGCACCTCCATAAACTCCTTCAACGCGCCATACACCTTCTATGATGTTCAATGTGGTGCTCCATCTCAAAGAAGAATGACAAATTTTCCTCTACCAAACAGTGGAGAGTCGACCAAGAATGATCAAAATGAAACCCTAGGTAGAGGTAGTTTCACTTTGGCACCTCTACTTTCATTTCACTTTGGCGCCAAAAATTATAGAGAATTAGATTCAAAACATTTTATTTAGTCATTTTTATCTATGTCTAATTATTTATTCATGTTTTTTTATCTAAATGATTAAACTAGTTATTTATTTAGTCATATATAATTGTAAAAAACTAGTAGAATTTAGTCATTTTTAGCTGTCATAACTAAAAATTTTAGCCATGTGATCATTTATTTGTCATATTTCTACTAGTGGTTTATCCTTAATTTGTGGTCATATTACTTCAACATTACCCATAAGATAAAGTTAACAATGATGGTACTAACATATAATGGATTGTCAGTTACAGCCAATTGGAATTGTAAGTATTGCAAATGATCAAGCTTCCAAAGCTCATGTTCCAGACACCTGGATATGTTATCATTGCCTAAATCCTTGAAAAATGATTGTTCAGATCACAAGTCACATGAAACCAAGTGCAATGATTTACAATAGTTGGGTCCCAGGTTTGCAAAATATTAATGGTCCATAAGGAATTGGGGAGGGGGATGATAAAAAATGCACAAGGCTTAACCATCACGTCCTTTGGATGGGGATAGGTCTAAATAAAAATGGGAAAATTTTAATACATAAAGAAAAGAAGACTTTTGGGGGTTTGAATAATATTTGTTTCCATTTAAAAGTCACCTAATAAAAACATACGGTCAATTATGTTCGAGTTATTTTTTATTCAAATATTATAACTTGATCACTTCCAAGGTTGCAAAGGTGTCTTTTAAATGCCTTGTATGGACATTGTATTTTTCATCTATGATTGATCTAGACAATTATACAATCTCTTATGACATCTTTTGTGCATATAACAGTGTAGATTATAGCTATGAAGATGCATAGCTTAGTCTTTGTAACAAAAAATAGGTAACAAGTTTAAGGGTTAAATATTTCACGCGTGCAACCAAAATCTAATTTGATTTGAAGATCTAATATTAGATGCAAGTCAAATTTGTTTTTAGACATGAGATGAGAAACCAATTCGAAATAGTAAGCCATGATTGAAAATTTGTTTGATGAAAATATGCTCTCACAATAAAATGAATGAAATTGTGGAACCAAAAAGGAAAAACCCCTCAAACTATTTATTTGGTCATTTTATCCGATGACCAAATTGGTCATTTATTTAGTCATTTTACCCAATGACCAAATTGGTCATTTATTTAGTCATTTATTTGGTCATTTATTTAGTCATTTTAGTTGTGATTTTACCCGATGACCAAATTGGTCATTTATTTAGTCATTTATTTAGTCATTTTAGTTGTGATTTTACCCGATGACCAAATTGGTCATTTATTTGCCAAATATGATCAGTTTTGGTCATGTGACTAAAACTTTTAGTCACATGACTAAAAGTTTTAGTCACTTAGTCATTTATTTGCCAAATTCTACTAGTGATAATTTCAGCAAAAGGAATAGAGGTTGATCCTGAAAAGGTCCAAGCTATCCTAGATATGCCACCTCCAAAGAACATAAGTCAAATGAGAAGTCTTCAGGGATGACTCCAATCCATAAGGAGGTTTATGTCACAGCTTGCAGATAGAGCACAACCATTCAATAAAACATTGCATAAGGGGGCCACATGTGCTTGGAATGAGGATTGCCAAAAGAGCCTTGATCAAATAAAATAGTATTTGGCTAATCCTCCAATTTTGATGCCGCCTATTCCTGGGAAACCATTGATTTTATACATTTCAGCAATAGAATCTTCCTTGGGGGCATTGTTAGCTCAATTAAATGACACTGGGAAGGAAAGGGCCATATACTATATCAGTCGTACTCTAGTATTTTATGAGATCAATTATAATAACATTGAGAAGTCTTGTCTCGCTGTAGTGTTTGCTTCCCAAAAGTTGCGACACTATATGCTTGTTCATACTATACATTTGGTTGCAAAAATTGATCCTCTTAAGTACTTGCTTAGTAAGGCTGCCCTCACAGGTAGACTTGCTAAGTGGATGATGGTTTTATCTGAGTTTGATATAGACTACATTGAGAGAAAGGCCATAAAAGGGAAAGCTATTGCTGATCAGTTAGCTAATTTTCCAGTTAAGGATAGTGTGCCTATTCAGGTAGAGTTCCCAGACGAACATATTCTATACATGACCACCCACACTTGGAAGATGTTCTTTGATGGTTTCAACATGCAAAATGGATCAGGTGCGGGAGTATTGTTTGTCTCTCCTCATGGGTATAATATACCAAAATCCTACAAGCTTTTATTCCCATGTACAAACAATATTGTAGAATATGAAGCATTAACCAATGGATTGAAACTAGCTATAGAATGGAACATAACAGAGTTGCATGTCTTTGGGGATTCACAGTTAATTATCAACCAAGTCAATGAGGAGTATCAAACCAAGGATGATAAATTGGTACCTTACACAAAGATGGTTGAATCATTGAGATGTTATTTTACCTTTGTGACATTCCAACAGATCCCTAGAGTAGTAAACAAAGCTACAGATGCTATGGCTACATTAGCTTCACTCCTACAGTTGGAACAACATGAATCCAGATTTGAATTCTTGGTGGAAGAGCTAAACCACCCCATATTTGACTCATCTGAAAGCAATGTCATTTTTACCCTTGTCGCACATGAGTCTTCCCACTATGGTGCTATCTATTCATATCTACGTGATGGCATCATCCCTAACACTTTCAACCGTTCTAAACGTTGAAACCTCATCCATAACGCCTCTCGCCACACCCTTATCTCTAGTGATTTATATAGGAGGGGTTTAGATGGGACACTTCTTAGGTGCTTGGAAAAGAAGGAATCTGACCAAGCGTTAGTTGACATTCACGAGGGCATTTGTGGTGGACACTCTAATGGTCTTGCCATGGCCCGAAGGTTGCTTAGGGCAGGGTATTACTGGCCCACAATGCAAATTGATGCAGTAGTTTTCTCTAAATCTTGTGAGAAATGTCAAAAACATGGAAACCTAATTCACGCTCCAGGGAGGGAGCTAATTCCTTCTATTTCTCATTGGCCATTTCAGCACTGGGCCTTTGACCTTGTTGGAAAAATTCACCCCAATTCATCAGGTGGACATAAGTTTATCATCACAGCTACTGATTATTTCACGAAATGGGTAGAGGCAATCCCTCTTTCTGTTGCCTCAGGCAAGACCATTTCACTATTTATCTTGAATCATATTATTTGCTGATTTGGAGTGCCTTCTAAGATTATTACTGATAATGGAGGTCAATTCAAGAACAAGGACCTAAAGCATTTATGCAAGAAGTTTAAAATTAAGAAGCATTGGTCCTCCATCTATTTTCCATAAGAAAATGAACAAGCAAAAGCCTCTAATAAAACCATTCTTAAAATCCTTCATAGAATAGTACACAAGAATGGTAGGGATTGGCACTTACAAATCAATCCAGCACTATGGGCCTATAGAACTAGCATTCGTACACCTACAGGAGCTACTCCTTTTGCTCTTACCTATGGCGCTGAAGCATTGTTGCCTTTAGAAGTAGAGATACCTTCACTTAGAGTTTCTCTCAAAGGCTTGATTACAGATGAGGATTACCACACCATGAGGTTACAAGAACTAGAACTTCTAGATGAGAAGCGTAAGGCTTCCTTTGATCACATGAGAGTATATCAGAAGCGTATTTCCAAAGCATTCAACAAGAAGATTCACCCTAGGGAATTTCAAATAGGTGATCTTGTTTTGAGAGAGAACCCTAAGAATCAACAGAACAGAGAACAAAAAGGCAAGTTTGAACCTAATTGGCTTGGACCATACATTATTATAGTAGCTTTTGGTACAGGTGCATATTTACTGTCGGATGAAGATGGAGAACAGCTCCCTGAGCCCATCAACATTTTGCACTTAAAGAAAGTTCTATCCTTGATGCCCATTTCTTTCTGGGGGCATCCTTTGTACATACTTATAAAGTCCTGAAAAAATACAAAAAAATCAAAAAATGCAAAAAAATTCAAAAAAAAAAATAGAAAAAGTGCCTTGGTGAAAACCTGGAAACAGGCGCCTTGGTAGCAAAAATACAAAAAATAAAAATAAAAATAAAAATAAAAAATGAAAAAAGAATCCAAGTGGTGAAAACTTGGAAACAGGTGCTACTTGAGGCCTTTGCACTCCTATTTGTTAGAATGCATCCTCGACACTGAACCTTTCTCCATCTTGCCTTGACCTTATTTGACTTGGTCTAGAATTCATCTTTATTTTTGTCTAGGGGGCATACCTGTTAGCATAGGTCCTTTAGGTGCATTTGTCTCTTGGGGCATTTCACAAACATGTGTTTTTCAACACCACCCCAAACAGTGTTTTTCAACACTACCCTAGCATCGAGTGTTTCTCAACACTTATCAGGTGTCTTACCCAACAGTCTAGTATGATGCGATGTTTCTCATTGGTAGATGTGATAACCAGAGTCAGACTCTATGACCAACACACACGCACTTAAACAATCAACTCGCTGAGATATGTTGACTTTATTTTTCTTTGTGTGCTATCTATGAGGATTTCTTTGATGAGTGGTCTCTCCCTGAGAAGTTTTCAATGATGCATAGCTAGAAGACTGAGGGTATGAGAACATGTTTTATTTTTTTATCTACTTGTGGGTATATTTTGTTGGTCCTAATTGTCATGAGTATTTTATGATGGTCTTACTTGACACTATGGATTGACAAGGTATTATCCTTGACTATTGTGTGAGTGCATGCTTCTAGTTATCCCAACTTTCATGTGTCTTGATACAAGCATAATCTTTCCATATCAAACTTAGGTAATCTCACTGCATTAGTCATCTTGACCTACATGTCTTTGGTGCCTAGGTGAGATTTCCACACTCCTATCTGATATAGATCATATTCAGATCCACATAGTTATACTAGTGTGCATTGTATGATCTTACGATGCTACCAATAATGCTCGATGATGATAATTAGACGTCTATAGGTGTTTGACCTTACAAGTCAACCACTTTTCATAGTAGCTTGCATTTCTAGGTTCATGTTAGTTTAGTTTTGTATTTTTGCATATGGAGAGAGCTCTCCTTTTTCATCTTACGTGGACCTGTCGGTCAACTGCGCTCACCTTTCCTTTTCTTGATCATGTCTTTCGCTCCTTGTCTTTTACATCATGACCTGTTCCTATCATCACAAGGGGTTAATCATCTCATCATATCTATATCAAAAGTATCATTTTCAAGAAACATGAGTCTACATCATACACATGAGAATCAAACATACATCTATGAGAGAGAACATACATGAGCATATATATAAGCATTTTGAGCAAAGTGACAAGACAATGTACAAACTAATACACCCATCACAAGTGAGACAAATACACATGATATATCAAACATCCAGTAATCTCATATATAAATCAATATCATGATACAATATACAATATGAGATCCCCAAAAATCTGGATCAAAAGTCTCAGGATATGTCCAAAGCATCTAGCAACCTAAACCCTAAACCTAGGACTCGCTGGCACCCTCATGAAAAGCTCATGGTGGTGGAGGGGGCACTGCTCTCCTATCAGGCACCATATTTGATGCTCCTACCCTCTGAGAGTATGATGGTGCTCTCTGACCCTCTAGAATAGCCTGGAGGTAGAGTTCGTGATAATATGTAGCTCTCGCTATCTCCCATCGGATCTCTAAAGCATCTACCTGTGCTGCTCCCTCGCAATGTGCTATCTCTGCCCTGAGATCAGCTATCTGTTGATCTCTCTCCATCTTCGAATCCAATAGCTGCTGATCCCTCACTGCTATTGTGATCTGGAGCTACTATATCTCTGCCTCTAGAGCCTATATCCGGGCTCTCAGATCCTCTCCTCCTGCAGGTGGATCCTACCTGGCCTCTGCTTGTCGGCGAGCTAGTCTCGCCTCATCCTCCGGAGTAGCTGATCTCTATCCCCGTGACCATTTCTGGCCACCTGATCTAGATCCCTCTCCTCTCTCCAACCCTCTCCCTCTCCCTCTCCCTCCATCTCCTCCATCTCCTCTGTCCCCTTCGTCTCCTCCATCATCCCCCTCATCCCCCTATGTCACTGGTGGCTGTACATTTGGGACTGTAAATCTAGGAAATGGAGTCCTGTGCCTCTCTGCCCTATACGCTACGTCTGCACCTACATTCGCCATATCTGGTAGGTACTCCCATAGCTCCTAGAGTATAGTGGCTATATCCTGTACTGCCTAGTGGTAGTCCAGCATCAGCAGCCAACCCTATCCATCCTCATCTCAGAATCGTGCATGTGTCATGGTCTCTATGGACACCCTCTGCTGGTGTTCAAACTGCCTCCAGACTTGTGTAATCACAAATCTCTCCACAATGTCTGGGTGACGGCCTACTAGTGACTGACTGCATAGCATGTAATCCAACTCCCTACTATCACTCCACTGCTCACATGACCTGTATGGTCTCCATGTGAATGAGGCAAGCTCATCCAGTATCCTGAGATAGTAGGAAACATCCCCGCTATGTGTATGTGGGATGAATCCTGTATACCTATATATATAGGGATACCTAGGCTCCCTAGGCTGTACTCATGGACACACTACTGCAATATGCTCCCATGCCCATATCTGAGCGAGTATAGCCCCACACGCCCAAGTCCTACCATCTCTATAGACAATCTCATGAAGCTCATAATACATATCAGCTAAGATAGTCGGGCCCCATGCCATCTGTCATGGCCGTGCCACTAGATCTGCTAGTAATCTCCCCCATCCCAGTGGGAAGCCCTTCTGACTCCTGTCAAGGATAAGGGCTTGTCCAATAAATGATGCCACAATACATGGCACCGGGAAGTCTCTGCCAAAGTCATCCATCAACCTATCCCATCTGACATGTCGATCTAGGATGGTGACATCCTAGAACATCCCCTGGATAATTTTTCGACCTGTTGTCTCATCCTGATCATAGTATACCTATGCCAACAAACAATCATGTCAGTTTCTATCATATGAAAACTTTACAACTATGCTTATCTATAAAAATGATTTTACTTACAGGCTCTCCATGGCACAGAACCCACAAGATCTGATAGACATCCTCTAATGTGATAGATGCCTCTTCCATCGGTAGATGAAAGGTGTTGTGCTCACTACGCCATCTCTCGGCAAGAGCAGTCAATAGTCCATGATCATCTCGGATGTGAGGAAACTGCAGTAGATAGTGGAATCCCATAGCTCTGATATCGGCCTTGCCTAGATCATCTAGATCTTGGGCAAACTGCAATCATATCACACGGGGTGCTCTAATCTGGAGCGCAGGGAAGACCTCCTGTACGTCATGAAACCATACTAGATTTCAGAACATATCATGAAGGATGTATTAGTACAAAGCATCTTAAAGTCAAACATTGTTAGGACCCATGTCATTTTGGCTCAAAAAAAAAAACAATGTTAAAACATGTCAAAATTTTATCCTAAGTGACACTATTTTTTTTGAGTAAGTGTCACGCGACACTTTCTCTTAAGCAGTGTGACATTCTCTGTTCAGGCGACACTTCACGTAGTGGCGTGCGACATTTCATTAAGTGTCATGCGACACTGGTTTCTATGTTCACGCGACACTATTTTGACCCACGAAGTGTCGCACGACATTTCCCTTCAAAGGGCGCGACACTTGTAAAGTGTCGCGCGACTTGTCGACCTAGTCTAAAATTCAAAAAACTTTTAAAAACATGTTTCAATGCATTAAATGTTTGTTAAATGCTCAAATAGGGGTAAGTTTTCCAAAACATACTGGGGCACCATAATGCGGAGGCCGATTGTGCAACCGGGCACGCTCGAATCGGTGTTTGTGGATGGGAACTCCTGCTTGTTGGGCCATCTTCTCTCTCTAAGCTCTTAAGATTCTCAAATCACTAAAAGACAAATGATTTTGAAAATGACATTTTCACCCCTTATATAGCATTTTGACTTTTTGACCTAAATTTTAGAGCACCTCAGAATTGCGCAAAAATTGCACCCCTACCTACTTTCAACGTCCTGGATCCATTTTCAGACTCGAAATCAAAATCTGAGGTCATCTTGATAGTCAAAATCACATTTCAAAATTTTCCCTTGTTCTGCGCAGTTGATTGACCTTTTGAGGCATAATTCTTTGATCTTTGATGGACTTTCTTCCTTCCATGTCTCTCAAATTTTCTAGTCTTTCATTCGCTCTATTTCTAGTCTATTTCTATTCTTCTACTTCCTCACTGGGGCATGTTTTCATGGCCTAATGGTTATCCTATTATCATTTATCTTCAATTATGATTTAATTTTGATTTAATCAACCTTATCGATTTTGCTGTTCTTCTTCATCTAATTTTGATTTTGATTCCAAGGGGGCAGTATTTATGGGATTCTCATCCCCAATTCCTTGATTTTCCTGATTCAGACATCTTCTGTGAGCTTTTGCTCAAATTTGAGATTCTTATCTCTTACTTTGAATGTGATCTCGAATCGACCTCATGTTCAAAGGCCTTTGTTTATGCTTTGTCCGGATGTGATCCCAAGTCGACCTCATATCTGAGTTGTTTTGTGATCCCAAATCGATCTCACATTTCAACTTCATTCTTTGACTACATGTGTTCCCAAATCGATCACACATTAGTCAAAGAGGGGCAAATGTATGCACCCAAAAATGGTTGCCTAGACTTTGGGCCCCATTTATTTGATTTATAAATCCTGAATCAGTTTTATCAATAATCAATATTTTCAACATTATCAATTTCTTGATCAAATCTTAGTTTCGATCATATATTGGATTTTTATCCTTGGATTAACCATTTTATCCTAAGCTTTTATTTACTTAAAAGGAATATTTCCTCCCCTTTTATTTAAATAAAAAACCCCACCTTTTCCTCTTATCCTAAGTTGCACAAATAAAGCATCATTCTTATTTTGTAAAAAGAGAAAAAGTACTTTTTGTCTCATATGGACACTAAAGTCAACTCCTATTTTCCTATTGGGGGATATTTGTGCACAAGGATCAAGCTTCCATTTTTCTCCACCATTGATTAAGTCTTTTGCCTCTTAATCTCAATGGTCCATTTCACCTCATTTCTTATACAAGGAGAGCTCTCTCCTTCATTTGCATATCCATCTCTTTCATGCTAATGTTATGCTGCAGGTTTTCTAGGTTATTTGGAGTTCTCTTTGAAGACACTTTTGCATCCAAGCTTTGAAGATTTTTGTTGCATTTCATCTAGTTCATATTTGCTTTCTTAGTTGCATAATCATGGCATATTAGCTTAGTTTCCTTTTATGCAATAGATTAGCTTCACATAGCTTAATTAGGGGAATTGTAATCCATTTCTATTTTCTTTCATAGTTGCATTGTACTTTCATTTTGATAGATTAATCTTGCATATTTATATTATTTTGCATTGCATTGCATATCTTGATTCCATTTGTGGATATTTGCATTGTTTCCCGTGTCTTTGATTTGGAATCTCTCATTGTGTGGTTGACTAGCAAGGTCATGAGTTTATAGCTCTAGTTGAGAGCAATTTTACAAATCTTGCAACTCCATGCATAGAGAGCTATGGATCGATTTGTGAGAGCTCATTGTTGAGTTTTCTTGCATGTAAAGATTCATAGAAGTGTGGTCATATTTTCACCATACAGCTACCACTTCTTGAATCCAAGCAGATTACACAAGGAAACATTTACGAACAATAGCACAATTATGACATAACATGAAACAATGCATAGAAGAATAGAGATACATATAGATGAATTTGAAAAATATTTTTGATTCCTTTATCACCTTGTACCAACTGAGTAACAAGGATTGTATAAAAGAATCTAACAACATTTAGCAAACACATTACGGGAGAAGCACAGTACAATAGGAAAACACACAACAAAGCTATCATGAAGGACAAGCCAATCAAACATGCCACCTACTCTCCCCATCTTGTTGTATATCATTTAGAGAAGGTGGTTAAATTGCAAGAGGGACTATATCCAACATAGTAGGAATGATAGTCAGTTCCAAACAAGGATCCTCTTGAGAATCACAATGTTTGACACTAGGTGTAAGGGTTAATTGTGATGAAAGCATATTAGGTAAATCAATGTCAATGTCAATAATCTCATATTCATCATTAACATCATCAATATCATCAAGAGTATCTTCTTCATCCAAATTAATCAAAATAGGATCTAAGATATGAATAGAATCATCATAATCATGCATTTTAACATGATTATTAGTAACAACTTCTTCTAACACATCATGCATAGATTTATCCGAAGAAGGTAGAGATCTTTGAAGAATAGAATTATGAGCTTTAGCATGAGCATGATGCTTCTTACGATGTTCATTAGCAGATCAATTATGTTTTGATTTACTTCTAATAGGTTGAGAACCAGGAGGAACAATCATAGGATCCTTCATAGGTTCTTTAGGAAGATCAATAAGATTATGAACAATAGGAGGAACAATCACAGGATCTTTCATAGGTTCTTCAGGAAGATCGATAGAAGGAACTTGATTAACATAACTAGAAGCTATAGTTAAAGGAGGTATAGAAGGTGTAGGAAAAAGACCATGATTAAGATCCATATGAGGTATGCTTAATTCAAGAATCTTACAATGTTTATAAGCTTGATATGAATGAAAAATATTATCAGGTCAAGAAGGGCATGAATTAGGTAATGAAGGCAAAAATAAATCAAGAGTAGCACAATCTCTAGGCCTAGAAGGTTGATATAAACTATGATTAACTATCTTCACATCTTCATCATGAATGAATGTAAGACACTTATGGATAGGTGAAGTAATAGCATGCATGATAGTCAACCAAGGAAAACCTAGCTTAACTTGAAATTGATCAAAAGTGGGAACAACAACAAAGGTAGTGTTCACAATTTTTCCACAAAGTTCAACCGGTAAGTTAATAGAACCAAATGATCGATAAAGAAAACCATTGCAAGTTTGAATCCACACATCCAATGTATCATAAGAATCATGTTGTAAGCTTTTCATAAAAATATTGTCTTCAGTAATAACATTGACTAAGGATGCAGGATCAACAAGAAAACCACGAGTAGGTTTATGAGAAATCCTAGCATAAATGTAAAGCGGACCATTAGGAGCTTTAATAGTCTCAAAGTCATCAAAGGTAATCAAAATTTCTCGAGGTCTTTTATTCTTAGGTTGTTGTTGAGGTTTAGGTTGAGTTTTCATTTTAGGCTTAGGTTTTGGTCGAGGTTGAGATTGAACTTGAGGTTAAATCTAAGGTTGAGGTTGAGATTGAGGTTGAGGTGGAGATACAGATTGACCAATATGCTCCACCTTATTAACAACATGATTGAGATCATCCATCTTTGAATCATACACAATTTCAATAGCATATGACTGAGCAATGGTATTAGTATCATGTGTAGGTACAAGATTCATATAGATTTGAAGGTTTTGATTAGGAGGAGAGATGGATTTGTTCCCACTACCATCAAGATTATTAATAGATAAGGCATTAGAGTCAATTAAGTCTTGAACCTTATGTTTTAAAGAATAACATTTCTCAGTATCATGACCATTTTGATGATGATATTGACAAAAAGCTTTAGGATCAAAAGATTTAGATGCAATCCTAGCAGGTAAAAGAGGTCGAATAGGAAGTAAAGTAATCATATTAGTAGTTAAAAACCTATTGATAATAGAATGTAAAGATTCAAAGAGAGGAGTACTCGTACTATTTAATTGAAAAGAAATGGATGCAGAAGTGGCATTGTGAGATGCAACAACAACTTGATCAGCAACTACATTCACTTGTTTATATATCTTGACATAGTTGTTGAATTTTTGATTTTTTTTTGGATTAGAAGCAGCATCACTCTTATCAACTGGAAGAGGAGCCATTGGAGTGGTGCTCTCAAATTGACTCACTTGTAATTGATAATGATGAAGCGCTGCACAAAGTTGTTGAAAAGAGGTAAATTCAGTAAGCATAATCTTATCTCTAATATCCTTTTGCAAATTTGAAATAAACATATGTTTAATATCAATATCAGGAATAGGATAGGAAATCTGAGCATTCAAATGCTTAAATCTACCAATAAATTCAATTAATTTTTCTTTAGCACTTTGTTTACAATGCATCAAATTAGTCAAAGACACTTGCGGGCTAATGTTGTTTTGAAATTATTGAATAAAGGCATTAGCAATTTTTGGAAAGGAATCAATAGAATAAGGAGACAAGGAACAATACCATTGTAAGGCCTTGTCATAGAAAGTTCTAGCAAACAATTTGGCTAAAATCCTATGGTCATGAGCATAATCACTACAAAGGATTTGGAATGTTTTAACATGATGAACAGGATATCCTTTTCCATTATAATTCTCAAGATGAGGCATATCGACTTTCTGAGGAATAGGAGTATGAATAATATCCAAGGACAAAGGGCTTCCCATGTCACATGTAGGAATACTAAACTTGTTTTGAGTTAAGGAAGCAAGTTGTTGTTGTAAAGATGATACAGTTTGAGCCAAACTAATGATTGTTGAATCATTAGAGGAAATAGGAGGAATAGAAACATTAGACACACTAGGTAGAGTGTAAGAAGATGCAGGAATAGAAGACACAACTGGAGGAACACTAGGAACTACAGTTGGAAGTGGATTGGAATAAGTAAAAGGAACATTATGATATGAAGGTTGTGATGTAGGAAGGGATGTAGGAGGAACACTCATAGGAACAGACAGAACCATCATAGTCACCAAAGGAGTATAGGTAGGAACACTAGATGAAGGATTAGAAGGAGGTTCTACACTAGTGATATGAGGAATCAACCCCAAATCTTGAGCTTCTTGAGCTAAAGGTTTAACATTTGAATGCATGAGGTGATTAATACCATGCAAGAGGTTAACACCTTGATCACTATCATGGAGAACTTTCTTAAGAGCCTCTAGAGCTTGAATAGAATCTTAATTATGGTTCTCTTGAGTAAGCCAATTACCCATTTTATCAAGTTCGGTTGAAAGTTTTTGGACTTGTTTAGGAGGAACTCTTAAAGCATCATCCTCATCATGAGATGAGTGAGAAGAGTTTTGCTCCATAGTAGGATTGGAATCATGAAGAATCAAATTATCATCTGGGATCCTAAGGAAAGGAGAGGAAGATTCAGGATCAAAGGCACCCATGAGTCTACGACTTCTTCTAACTGAAATATTATAAGTAGGACTAGTAGTAGTAAAGCTCATAGACCAATGCAATGCAAATGAACTAAACTAAGAACACATAAAGCATGAATATGTTTGTATTTTTTAAATCTAATTAGCATGCAAGATTTAACATAAAAGAGAAATATAATACTAAAAGATAATATAATATCTAACACCAAAAATAAAGAGAGTAAGCTAGTCGGGTACACCAAAATGAATAGGATGAATTAGTGTTGTTCCCTTCTATTGTGTACGGGGGGAATATGAGATCCACTTCTAAATCCAAATTCCCAAAGGAGAGATCCAAATTGATCAACCAAAAGGTTAATGCACAATCGAATCAATCTATGGAGAATATGAAAGAGGAAGAAAACCTTATATTTCCCTATAGGGGAGTTGTGCTTGAAATTTGAAATAATTGAAAGGTAAATACTAACCTCAAAATAGGGAAAATCTAGAAAATGCCAATTTCTAATGTCTATGTGCAATTTCGGGCAATTCTGCAACCTATTTCAAACTGGAAATACCGAGACGAAGAAAACCTAGAAAACTTTTATCTTTCTAATAGCAGGTAGTCTTTGACCCCGATAAAAGGTCAAAGGCTACATTAACATTCTAAAGGTCGACTTTGACTTTGTTAGCAGATCTCAAAAGTTCATCGAAAAAGGTATCTGAATCCAAGCTCAGATCCCCAGTTCTGCACCTATACCTGAAAGAAAAAGAAGGTTTTTGTTGTTTGTATGGGGGGTTTGCCTTGGTCAAACCCCAATTTAGGAATTAACCTTGAAATTGAATTGAAATTGTAATGTGCATAAATAAAGTAAATGAAACAATTCACCTTGCTTATGTTGAAGTCCTTGTAGCAGATTCAAATCCTCAAGTAGGGATGCTCCAATGAATGTGGAATGAATGTAGGATCTCTCAAATCAATGGCATTTGATCTTCAACACCAATCTTGAATGGATCTTTGCATATGAGGAGGCTTGGATGAATGTAGAAGGATGTATCATCAAGGGGGCTCCAAAGAGATTGAATCCTTCAATGGCTAACAATGGATCCCCTTGATGAATGAATGCTTGAACACTTGAATTCTTGAAGGCTTGCTTGAATGCTTGAATTCACTTGCTTGCACTTGAGAGCTTGCTCATGAAATTACTTGATTGTGGATGTGAAAATGAGAGAGGAAGTCTTCCTTTTATAGTGAACTAGGGAACAAACCTCTAGAGAAGGCTGAAATTAGGGAATTAAATCACAATTAACCTTAACCCCTATAAATGGACCCATATTAAATGCAATTAAGGATTTACAATCCTGAAAACTTGAAATGGCTGACCCAGAGGCGGGAAAAACAATCTTTTTGAAACTCAATACCTGGAAATCAGAAAATCTTGAAATTTGAAATGTGGGTCATTGACGAGGTAGACTCTATCCTAGGTCAGAGTCAAGGTCAACCCTAACCTAGGTTAGATTCAAGGTAAACTTTGACCCTCAAGGTTGACTTTGACCTTAAGGTCAAAATCCTCAGGACCTCAGTCCATAATGCCAGGAAATGCATACAAGAAGTGAAAAACAAGTGCAGAGGGAAGCAGAACAAGGGGGAAAAGCCAAATACATGCAAATACCCAATCAAGGAACTTAACATGACCCCAGACAACTTACTTAGAGGGCTAAACACTCTTATCATGGAAGTGCTTCCGTTTTAAGAAGATACACTTAGCACAGTGTAGAAGTTATTATAGGATGAATTGAGTCTTGCGCAGTTAATGTAAGGTAGTATATGATGTAATGATGCTATGGTTAAGAGTGCATGAGCTAATATGAAGTTATGAGAGTTTTCAAGAAGTTTTAAGTTTTGTAGGAAAGTAGGAACAACTTTTTGGAAAGAAGCGGCAAAAGAATTGAATGCGATATCAGAATCTTGTGAGATTGAAAGGTTAAAATCTTATGATCGGTATTCTTTGATCATTAAAGTGAATACAAGTGTTAAGGAGATCAATATAGTAGTAATTGAAAGAATATTGCAAGGATTTGGTAAAATAACTTCGTGTCAGATCTATGCAAAGCCCTAAATCACAAAATTAAGGTATTTTACTAAGAAAATCTATCAGTTAGTTAGAGAATTTGTAGAAGATATGGATGTTTCATTGGTTCACAGTATAAGAGATAAGATCAGACCTAAGATTAAAAGGGAACTGGTAGAAACCTTGGAAGAAGACCCTAAATTAGCATTGTCATCCATACCAGATGGAGTTTTACATTTAGAGAATGTTAGAAGCTATTTGGGAAGAAAACTTGAACCCTCGGTGAAAGTGATTTTACTAAGGAATATGAGAAGCTATACAATCAAGATATGTCATTGAAAGTATGGTTTGAACATTTGAAAGATAATGAAATCATAAGGTATTCACTACAATATGAATTTGATGATGAAGAATGAACCAAGATAATTTTGAGTAGAATTCATAATGGGAAGTTTTGGTTAGATGATAGAGTGATTGATATAACAACACACCTAATCCATGAAGTAATCGGTTTATCTAAATCTGGAGTTATACCATTCAATGAGAAGAATGTAAAGAAAATAGTATTGGATAATACAAGTCATCCTACAATGGTAGACGAATAGTAATCAGTAAGATTCAACAAGATGATGTTAGATATTTATGCAAGATCTTAACATCTAAGTTTTGTGCCAACTCTAGAGAAGATGACATGGCAGTTGGTATGATTCATGTAGCCTATTTAATGTGTGTTGATAAAGTGCAAGTGGATATGTGTGAAATTTTGAGAATTTAGTTATTTGAGAACCTAGAAAAGATTAAGAAGATAAAGAACTCTCAATTCAGATTCTCATCCCTGATCACTTACATGTTTTTTCATTTGTTAAGAAGATTTCCTTGCACTATTGGTGAAGATTGGAGTGATAATAGGATCACAATGGAAAGAATCAATAGAGTACATATGAGGCACCCTATAGACAAGGTCAATGAGAGTGCAACTTTGGTAATCAAAACATTTCTAAACTTGATGAAGAATAGATCAAGAATTCCATAGGCTATTGTTGAGAAGCATAAAAATGAAGTATGCTTTATGGTTGACACTGACTTTACCTTCATTGAAGCAGTTGAGCCTAGAGTAGAATTCATAGACCCTCTTGGTTATGAAGTTGAAGCAGAAGAATATGTAAATAGATTACTGAAATGTAAATTGGATATAAATAGTAACATATTTGGGACTTATGAGGAGAACTTCAACTCCGCAAAGTCTATTCAAGAAGAAAAGATATCTAAGAAGAGAGTGGAAAGCACTATAAATAAAATTCTTAAGGACACAAGTATGAGAGAACAAGAATTCATAATTGCAAAGAACACAACAGCAGCACTTAAAGACATTGGACAAAAGGAATTTTTGTCTATTCCACCCCTATCAGCAGTTGCAGATGAGACTGGAAATTTGCAGCATGTAGTAAAAGTGGAGAAAGTTGAGAAGGAATGTGAAACTAGGAAGTCTACAAGATCTTCCTCCACTCCACCAAGGAAAAGAGTAAAGGAAATAGCTACTGGATTGGGTAAGAGATAGAAGACAATAGTTTCCCCAGTGTAGAGGAAAGTTGCAAAAATCAAAGATGATGAATATACAAAAGTTAAGAAGAAGAAATGGAAGCCTAAGATTGAAAAAATAATTGATCAAATTATTAATGATGGAGATTTTTCAAAGATGAACAAGTATTATGATCTCTACAAATATTCAGAAAGATTAAACTTGAAAAATGTAGTTGTAAGACATATGATCCTAGCAGACAAGAAATTTGATACAATTCAAGGAAAGATACCTAATGATTTGTTTGAGAAATTAGTTAACAAGAAGAAGAGAGCAGCTGAAGAAGACAACAAAATCAGAGAAAACTTTGTGAGAAAGCTCTATGACATCAAAGATGAAGACCACTTTAAAGAAATCATGAAAGATCTAAATATTCATCTAAGGACTAAAACAAGAACAATTCTAATAATGGGAGGTAATTATGAGGAAATAAATAAGGAAACCGAGTAGGCAGTTGTAAAGGTGATGACAACAAGTGTTTGTAAGAACTCTAGTGCAGGAGAACAAGCTATGGAAGTTGAGTATTAGAAGAGTCCTTCTCCACCACCATCAATTAACATTGAAGATGAATCAATGAATGTGGAAGGAAACAATATCACACTGAACACTGATGACAATCCTTTTAGCAACCTAGAGAACATTGTTAAGAATTCGGCTTTAGAAGAGCGGGACAGGTCAATTGAAGAAGAAAGGAATGAATTAAGGAAAGAAGAAGAGAAAAAAGCATAAATTCAAGTTAATATAGAGATTCAAGGATAGAAAGAAACACCAAGCAAAGTGGAAATCAGTCCTATCCTTGAGATTGTAGCAAAGAAACCATAGATTGAATCAATTTTTGCTGATATTGGAAAAGAAGTTGATGATAATGCTCAAATGGAGTTGATCTCATCCTTGAATAAGATAATTGAAAAGAACAAGAAGGTGAAAAGCCTTGAAGGATTATTGCAAGAAGTAACAGTGAAGTTGCAGAGTGTTGTGACTAATCAGATAACAGAGGTAGATCCACAGATAAAAGCTAGAGAAATGATGAAGACATTTGACAATGAATTTGTTGGCAATTTGGCTGAAGTGAGTACATAGATGTTGTCATTATGACAACATATGATCCACATTAAGAGTGCACAGGTTAGAGAGCAAGTATGGCAGATCACAATGCAAATTTGTCTAAGTGTGAGACAATGTTTTCACAGTGTACCAGGATACATTTTTGGTTTGCGACCTTGATTGAAGCAAGTTCAGTGCTTGTACAATTGAACATAGATGCTATGATGGTTACTAATGACCCATCTCAGATCACAATTCAGTAAGGCATGTACGGAATTAGTTATGATAGTTTTACCGAAGACAGTGTGAAGCCGACAAGATAGAATATGAAGGCAAAGTTGGTAAAGAGTTAAGGGATTATTTTGTTTATCAAAATAATGACTTAACAATATAAAGGGATGACATCCTAGATTTTAACCCTTAGATAAAGATATATGGAAGCCAACCATGTAAAGTTATTAGCCTTAATAACTTGTATATATGTAATTGCAATTGTAAAGAAAAGAAGTGATCAAAAAGTGATGTAATGAATGTAATTGTAAAGCGAATGTAATAGTGATGATGTGAAGATAAGAGCAGCAAAGGAATATTGATACAAGAAGAATAAGGTTATGTACCTTGACCTACATTGTATATTACTTGTTTGGGCGGTGGGCTCATCTTGTAATCAAATTTTTGTATCTACAACTCCTAACAGGGTTGAGGCTTCTAACAAGGCCTATAGTCCCTTAACTAGGACTGATACACTATATATATGTAATAGACTCCTGACAGGGTCAACATCCTTAACAAGATACTTTTGATTAGTGGATCTTTCTGGGTACTATCCCCACTGGGGTTTTCCCTTGGCCAGGGTTTCCTCGAGAACATATCATGTGTTATGAATTCTTTATTGTTATGCATATTGTTTAGTTTCTTATGTTATGCATGTATAAAGATAATCTGTTATATCCATAATTGGGCAAAAGATAAAGTTTGTGGAATACTGATTCACCCCCCCCTCTTAGTGTTCCCTATTTCAAACAATTGGTATCAAAGCATAGTTACTCGGAGAAGAATAATTCAAGGAAAGCCTAGCAGCTTGAGTAAGAACCCTATGGATATGGATCAACTACAAAAGAATCTTGATGAAGCTCTTGAGCAGATTGATATGTTTACTGATGAAAGAAACACTCTGAAAAGGAAATATGATGATGCAAAGAACCTTATTGAGAAATTGAAAAACAAGTTAGAAGATCTGATATCTGAAAAGGAATCCAAAATTCTTATTGAAGATTGTGATAACAACTTGGAAAAAGAAAATGAGATCCTTAAGCATGAATTGAAGATAGTGAATTTGAAGCTTAGTTTGAAAGATGGAAATAGAAAAAATGAAGTAAATCTAAAATCTAAGAATGAAAGTCTAAAGACTGAAAATGAAGAACTGAAATCTAAACTTGAAAAAGTGACATCCGAATTTGAGAAAGTAAATGTGCAGTATATAGAACTTGAGAGGTACAATAAGATTGTGAAAGGTGAACTGACTCAATCCAAACAACAACTTGAAAGGCTATATTCGAATAGTGAGAAGATTGATGAACAAGTTTCTTTTGGGAAACCATCCTATGATAAGACTGGACTTGGATTTAATATATTCAGAACAAATGATGAAAGCAAGAAACCAGATCTGAAGACATCTGAAAGCATAGATGAGAAGAAGCCTGATGAGATCAACAAATTTGAAGATGCACCTAAAGAAGAAGAATCACCGAAGCAAGAGGAATCACCCAAAATTATGCAAAGAGAATTCAAAGGTAGATGTTTTGCTTGTAATGCTATTGGTCATATGAAAAGAGATTTCACAGGTAAATAGTTTAAACCTCTAAATGGTTATTGTTATAATTGTCATGGTTTTGGACATAGAGCTATTGAATGTAGAAGACCTAAAGTTATTGAGAATAATTATGGTAATAGAATGTTTAGGAATACTAACAATGCAGATAAGAGACCTCCTAAAGACATGAGCAAAAGAAATGAAGTAGTGTGTTATAGATGCAACAAAGTTGGACACATTGCTAGAAATTGCAGGTCACAGATTAATCAGCAAGGATAGAGATATGGGAACAATGGAATTGTTTGTCAGATATGCAATAGGATTGGACATACAACAAGGTTTTGTAGAATGAACAATGGAACTTATCATTTGAACCCTAACCCTAGAAACAATGCAAAAAGAAATGAAAGTACAAGAAACAGTCAGAAAGGTTGCTGCAGTAATGAAGATGAAGTAAAGTTTGTTAAAGGCATAGATCAAGAAGGCATAATCAACATGGAAGGTAATCAGACAGGTGAAGTATTAAGTGGTAAGAATGAATCCTTACCTGACCTATCTTTAAGCACTTAAATTATGTAAATTGCAATAGTTTAGGAACTTAGAATTAGTATAGAAGTAGATTTATGATGCATTAAGTCTTGCGCAGTTAATGTAAGGTAGTTTATGATGTACTAATGCTATGGTTAAGAGTGCAAAAGAAAATGTTATGTTTTGTGAGATCGCAAGAAGTTTTAAGTTTTGCAGGATAGCAGAAATAACTTTTTGGAAAGAAGCGGAAAAAGAATTGAATGTGATGTCAGAATTAAGTGAGATTCAAGTGATAAAAGGTTATGATCGATGTTATTTGTCTATCAAAGTGAATTGAAGTTTTTGGAAGAGTAGAAAGTAGAGATTGGAAGTGTTTTGCAAAGATTTTGTGAAGGATTGAAGCGTCGAATCTTCGCAAACCCTAGAATCATGAATTTGAGGTATTTATCTTGACAAATCTTTGAATCGGTATAAAGAATTGGAAGGGAACATGGATACATCTTTGATTCACAACATTAGAGACAAGAACAAACTTAAATTGAAGAAAGAACCAGTAGAAGCTTTAGAAGTAGACCCTTAGTTTTCTTTGTCATCCGTACCAAACAGAGTTTTGCATTTGGAAAATGTAAAGAGTTATCTTGGATGTAAACTGGAACAATAAATGACAATGATTTTTCAAGTGAGTATCAATATATATATAACCAGGATATGTCATTGAAGCAAGGTTATGAACATTTGAAAAACAATGAAATCATCACATATGGTTTACAGTATGAATTCAATAATGAAGAGTGCACAAAGATCATTTTAAGTAGAATTCACAATGGGAAATTTTGCTTAGAAGACAGAGTGATTGACATCACAGCTAACCTAATTCATGAAGTCACCAGTTTATCCAAACTTGGTGCTATCCCTTTAAATGAGAAAAACATGAGGAAGATTGTCATTGACAATACTGGATCATCCTATAATGGTAGAGGTATTGTTATCAACAAGATTAGACAACATGATGTAAGATATCTATGTAAGATTTTGACTACAAAGTTTTATGCTAATTCCAGAGAAGATGACATGGCAGCTAGCATGGTTAACATTGCCTATTTGATGTGTGTAGATAAAGTTTCTATTGATATGTGTGAGATTTTGAGAATTCAATTGTTTGAGAATTTGGAGAAGATTAAGAAGTCTAAATATGCACAATTTCGATTCTCATCTTTGATTACATATATGTTTTTCCACCTTTTGAGAAGATTTCCTTACACAATTGGAAATAATTAGAATGATGCACAGTCTACAATGGAAAGAATAAACAAAGTTTATAGAAGTCATGTTATTGATCAAGTTAATGAGAGTGTTGTGTTAGTTTTGAAGACATTTCAAAGATTGGTATCTAGTAGATCAAGGATTCCACAGTCACTTGTGGAGAAATATAAGAATGATATTTGTTTCATGGTTGACACTAACTTTACTTACATTGAAGCAGTAGAACCCAGAGTTGAATTCATAGACCCTCTTGGCTATGAGATTTCTGAGATTGAAACAAAAGAGTATGTTGGAAGATTGCTGAGAAGTAAATTGGACACCCAATGCAGTAGGTTTGGAACTTATGAAGACAACCTTAATTTTGTTAAAGCTAAAATTGAAGAGAAACAATCTAAGAAAAGAGTTGACAGTACCATAAAGAGAATATTGAAAGACACAGGGATGACAGAAAGAGAATTTTTGATAGCTAAATAGACAACAATAGCATTGAGAGATGTTGGATAGGGAGAAGTCTTGAGTGTACTACCTTTATCTAGTGCAGTACAGAAAGAGCCTACACTAGTTAAAGTGAAAGTAGAAGAACCAGAAAAGGAACAAGTAAGACCGAGCAAGAGAAAGAAAGAAATTGCTACTGGACCAGGAAAGAGACAGAAGACTATAGTTCAACCAGTACCAAGAAAGGTTGTAGAAGTTAAAGATGATGACTCTTTAGTGAAGAAGAAAGCATGGAAACCCAAAGTTGAGAGATTAAATGAAGAAATCATACAAGATGGAGGCTTTACTAAGATGAATAAGTACTATGATCTTTATAACTATTCTGAAAGATTGAATCTTGAAAATTCTATTGTTAAGTACATGATTCTGGCTAACAAGAAGTTTGATACAATTCAAGGTCAGATACCTGATGATTTACATACAATAAACTTATTAATAGAAAATAGAGAGCATCTAAGGAAGATAAAACTATAAGAGAGAATCTTGTGAGAAAGCTTTGTGAAGTGAAAGATGATGATCATTTGAAGCATATTTTGAAGCCCCTTGACACTCTTTTGATGACTAAGAGGAGAACCATTCAGATCATGGTAGGATAGAATGAGCAAGTGAGAATAGAAACAGAGCAAGCAATAATTAAAGTAATGGCAGAAATTGTTGGAGAAACTTCAGTTATAGCAAGACATGCAGTTGATGCTGAACCAGAGGATATTCCCTCTCCTTCAGCTGTTAACATTGAAGATGATACAATGGATATTGAAGGCACTAAGGTGACCTTGGACACGGAAGATAATGTATGAAAGAATTTAGATAACATTGTTGAAAATTTGGCTATTGATGAACTGGATAGGACTAAAGAAGCAATGCAAACTAAATTGGTGAGTGATGAACCTAAAGAGACAAAAATTCATGAACCCACTCCTGAGGCAAAGAAGAAAGGAATTGGAACTTTTTTTGAAGACTTAGGTAAAGAAGTTGATGATGATGATCAGCTAGAGCTGATTAGTTCTTTGAATAAGACTATTGGAAAGAATAAGAAAGTAAAGAATCTAGAAGGAAGTCTGAAGGAACTGATAGAGAAGTTGCAAAGTATTGTAACTACACATATTTCAGAAGTAGATCCTTTGGAGAGAGCCAAAAAGGTACTAAGTACTTTTGATGATGAGTTTACCAACTTATCAGACATTGCTAAAGTAAGAGCTCAAGTAGCTTATGAAGCTAAAATGCTTTTAAGCATAAGTCAGAATATCAGAAATGATATTATTAGTCTTGATGTTTGTAACAAAAACTTGAGGAAACATTTGGAGACTGGAAAAGCCTTGTACATACAATGTACAAAACCTAAGATTTTGACAGTAGTAGAGGAGCAGAAAATCAAGGTGAAGGAAGCTAAGATTCAAAATGAATCTAATCTTCTTTCTAGACCCAATGTAAAAGTAAGTGATGTTGAGAAGAAAGTTAGGAAGTGTTATGATGAAATAAGATCATTGCAAGATGAAAAGAATAGGAAATTGAGAAGATTTGAAGTTCTGAGAGAGCATACATCTATAAAGTTGAGCATTATTAAGGAACAGTTAGAAGAATGTCTTACTGCTAAGACATCATTTTAGAAATTTAATTTTGAGAACCTTCAAGCTTGTCAGATAGCAGCTTATGGATTAAGCACACTTCTGAATGTGACAGATTTTATCAAAAAGTCATGGGAGAAAGAGTTTGAAGACATGAAAGTAAATTTTGCAGATTGTGTTGCAAGCCTATCGGCTTTGCAATAGGTAAATGGAGGTATAATCTTTTTTGGGTTACAATTTTGTAATCCTCCCTACTTTATGTTGTCATTGTTGTCAAAGGGGAAGTGATTGTAGTAAAGTAGAAAATTGTTATGTATATGAGGATTGATACTCTTAGGGGGAGTATTGTATGAAGTTTTGTATCAAAAAGTATATTTTGAGGAGTTATAAGGATAGTATACATATTCTATACTATGACCAAAAATTTGTTATAAATTTTTGAGATTTTGACTTGTACACTTAGCCAATTTTCTCATATGTTGCCACCAATGACAAAGGGGGAGATTGTTGGCAATTTGGATGAAGTGAGTACATAGATGTTGTTATTATGAAAACATATGATCCATTAAGAGCACATAGGTCAGAGAGCAAGTATGGCAGATTGCAATGCAAATTTGTCTAAGTGTGAGACAGTGTTTTCATAGTGTACCAAGATATAGTTTTGGTTTGAAACATTGACTAGAGCAAGTTTAGTGCTTGTGCACTTGAACATAGATGCTATGATGGCTACTGATGACCCATCTCAAAGCGCAAGTTAGTAAGGCATGTACGGAATTAGTTATGATAGTTTTACCGAAGACAGTGTGAAGCCGACAGGATAGAATATGAAGGCAGAATTGGTAAAGAGTTAAGGGATTTTTTTTTATCAAAATAATGACTTAACAATATAAAGGGATGACATCCTAGATGTTAACCCTTAGATAAAGATATCTGGAAGCCGACCATGTAAAGTTATTAGCCTCAATAACTTGTATATATGCAATTGTAATTGTAAAGAAAGGAAGCGATGAAAAAGTGATGTAATGAATGTAATTGTAAAGAAAATGTAATAGTGATGATGCAAAGATAAGAGAAGCAAAGGAATATTGATACAAGTAGAATAAGGTTATGTTCCTTGACCTACATTAAATATTACTTGTTTGGGCAGTGGGCTCATCTTGTAATCAAATTTTTGTATCTACAACTCCTAACAGGGTTGAGGCTTCTAACAAGGCCTATAGTCCCTTAACCAAGATTGATACACTATAAATATGTAATAGACTCCTAACAAGGTCAACATCCTTAACAAGATACTTTTGATTAGTGGATCTTTGTGGGTACCATCCCCACCAGGGTTTTCCCTTGGCCAAGGTTTCCTCGAGAACATATCATGTGTTATGAGTTCTTTATTGTTATGCATATTGTTTAGTTTCTTATGTTATGCATGTATAAAGATAATCTATTATATCCATAATTGGGCAAAAGATAAAGTTTGCTAGAATACTGATTCACCCCCCCCCCCTCTCAGTATTCCCTATTTCTAACAATGAATTCACAAATTTGTCAGATGTTGCTATAGTGAAGGCTCAGGTAGCCTATGAGGCCAAAATGTTTCTAGATATAAGTCAAAATATCAAAAATGATATCAATAATTTGGATGTGTGCATTAAAGATTTGAGAAGGAATTTGGACAAAGGAAAATCTTTGTATATACAGTGTACAAATAAAGAAAATCATGTATCAAAAGTGACTGAGAAGATAAGAGCAAAAGAGGTAGAAATTCAAACAGATGTAAATCTATTAACCAGCCCTAATGTAAAGATATTGGATATTGAGAAAAGAATCAGTAAAATGAATGATGAAATAAGGATTCTTAATGATGAAAAAGATAGGAAATTGAAAAGATTCACTCTTCTAAGAGAGCACATTTTAGTGAACATAAGTATCATTGAAGGACAGTTGGAAGAATATCTTTCATCTAAGACATCTTATGAGAAGTTTAATTTTATAAACCTTCATGCATGTGAGATCGCATCTTATGGTTTGTGTGCAGTACTTAGTGTTGCAGACACCATTAAGAAGTCATGGGAGAAAGAAACAAAGAGCATAAAAGTGAACTTTGTAGATTGTGTTGCAAACCTACCAGCTCTACAATTTTGAATCAAGGTAAACAATTTTGAGAACATAGTTTTGGCACCCTTTTTTTTGTCATTGTTGTCAAAGGGGGAGTGATAGTAGAAATATGATAAGGAAGTATATTCCTAGGGGGAGCATAGATAAGATATATGGAGTCATAAGGATAGTGAAGATATAATTTTTTCTATGGCCACAATTTTTGAGTTTTGAAATTTTGAGACAGCCAATTTTCTCATATGTTGCCACCAATGAAAAAGGGGGAGATTGTTAGAAATTTGGCTGAGTTAGATATCTAGACGTTGTCATTATGACAACATATGATCTACATGAAGACCACATATGTCAAAGATTAGTTATGTCAGAGCGCAGAACTAAATTGTCTAAGTGTAAACAATATTTTTCCCAGTGTAACCAGAGACAGTTTTGATTGGCGATGTTGATAGATGTAAGTTTAGTGCTTCCACACTTGAACATGGATACTATAATGCATATTGAAGACTCACCTAAGAGCGCAAGTCTGTACAACATGTATAGAAGAAGTTATTGCAGTATTATAGGAACAAAGCTGAAGCTGACATGACAGAGAAGATGACAGAATTGGTAAATAGCTAAGGTATTATTTTGTTTATCAAATTAATGTCTTAATCATATGAAGGGATGACATCCTAGATGTTAACCCTTGGGCAGTGCATGTTAAAATATATTTTGTAAAATGCTTTATGTTTAGTAAAGCTGACTGTAAAATTTATTATTCCTAATAACTTGTATAAATGTAAGACATATGTAAGAGAAATGAGATGCGTATGAAAGTATAGATGAACATATGTATGCGAAAGATATTGATTCAAAGTTGTGAAATTCAAGCAAGCAGTATAAGGTTATGTACCTTGCCCTATTTTTGTAATCATGAATTATTGTACATTATATGTTTGGGCAGTGGGCTCATCTTGTAACCATTCCATTTTGTACTACCAACTCTCAGTAGGGTTGAGGCTTTTAACAAGGCCTGGAGTCCCTTAATCAGGACTGAGACACTATATATATGTAACAGGGTCCTAATAGGGTAAACATCCTTAGCAGGATACTTTTGATTAGTGGATCTTTGTGGGTACCATCCCCAGTGGGGTTTTCCCTTGGCCAAAGTTTTTTTGAGAACAAATAATCTATTATTAGTTCATTTTCTTTACTGTTATGCATGTTCTTTAGTTTACTCTGTTATGCAAGTATCAAGATAATCTCTTATATCCATAATTGGGCAAAAGTAAAAGTTTTTAGAATATGAATTAACCCCCCCCCTCTCAGTATTCCCTATTTCTCAGTATAAAGGTTTGTTGATGTCTCATTCCTGATTGGTTGCTGGTAAGGTTGATGTGGCTAAGTGTTTTAAAAGAGGTTAATTGACTATTTGTCGATTAACGAGAGCCATGTGATGTGTTGGAAAAAGAACAGGATTGATGGTAACATTTTAAACTTGACTGGTTAACCGTTGCAACTGGAATTTTAAATTTTTGAGTGTTTTTTCTGCAAAGTTGAGTCGGTGAACCATAAGTGACAAGATTGAATCAGTTTGTTTTCCAAGGACAATTGCAGACCTAGAAGGTTGATAAGTGATTTATTAGGCAGTCGTCTTGATCGGGGTTGTTTTCTTAAAATGTCATATGAGTTAAATACAAAGGATTGATATTTTAATAGGGTGGCTAGGGTTTGATGGATGCCAGTTGTCTCTATGCCATGTACACACAAGTTGCAGTTGGTTCAAGCATTTAAAGTTGTTTTGTCTGCAACAAGAAATCGATGAATTATAAATGTCATCTATCTATTATTTTAAATTCAATCTGTGATTGTTGAAGTAAGGTTTGTTTTACTGGATTATGGGTACCCTTCCTTGGTTTTGGAGTGCCAGAAGTGTAGAGGGAAGTCTTTTCCCTATAGTTGGTCCAGTCATCTTAGAACTCATATTTGGATCTAACCCCTCCTTAAAAACTATAGATGTATTGGTTGCTACCCAAATCATAAAGTTCAGTTTGAGGAATCAACATTATATTTGATGTTGCAGCCCTATAGAAAGTCATCTATTCAGAAGAGCGGAGATGAGAAGCTCAAACCTTGATATTATGGTCCTTTCTATGTGGTCAGGCGGATTGGCGAGGTTGCAAATGAGTTTGACTTGCTAGAGGATAGCAAGGTGCATAATATATTTCATTTTTCGTGCCTCAACAAGGTGTTGGGTAGGCATGTTGTCCCATCTTCTTTTTTACCTCCATTGGACAATGAGGGGAAATTGAAGTTGATTCCTGAGGCCATTCTGGATACTAGAGAGAGACATCTACACGTATGAGTTATCAGAGATTTTTTGGTGAAGTGGCATGGACTACTAGTTGAGGATGCCACTTGGGAGTCAGAACATATTCTTCAGCATCCTAGGTTGTGATTGCTTGACGACAAGCAATCTTGGGGAGGGAGGACAGTGATGTCCATGTTTTAGCAGGAGTCTGGGGGGTGTTTTCATCAGTTTATCATCACGATCCTTGTGAGCTGATAGTTGGTTTAGAGGGTCTTTGTGACCCTCTATGATAAATTTACTATTTATAGTAAGTCTATTTTTGTGACAATGTGGGCACATGATATTATTTGTCAAATGCATTCAATTATATCATTTTTGCATATGAAGTTATTAAATTAAGCTTGACTTAATTAATAACTTTAACTTAATTAATAACTTATGTTATTTAATGTTCTATTTGGATGGTGTATTGTTGAAGCCTCATTAATGAAATGAGTGAACTTGAAGCTTGAGGCTGAGTTTGTGGAAGAAGCCTTGTTTCTATGATTTTTTATAAAGCCTTCAGTTACGTGTGTAATTAGCTTATAAGCTTATAAACTGCATGTTTAAATGCCAAGGAAGTCACGTTAATGATATCAGTAGCCGCATTCAAAATAGAGGGTTGTGATTTGTCTCTTGGTCGCTACGATACCCTTCTTTGAGGCTGCAATAATTTACACAGCAATTGCGTATTGTGTATAGGGAGTTACGGGTCACTCTATAGTGTCTGCGAAATCATTTGGGAGCTGTTGTTTTCCAGTTTGGGCATAAGAGAAATCAATATTATTATTAAAAAAGGGCTAAGAATTTATTGAAGCATAAAGATATAAAAAAAAGTTCTTAAGAGAAACTTCTAAAGAATCTTATTGAAGATTTTACAAAAGAAGAAATTCTGAAAATACAATTTTTATTGCAACTCAATGTAAAAAATATTACAAATGGCTAAATATATAGAATTCATAGCCATAGGAAAAAATAGGAAAGAAAACTAGATACAAATATATCTAGATAGGTTTTATTTGCTAAAAAATAAAATTAAAAAACAAAAAAAACTAAATTCTAAATATAAATATACAAATCTTTGCACATTCCTTATTTCCTAAAAAAAACTCTTAAAAAATACTTTTTCCAACATCACTTATCCACACTTATTACGGTCAATAAGTTTATGGTCAGAAGGCTATTTAAGTTTGGAATGGTGATGCAACACCATTCCAACACCATTCCACTCTTAAACGACGTATATAAAAAAGAGAAATCAATACTATAAATTTGACTTTGGTTACCAAATAATATCCGTGATACACAACTTGAATTAGGAAAAAAGGAAAGAAAAAAATGACCTCTTAAACATGTTTCTGTGTATTGCATCTTCATGTGAGCAAAAAGATGCAGCAATGCCTTATCTGTATCCTCAATCTCTGCATGTAGAAAATGGTATGAATGTATTCTTTACTAAAATTTTGATAATATATAATGCACTCGAGCCCTTTTGGATTTGACTAAGAGTTAACATATATGAAACCCAAAAACTAGACATTCACGTTACCTCAAGAGAAAGCTAAATTATAGTACCATAAACATACAACAACAGCCAATCTAGGTATCCTTATATGTCGATCCATAGTTAAAAATGCCACTTGAAAATGATTCTGTTGATACCCGATATTAACCTAGTGCAGTTAAGGGCTATAACATTAGCCTGTACTTATTAGAACATCTTTGTTCAAAGCTTGGCTACAGGAAAGTTCTTCGCCAAGGGTAGACATCAAAGATCTCGGTATCCTGGTAACCACTAGATTATACAAAACAGTAATAAAAGTACTGCTAGTAGAATCGAAATAGAGATGTTCCTACAATATACTCAACATTTCAAGTGTCCATTTGAAAGGAAAGCTCAGAGAACAAAAGAATACTAGTCAAAAATATTTTTAAAACAAAAAATATTAGATGTCTTTATAACAAGACTAGCATACCTTTATATGTTCTAGTGGAGTTATTAGTTGTAGATTTGAATTTCTATAATATGAAACTGAAATAAAGAAATCGAGTTAAGTTTGTAGCTAGGGAATTTTCCTATTGTATGATAGATTCCTACCGCCATTGTATATTAATTATATCTAAAATTGCATCTCATTTTCCTTCCATTGAAACTTTAAGTCAACATAAATTTAAGACATAAAATTCGTCCATATAAATTGAATCTGATTCACTTTTTGAACAAATATACTTTTATAATTTGAACTTCACAAAATAAATTTTATAATTAATAAAATCATATTTTTCGCTTGTAAAGAGTTGAAAATTATTATTATTAAATTTTAACACGAGTCTTTTTTAAGTAGGACATTTGCTTTGAAAAAATAATATGGATGTAAATGATTTTTATGAATCTATTTCTACTAGATTAATAATAGAATAATGAAACATTAAAATAAATAAAAATATTTTATAATGATTTTATTTGTTTTTTGGTAATAGAATAATATGAACATCATGCTCATTTTAAGTAATGCCAAAAAAATTATCATATATAAAGCTCTAATGTGTATATAGAAGTCTATTATAAAATTGAAAATATGTCATTATAAGTATCAAAATGATGAATTATATTTTTTTTTTTTAACTAAAACAAGGATAAAAAATTATTCAACACGAAGAAATAACAAAATGAAAAGGGTCAAACCCCTAAGAGAGAAAAGAACACTATAGAACTCCTTTATCCTCCATTTGATCAAAGCCCATTTATTAATTTATTTTTATTGATCATAACTCATTACAAGAAAATAATGATAATTCATTAGTAGAAATCCAAAGTGTCAAATTCTTTATTTTATTTCAGATCCATTCTATCAATTGCAGATTGTCTCCATTATCTTTGCATTTTTTTAGATAATCATATTACATATTATTTATATATTTAGATTCTGAGTATTGCATATTACACCCTCACAAATCTCTAGGAGCTAGCAATCGTAATCCGAATATTATATATCTATAAACTCTATCGAAAAGTCTAAACATTCCAATTGTATAGAAGAACCATTTCCTTTGAAAAATGTACTCCACAACACTAAAATTATGTTGACCAAAAGATTTGGGAATATTCAATTCGCAATGTAATTAGTAGTGCATTTTCTACATAATTTGTAGTTTTAAATGTTGCAGATTATTTATAAAGTAGGGGTTGGGGCTCTTTGAAAAGTGGCTCCAATTGTTGAGGCAAGAAAACTCCTTCAGTATTTTTTGATTCGGACCTGCAAGACGGTGTCTATAATTTAAACCGTGAAAGAAAATTGTAGTATAATGCATGTAATTATAGTTATAGGACAAATCTACCTCATCTTTTTCAGCACCGGCCCACGCGTTTCCATTCATAATCCTGCTGAAAATTCCCAATCTGGAAATGTTGGAGCAATCCAAACACGGTTCTGGGTAGGTCTTCCAAAATAGAGATCTTCTCAATGGGAGGACCACATGGTCATTTCCTGTTTTGTGGTTCCGCTCGATGATAAATTTGATACTCCATATGAGGAGAGTAGTTGCTTTGTATGTGCATGTGATGTTAAAATTGATGCTCCAAGTATTAGTGTGGAGCAATCTTTGCCATCCATATATCTTTCTATTGGAACAATGAGAAATCTACTCTCTTCTCAAACCTATCATTTCCTGAAGGATAAATTTTTAAAATAAATAACTTCAAATATTTTAAACATATTTTTTAAATAAATACAAATAAAAGTAACTATTCAATGCAACTATTCAACATTACCTCCCTGTTCTCTTTCCAATTCCGACTATTCTAAGTTCCGGATTCATCAATCATACTGCTAAAATTAAATCATCAAATTAATATTGCTAATATAATATGACACGCAATTAAAAAATATAATAAAATTTCAAAATAAAGGATATAACACTTGAAACAGTAAAAAATAAATAAAACAAAATAAAAGTTTATGAGTTTTGCACCTGGTTCCTGCATTTTGGAACATTTCATCTTTAAATATTAACAGACCTTGCTGCAGAAAGGCGCAATTGCAGAAAATAAAAAGTGTGGGGTTTACAGGCCTTGGTTTTCAGCTTTATTGAAAAATTCTAAGGCTAGGGTTTCAAGATCAGCGATTCATGCTTATTCGGTCGCAATTTTACAGCCGTTGGATCCTTTTCCGCCGCTTTTTGACCGTTCGTTTCTGCTCATGGTTTTTTTCCCGCTGCTCATGTTTTTCTCCCTCCCTCTGCGCAGGGTTAGGGTTTGTATTGTACGTTTCCCAAAGAATATATTCTCACCTGATTATGTTAAAGCCCTTCAAAAGACTATGGATTGTGGATAAATTTTTTTCAGCCAACATACCATTGTCTCTTTCGAATAATGTTTAGCACTATTGATTTACAAATTGGACAATGAAAAGGCATTATTTTTAAACTATATTATTATTTAGGCATGCTTGGTATTTTGATGTCAAATTTAACAAGAGTTAGAGCTAGAGTCCCGCCTTAAGGAAAAAGAGAGGCATGATGCATTGCATAATGCTATTCAAGATTTGTTTACAACTAGGTGTTTAATAGAGTCCTTGCCTTTTTTTTTGTTTTATGCTTAAATCATTTTGATTGAACTCACAAAAAAAATCTGTTATTAATTATTTTATTTTGACGAGATTAGGGGAAGGAAAACCTTAAATCACTAGTGCACTTACCATGGAAAACTAGGTTTTAATTTTGAAAATTACCCATACGTTTAAATTTCATCTTCATATGAATCCATGGAACATTGAATTAGATTAATTATTATTTTTAATTTAAATAATTAATTTTATATTTTTAAATTATTTAAAAATATAAATCATGTTTAATATTTCAGAGCACAGTTTTTGAGGTAAACTAATTGCAAAAGACTCGGTGAAAACAATAGTCATAATTTATATTTATAATTCTACTAATATTAATACAAAATAAAAAAATATTATTAAAATTAAAATAAATATATAATATAGAAATAAATATTTTTGACTAAATTTGCTTTTATTATAAAAAATTGAATTATTTGAAAACAAAAATTTAATACTTAAAGTGAGAATTTTAGCTATTTGTAATCTTCAATATACCAATTGGATTCAATATACCATTTATAGCTTGCCCTAACCAGTTTATATACCACCAACTGCAAAATAGATGGACGACTTTGTTGTGCTAAATAATATGTGCTTTGATTTAAAACTTCTTTTACTTAATGCTTATTAAATAATAAAATATTAACATATCTAAACGGTAGGAATTTAGGCCAAAAATTTAGGAGTTTGGAAAATATGTACGACTATGCCCAGAGTTTATCTCTCTTTGAAGAGAAAAAAGGGGTCGGGATTGAATAAAAAAATTAGGTTTTCATTAGTATTCAATTACAATAAAAGTTTTATATGTTAATCATGTAGTTTAAATGATTGAAAAAATAATAATTATTTCAACTATATATTTATGTATTAGCTTTGAGATTTTTAATGAAAATAAAGATATATAAAATTTACATATTCTTTTTTATTAAATTTAATTACATTAAATAGTAGGCCTATAATATTTTTATAATGTGATTTTTCAAATTCTTTTTATTTTAAAACATTATAATAAAAAAATTAAGTAAAATTGACTTTTTAATTTATTTCTTGTTATATGCTAAAATAAACTCATGTAATATAATTTAACATTTTTAATATACAATTAATATAAAAAAGAAAAATATTAATGAAAATCTAATTAAAGATAAAAAAAGTTAAATAATTTGCATCTATATTTACAAATGAAAAAACTTATAATGAAATATAAAAAAAAAATTATTTTCATTGGTGTAGAACAATTCATTTAATCACTAGTTAACGTCAAAAACTCAAAAATTGATACAATAGTATAGTACTTAGCCTACCGGCAAGTACTAATAATAACTAGTAATTGCATTTTAGTATGCAATAGGTATCCTGAATTAATAATTTTTGTAAAAAATGAATTTATTACTTAAATAATTAGAATTTAGCTATTAATGTAAAAATGAATTTATTACTTAAATAGTTAGAATTATAGCTATTAATGTAAAAAATACATTTATTATCTAAATAATTAGATTTTAGGTCTTATACATAAAATTTGAATAATATTAGTAAATATAAACTTATTAAGTTAATAGATAAATAAATAAATCTATTGTGTAAAATTTATTTGAATACAATATTAGTAAAATAATATAATATACACATTTTATTTAATATTAAAAGTATTCAAATAATATTATTAAATAATAAATTTATTAAATTAATAGTTAAGTAAATAAATAAATCTATTTTTAAAAAATTATTTGAAAAAAATATTAGTTAAAATTTATTTGAATAAAATATATACAAATAAATTATTACAAACTTGATTGATTGAATGGTATTGCAACATTGATGTAATTGAATAATATAGATTTAAAATAAAAATTTCTTTTGTTATTAGATTATTATAAACAAAAGAATTAATTCAATCTAATTTTAATTAAAAAAATATGTTTAAGACCTTAATATTATGAAATTCTTCACTAGTTGAAACAAAATATGAAAGTCTTTAATGTAATTTTGATGTTAATCATTTTTTCTATATGTATGTATACATATAAACATTCTTTTCTTTTGTTTCTTTTACTAGTGTTCTTAATTTTACTTTATTTACATGTTTTATGCAAATCTTAGAAGATGATATTTTATTTTTAGAGAAAATTGAAAAAAAAAATGTAAAATTGATTGAGATGGAAAAATTGTTTAGAGGCTGGAATTTTAACAAAAAATAATAATAATTATAGTGTTGTTTTCTATTTGACTAATAATTTGTAAAAAATTCTGAAAAATTATAATCAAAATAAATGATTAAATACAAAATCAATTTATTTTGACAAAATGAATGTGAAAATTATATTAATATTAACATCCATCATTAATTTATAATTATGAACTATAAATAGATTTAAACAACTACGTGGCTATGTTCTCACCCAAAAATATTATTAAAAATATAATATAAATTTGATTGTATTAAAGACATTATATATTTTTTATAATATAGAATAAAATAATATATTTAAATTAAATTTATTTAATTTTTAAAAAGTTATATATATATATATATATATATATATATATATATATATATATATATATATATATATATATATATATATATATATATATATATATATATATATATATATATATATATATATATATATATATATATATATATATATATATATATATATATAATCTTGATAACTATAAAATATAATATCTTTATATCATCTTAAAAAATTTATACTTATTAAATATAAATAAATTTTAATATTAAAGAAGATACCTATAGTGAATCATTATATAATAAATACTCTCTGCACACAGGCACGGCATATGGTCTGACTACCATGGCATCGCATGGGACATGAGGGCACAGTTTTCTACGGTGCAAATATGTTGGGCACCGTAGCCAGTGCCAAACCCTTGACCTTCGCCAGCACGAGATCGCCCAGACTCCATTTTCGGCAGGCGGAAGCTTTGCTTGCATGCTTTGTCTGCACAGTCGATGGAGAAGTGGACTGGCAGTAAAACATCATCATGCCTACAAATACATCAAATTTGTAGGCCGAGACATATTAAACAACACAATTTTCTTCCAAATCCAATCTACTCTACTTGTTATTCAACTATTTCATTTCATTATATCTATTTCACTATAATACATATAATATTATATTTTATAACAAGTGCCACATAGTGGCCAGTGTGTGTGTGAAAATTGTACCTGATCTATAAACACAACACTTCAATAAAACATTAGAGGTTAGCAAAAATCAAAATCATGCAAAATGAAATCTAATTTAACCAAGCAATTTACTGCCTTCTAGTCGGTGCGAGATTAATGTTCTCGGATTGTTATCGAGATCAGTGACCTAGACGACACCTAAATGAAGGATTTGAATGCAATTGATCTAGATATGAATTGAATGCAATTAATCTATATTTTTGATATTTTCTATGCAATAATAATGAAAAACTAATATGAATCTATGCTAATATGGAAATTGATATGCTAAAATGATCTAACAATGATATGAAAAAGAATCTAAATGAATGTAAAAAAACAAAACAAATTGATCTCACAATAGCCTTGATTCGCAATAAGCTTTGATTCTCCCAATTCCAATTCTCCAGCGTGATTGTGCAAAAATATGAGATGCTTGGATGCAAATTTGAGAGATGAATTATGAAGAGCTGAGCCTTATTTTTATAGAAATCCAGGGCTTTGGAGGTGCATGAGAAAAAGCCATAAATCACTCAAATAACTCAGGTTGATTTTTGAGTTATTTTTAAATAAAAGATAATTAACTCACAAAAACATGCAAAAGCTAAGTTTTAACTCAAAATAGAGTTTAGCTTTAATTGATAATTGATAGTTGTCTGTTTTTATGATTGTGCATATTTTATTTATGAATTAATTTAATAATAAAGTGATTTATTTCCAACTTAACTGCTTTTAAAAATAAAACAATTGATTTATGGGTTAATCAATTATTTAATCAAACTTTTATTAAAAACTATATTATTAAATAATGACAACTTGCTTTAATTAATTAAATAAGAATTTAATCAATTATTCATATGATATTAGATTTATTGTCAAAATTAAATAATACAATTAATAATAGATAGAATTTAATTTAATTACACAATTAAGTGGCAAATATTAAATCTAATTAATTAAATATGAAAATATTCAATTAATCAAACTTTAGGATAAATGTGATTTATTGCTAAATAATTATAAAATTAAAGATAATTATGATGATTAGGAATATTACTAGGAATATTTCCCGATGCAGAATTTAAGATAATCAATTATGATTCGATGATATTTAGATGTGCCTTAGATTAGGACTTTGATGTTGATTTCATTTGATTTGTAGATGTAGGAGGTTAATGAACTTATAGCCCATTTTTTGGGTATTACAGCCATACTTGCCTTTAGTTATGGAATAATATTAATGAAATTTAGAGTCTTTAAAATATTAATTAGGTTTTATTAATAATGGTTATTGTTTAAATAATAGATAGGTGTATTGGATTATGAAATAGTTAATATATATATTTGAAAATATATAATAATTATAATTCATTTGTTGTACACATTAAATTTAATAAAAAATCATATTAAAATTAAAAATATAATTATATATTATAAATATAATTTATATAATTTTATAATCTATAATAATAAAAAATTAAATAATTTAAATTTAAAATAAATATTTTTAGTAATTATTCTATTTTTAGGAGAATAAAAAATTATTTACTTTGAGTTTGGTGTCATGAGAACGTACATCAATCTCATTTGTTCACAATAAACTTTTAATGCACAATTTTTGTCGAGCTAGATGATTTAGCCAATCAAATTATCAATTAATAATTTTTACATATTATAAACTTAAAAATATTATAATTTCACTATACAAAGTATGACATATATAATAAAATAACAAATACCCTAACTTCTAATTGGTCCATACACTTTGTAATTATTGCATTAGTACTTTCTTAGCCTATCAACAAGTACTAATATATCGTGATTTAATTGGATAAGTTCAATTGATGTGGGGAGATGGTATGATCTTTGATTCTACCATCCACCAAGAGACAAAGCTCTAAAATGAAACAAATAGGGTATGAGATTAGGTTTGTGTTTTGGATGAATTTAGCAAAATAATTTTTTTTAAATATTTAGATTTTAGCCAACATGAATTTAGACTTGTGCTATCAAAATTAATATATTGTAAGGTATCAATTTAAACTTGTTTTCTCCATATAGTTTATATTTTGATGGATATTTGATTTTAATTTTTACAAGCAAGGACTAATGTGTTAATGTTGTTCTCATGGGTACCACAAGCATGTTAATGTTGCCGCAAGGAAGAGAACATCTATGAAAGGAGAGAGTATAACAACTTGTAAATAGATAGTTGTAATGAGACACATATACACAATAACTTAGAAATCATTAATTGTACTTATGTTTCTCATATTTTAAAATTTGTGAAGGTAAAGTTTAAATGAAAAGAATATAAATTAAAAATAATAATAATGGATTTATGTTTTAATAATAATTTAATAAACTGAATATTTTTTATATGTGAGTGGCTATAATTGAATATCATAGAATTTATATACTAGATTAAGCTTATTCATTATTTAAGACTCTAAGTCCTTAGTAACAAATGAATATCCTTGGTAGCATTTCTTTTCTTTTATTATTATTTTTTGTTCTACTTTGAAATTTAAACTTAGGCAACAAATTTTGCATAGGTTATCATATAATCCCTTTAACTCATTCTATTATAGAGATCTTGTACCTTTTCTTGGCATTGACATTTTATTTTTAATGACTGTGAAGGGATTAATATACAATAGAATGTTGTAGTCTATAAGTCCCCACTTCTTTAGAATGATTATTATTATTATTTAGCTTAATCATTTTTCTTTTATGTAATTCAACTTTGATCAACTAAAAACAAAAATTGTTCACATAATGTTTTTTATTAATTGCCATATTCAAAACAAGCATACAAGTTTTTGGATTTGATTGTGTGAGTTTTTTTCATCAATGTTTCGGATCACACTCCATGATCCATCATCACTTTTTACTTTCCATTCTCACACTCTCTATTCCTGATGATGGATCATGGAGTGTGATCCGAAACGTCGATGAAAAAAAATCACACAATCGAATCCAGAAACTTGTATGCTTATCATAATGGATTGTGGAAATCTGTTCTTGTTAATATTCAAAATAGTTCTTGAGTGGTATTTGGTGTTTCTAGAGTGGCTTTTCTTCCATCTCTATGCTCTCATGGAAGTTGTTGGTTTGGTTGTAGTTGGTATTGCAATGGATGGTAACCATGTTGGCTATTGGCTCAACACTTGGTAGGGGTTGGTTGTGTTTATTCATTCTTTGCCTATTTATTTCAGCTTTCTCCTATAGCCTATGTTTTTTGGTTTTGTGTGTGTAGAGAAAGTGGTTTTGTGGGGTTTCTTTTAGAGTTGGTGGTTATTTTGGGAGTTCCTTAATTGGATTTCCTTTACTTGGTATGCCTTTGTGGTAGTGACTTGCTATTTTCTTCAATCACTAGAGCCTCTTTGGGGTCAGTAGGGGTGGTTTGAAATTTTTTTGCCTCTATTATGTTGCTTGCAAAGGGGTCAGAGTTATGGTTTTGGTGCCCTTGGAAACCTATTTTATGTGGTCCTAGTTTTTGGCTTTCTTTAAGTCTTTTCTTTAGGTGGTTCCTTCTCTCATTTTTTTGGTGTAACTTTCCTTTCATTTTGGGGGTGCTCTTGCGTATTTTGTAGGTCAGTCACTTGCTAGTGAATTTAAGGGCCTAATTTGACTTGTGTTTGTTTTTGGTTAGGGTATTTTATTATTATTTGGGCTAGGGCTATTCCTTGTGGAACTCAATGTCTCTCTTATTTTTTTCTTGTGGGTTCCTTGTTTTCTCATTTGGGCTTCCCTCTTGTGTCTCCTATTGAGGTGGCTTTGTCTCCTATTGAGGTGGGGGTTATTCTTGTGGATTTGGTGTGGATTGGTCTCATTATTCTCTTCTCTTCCTCTTTTATTGTTCCCATTAACGAGGTGGCTTTGAATATGGAGGTGGAAATTGACCAAGTAGAGGATGTTAAAAGTGGCTTTATGTGGTTCGATCATTCTATTTTCAACTTGGATGTGGGGTTGATCCATGGTTGGCTCTTTTGCGTGACTGTATCCTCCTCTACTTTCCCTATTAAGGTGGGATCCTTTCTTTTGAGGTGAAGAGGAGTTTCACTAGTGGGGAGTAGATTGTCTTTTGGAGAGGGTGTATAGTTTGTTGTAAGTTAGTTTTGGATACGAGTTTAAAACCCAATCTTAAGGTTTTGGGAGCATGATAAAAACCTTTCTCCTTGTTTTAGGATGGACTTCCAAGAATTTTTTTCTTGTCCCAAGATATTTTCTAATGATTATAATTATGATTTTGGAGATGAAGGTTTTGGTGTCCTTGCTAAAACCCAATAAATGTTATGGGTGCCTTGTTAAAACCCATGCATTCTCAGGTTATGGGTGCTTGGTAAAACCCATAGTTTTTTGTTATTAAGGTTAAGGGAGTCTTGAAAACCTTGTTCTTTGAGATGTAACTTGTCTTTGGCCTACTATTTTTTTATCTTGTTTTTTGTATGATGATATCTTTCTAGGCTACTATTTATGTATTATTGGTTGGTTATTATTATAAAATATATTACCTTTTTTAGATGATTGATTATGTTGGGTATTATATCCCTCTCAAAATCTATTTGTAAAAGGGTTGCAAGTCCCTTTAAAAAAAAAATTCCCCTAATAAAATATGAATCCATTTTATGCTCTATCAATGTTTAATATTAACTTGCAAGGAAGGTAAAACAATTCTCTTTTAATTTAGGGAAGTATCATCAAAGGTTTCTAAACACCAAGTCAGATTATAAGTGACATGAGGATAGTCATCTTTTATCTCATTTGATAATCATTAGTGTTTTCTCTCTTGTTCATTAGGTTCCATCATATATATGTCACTATCTTTCATATCTTCAAAGCTAATATCAAGATGGTCTTGATCATTATCATTAGAAGGAGAAAGAATTGAAATAAAATTGTCTTATTTAAAGTGATTTAGTTCTAAAAGAGTATTATCATCGACTATAAATTCTCATAAATACATGGAGGTATAATGCATTAAATTTTCTCAATCCAACTTTATGAAAAATTTCCTAGAGTTCACTCTAGGATAAGAATTTTTTGAAAGAACATATAGAAGAATAAATAAACATTTACTCTTGTGAAAATGATCTATTGATCCTAGAATTTGATTCCCTAAAATTTAATGAATTTATCCTACAAGCTGGTCTTTATTTTATCAAAGAGACTTCTTATGTATTAAGCTTTGGTTCCCTTCTTTTGATCCATAAACAAAGACCTCTTCCCCAACTTCTTTTGGGTGCATCTTACCTCCCCTTACATTTTTTGTACATAGAATTCTTTAAAGGTATTGATAATAGCTTGGAAAAATATCATAGCATATTGAAAGAAATAATCAACTATTAAAGATCCACCTATGTATGTTTGTGCATCAAAATGGTATAATTCCTAAAATACCACACTAAAATGGGCATGACACAACCTATCTATCCTACTCTTAACTTAAGTAATTTGCAATTTTTTAAAAAAAATAACATACTAATTTAAGAGCATTTATTCATACTAAGTTATTATTGCATATCAACTAAGCTACATTGTACTTTTAATTTACTATAAACATAAATAATTCTAGAAGTTAAATTTGATTATTCTACAAGAGCAATGTGAATATAGTTGATAAATTCATAAACAAATGTCCTTTCATAGATAGGCATTAAAAATAAATTTATCAAAAGGTCTTCCATCAGAGGTAGGTAAGATGTAGGAGACAACTTGTAGATTTTGAAAAATGCTTTTAGATACAAAAAATATTTTTTCAACTGACACTCTGCAACTAGGGTTATATAGTTCTTAACAGAGGTAGCCCAAATTGTGTGAGAGATATTTTGGTCACTTGCAAGGAGGCCATCCTCTCTGTTGCCATTGATGCATTTAATTCCTCCTTGTTTTAGAGTATTTAATGAAAGATGGATGCCCTTCTAAGCCTACTCAAACCACTGTCATTGAAGCCTTTGTCATGGAAGTGCTAAAAAAAAGTCCTTCAACCAAGTTGTTGTAGCAAAGAGAATAATTTTTTAGTGGAGTTGGTTTTGTCCTTGGTCATGCCTTCCATAAGGAGTCTACATCTACCCATGGAGTTAGAGGAGGTAAGAGTTCCCATGTGCCCCTCATTGTTAAACCTAATATTCAAATGTTGAAAGCTATAGAAGTTGAAAATAATAGGCTTAAGGGCATAACCATTTTTTGGTGGCCTAGGATATTGTCAAACTTCCCTCTCAAGTATATATGAATGATTGGATCATTAAATTAGGGTTTCACTTTACCTTCTACTATATGATTCAAAGAGGTTGTGAGAACCCCATTTCAAAAAAGTTAAGAACCCTATTTCTTAGAAGGAAGTTGTGAGAAGGCAATTTTGGAACATAGTTTCCTATACTTTTAGAGTCATTTCATGGATAACCTATGCTAATAGAGAGGAAATCATATCCCTCTCGAGCCCTAGATGGGTTACAATTAAAAATGCGCTTCTCTCCATGTTTAATTTGATCGCAAAAACTATAAACTCTACTAGTAGGGTCATTAGAATTGAAGAAATGATTTTTATAATGCCACATATAGATACAAGACTATGATTAGCCATTAATCCCAACATTGAACTATCTGAGATGCTAGTCATAAAAATAGACAATGAAATAGTTTCATGCCCTATTGAATTTCTTGGTGACCTCAATGCATGTTTATTGTATTAAAAGGAGGTCTGGACCTAAGGAGGAATTGTACTCTATTTAAAAATAAGACTAGCCCTAACATTAGCTTTAGTGAGATGAATAATGCTACTAACTAGAAGGGTATTTCTAAAATTAATGTCGTTGATGACTCAAATATAAAGGGTGTCCCCTCAGAATCTTCTAAGGGAAGGCCAACTATTAGTGCCACTAATTTGGATATCCCTACATTTATAAATAAGGGATTGGATAACACAAAGCCCACAAAAAAACCTCCCATTCTTAGGCCTATTGACAATATTGATACAATCCCCATCCAAGTGGATGAAAGACACATGGATTTAACTGCAGATAAACTCAAAGAACTGAAGGAAACACATAGGAAAACCTATTACCTAGAGAATTTAACCATGCCCTCTAGTGCCACTCCTAACAAAGATGGTGCCTCCTGAGGTGGTCCCTCCATGCACAAAACTCTTAATGCTCAATAGTTGGTATAGGGAATATTAGGAAAGTTATTTAGACTAGGATAATGATAGAGAAATCTATCTTGGAGGGAGGTGAGAAGATTTCATTCCCAGAAGAATTTGATTTATTGGCTTGTAGTGAGAACAAACCCCCCCTTCCTTGGGAAGGTGTTGATGAATTCCAAGATGACCCCTATTGATGGTAGTACAAAGTAGATGGATTTTAAGCTAGGAAATATAGTGTTCATCCTATTATCAATATCTTGGATGATGATATTGATCTAGATGTAACTATTTAAAGGGAGGCTCTCATATTTATTAGATATTTTTATGGTTCATGTGCTTTTTTATCAAATTATTCCCTTATTTTCAATCTTGTTTCTACCATGACCCTTTTAACATCCCCTTCCCCCCCCCCCCCCCCTCTACTTTTTTTCTATTAGTTTTGATCATGATGATAATAGTGACTTAAATCCTACTAAAGGTGGGGGCCTTAATGGCTCTCTTGAGGAACTAGAGGTCTCTAAATATGATCAAGCTATTCAAGATGATATGGGATGGCCCATTGTTCCCTTTGAAGGCTGTAGGGTTAAGGATGTGATGCTAGAAGCTATTTCAAACCTCAAGGATAAAAAAAGACAAGAAGAAGGCCAAGGCCAAAAAAGACAAAACTAAAAGAAAATCTAAAACTCTAGAAAATATCAAACCCACTTTGGAGGCTAGGAAATCCTTTGAATTCAAAGTTTTTAAAAAGAGAAGAAAACCATTAGGCTCCACAAACTCTAGACATGGAAATAAATCCACTTAGAAGGCCTTGCCAAAATTCTATATAAGAGATTTAAAACTCCAATGGATATATCCCCATGAACAAGTGAAATGTACCTCCTAGAATGTCAGGGGTTTGGAATCCTTGTATAGAGAATATATTATGAAAATATTCCTCAATATGTATGAAAACAAAGACATTCTTCTTTTGCAAGAGATCAAAGTAGTCCAGTTCAACCTTGATATCAACCTTAAGGGGAGGCTCTCATATCTATTAGATATTTTTATGGTTCATGTGCTTTTTTATCCAATTATTCCCTTATTTTCATTCTTGTTTCTACCACAACCCTTTTAACATCCCCCCCCCCCGCTACTTTGTTTCTATTAGTTTTGATCGTGATGACAATAGTGACTTAAATCCTACTAAAGGTGGGGGCCTTAATGGCTCTCTTGAGGAACTAGAGATCTCTAAATATGATCAAGCTATTCAAGATGATATGGGATGGCCCATTGTTCCCTTTGAAGGCTGTAGGGTTAAGGATGTGATGCTAGAAGCTATTTCAAACCTCAAGGATTAAAAAAGACAAGAAGAAGGCCAAGGCCAAAAAAGACAAAACTAAAAGAAAATCTAAAACTCTAGAAAATATCAAACCCACTTTGGAGGCTGGGAAATCCTTTGAATTCAAAGTTTTTAAAAAGAGAAGAAAACCATTAGGCTCCACAAACTCTAGACATGGAAATAAATCCACTTAGAAGGCCTTGCCAAAATTCTATATAAGAGATTTAAAACTCCAATGGATATATCCCCATGAACAAGTGAAATGTACCTCCTAGAATGTCAAGGGTTTGGAATCCTTGTATAGAGAATATATTATGAAAATATTCCTCAATATGTATGAAAACAAAGACATTCTTCTTTTGCAAGAGACCAAAGTAGTCCAGTTCAACCTTGATATCAACCTTAAGTTTGTCTAGAGGGATGTTATATTATTTAATACCAATCATAGTAGAGGTAAAGGAGGAGAAATTATCTTGGTGGAGTTAGGTGGAAGAATTCTTTTGTAAGATGGGGCTCTTCTCCATGTAATAGAGTGGTTTGGATTGTTCTAAAGGACAAAGAGGTGGAAGTTGGTGTTTTCTCAGTATATGCCCCTAATGACTATAGACAAAGAGAGTAGAGATCTAGAAATGGTTGACTCAGATGGAAGATATTCCTTGGATTATTGTTGGAGACTTCAATATGGTGGAGAGCCCATGAGACAAGGCTAGAGGGAGTAAGTTTGAATGAAAAGGAAAAGACAAAATATTTTTGAATAGAATGCTTAGCCAACTCAACTTATGGAACCCCTTGGTAGGCAAAAAACTTTCTAACCCTAGCATCTAGTAGGCCTAGTAAAATTTCTATTAGCATAAGAGGAGAATATACATTAGGCTCAACCAATTTTATGTTAATAAGGACTTCTTTAGCTTCAAAATAAATTAAGGGGGTACTTGCACAAAAGTGACTCCATACACTTTGTCATATCACCATCCCATTTTGGTTGAGATTTCCTCTAAGGATTGTAAATCAATAACCAAATACAAGAGAAGTTCTTTTACATTAAAGATCAAATTTTTGGAGAGTGGGGGAGTACTAAATGTTGAATCTTACATCAAGAAGTTCAATGCATGGATTGTTAATCATAATTTTTATATAGATAGATAGGTTCAAAATACAACAAGTTGGAGGAAACTCTTTCAAGTGGTTTGAAAGAAGCAAGCGAAGGATTTCAGGTAGTGGGAGTTTGAACTTCATGAATATTTTTTGGCTACTAAATATTATATCCAAAATTATCCTTGCAACAATAATTCTATTCAAGACCTTACCTAGGCTAAAACCTCTTTGAGAAGGATCTTGAACTTAAAAATTCAAGGTGCCAAGGTAAGAGATAGGGTGAATTGGCTCAATCATAGAGAAAAGAGTCTAAATATTTTGTCCAATTACTGAAGAATAAGGAGGCAAAGGAAAGGATTGATAGCATATGTGATGTAGAGAATCATACAACCAAAACAATAAATAGGATCCTTTCTGATCCTTTAAACATCCATTCAATAATATCTTTGTGTTAGGAATAAGGTGTCTCAACCTTGGATAATTCCTATTCTTATTATTTGTTTTGTAAAATGTATTTCTTGCAAATAATGTTGATGTGTCAACATCTTGAATTGTGTGTAAGGAGATCATGGCTAAAATGGTTATGACAAATTCCTATGACATGTAAGAGCTATGTTAGGAAGATTCAATGATAGGTGAAGACATGTGGCAACTGATAAATTTGAATACTGTACACTCTTCCCCAATTGTGGGGTTCGGGGAATGGTAAAACCCTAATACTCTTATCTTTGGGAGTAGCCCTAAAAAGTGAAGCACATGATATAAGCTTTTTTAGGGTTGCAAAGAGATATGATGTGAGTGTATGGTTGGAACATTTTTATGCTACCATGATTTTTCTTCAAGGTTTTGGAAATCTTCTGAAAGAACTTGCATTGCAAGTGTATTGTAAGCTGTAATAGTTTTGATCAATACATTGTGCAGGTTTTTATGGAAGAATGGAGGTGGAGAAATTTAATGGCACTAATTTTGAGTTGTGGAAACTCAAGATGGAAGACATGTTGGAAGATCATGACCTATGGGAAGTGACTTCAAATGCTACAAGACCAGCAACTATAGCTCAAGCAGATTGGGATATCAAAGACCGTAAAGCTAAGGGTCTCATAAGACTCTGTTTAACTGATGCAGTTCTTCTGAATGTTCTAGATGAGAAAACCGCAAATAGTTTGTGGGAAAGACTTGCGACCATGTATCAAGCCAAATCTCCGGTAAACAAGTTGTTCCTAAGGAAGAAGTTGTACTCTCTATGAATGGAGGAAGGTGGATCCTTAACGGATCATTTAAATGCATTTAATATGCTGGCTACACAGTTGACATCAGCTGGTGTCAAGTTAGAGGAGGAGGATCGTTGCTACACACTTTTGTGTTCTTTACCGGATTCATGGGACCATCTTGTGATGGCTCTTGAAAGCACATTAGTCACCTTCAAAATGGATGATGTGGTGTCTTCGCTACTATCAGAGGAGATGTGGAGAAAGGCTTCTGTTTTAGAAAAAGAAGCCCTTGCTATTTGTGGGAGATCCATTGAAAGAGGGAAGAAAAATGACAATAAGTCTGACAATAAGGGTAGATCCAAATCTTGTGGGAAGTCAAAGACTTCCAATAAGTCCAAGGCAAAATGTTGGAACCATGATAAATCTGGGCACTTCCGTAAAGATTGCAAAGAGCCAAAGAAGAAGAAGAAAGGTTCAAATTCAACTTCAGAAAGATCTCAAGAAGATGGCGATGCATTCATCGCAGCTTTGGTAGCCCATGCATCTGATGATGTGTGGTTGGTTGACTCAGGTGCATCTTTTCACATGACCTCTCATCAAAACTGGTTCTCAAAATATGAAGAGTTCGATGGTGGAAAGGTGTACTTGGGTGATGATTCTCACCTAAAGATAGTTGGACATGGAAGGGTCACTATCAAATTTCCTGATGGATGAGTAAAGGGAATCAACAGAGTTATGCACATTCTGGGTTTGGCATGAAACCTATTATCTATAAGTATGCTGAATGATGTAGGTGTGCAAGTTGTTTTTTTGAAAGAAGGATGCAAGATGATGAGAGGATCGATAGTGCTTGCAAGGGGTACTAGGAGAGGTACCTTATTTCAGCTAGATGCATGTATTCCTCTATGTAATAGTTCTTCATCCTCACCATCTAAACAAGCAGTGAAGAAGTCTATGGCTATTGGTTCCGATGGTAGTGCAAACACTTTGGAAGGTAAGCTTCCTACAGAAAAGACAATGTTGTGGCATATGAGATTTGGCCACATTGGTGAAAAGGGTCTCAGAACCCTGAAAAATAAAAATCTCGTTGAGGGGTTAAATGATTGCAATCTTGAGTTTAAATTCTACGAACACTGTGTCTATGGTAAACAAAATCATGTTCAGTTTTACTCTAGTTCTCACAAATCTTCTGATGTTTTGGATCTTATTCATTCTGATGTATTTGGTCTTGTAAAAGTTCCTTCAATCTCCAAGTCTATATTTTTTGTATCTTTCATAGATGATTACAGTAGAAGGACATGGATTTATTTCCTTAAAATTAAGACACAAGTCTTTAGTTGGTTCAAGGAATTTAAAGCTCTTGTAGAGAATCAAACTAGTAAGAAGATTAAGTGTGTGAGAACTGACAATGGTGGTGAGTTTTTCTCAACAAAGTTTGAATAGTTTTGTAAAGAACAAGGTATCAAGAGGCATAAGACAACTCCTTATACCCCACAACAAAATGGAGTTGTAGAGAGAATGAACAGGACACTGATGGAGAAGGCTAGGAGTATGCTTAGTGGAGCTGGTTTAGAACAAAGGTTTTGGGCCGAAGCTGTGGCCACTGCTTGCTATTTGGTTAACAGATCTCCTACATCAGCCCTTGTTGGTAAGACACCCATGGAGGTGTGGTCTGGTAAGAATCCTTCAATTAGACATCTTCATGTTTTTGGTTGTGAAGCTTATGCACATGTTCCAAAGGAGAAAAGATCTAAGTTGGAAAACAAAGCTGTTGAATGTATTTTCATCGAATACAGTGCTGGTGTTAAAGGATACAAGCTTTGGGATCCTATGACTAGTAAGGTGTTGTATAGTAGAAAGTTTATTTGTAGAGAGCTAACATCTTCTCCTATTGTGCTACAACCAGATGAAAAAAGAAAAGGAAAAAGATGTTGTTCAGTTGCCTCCTACCCCTGAGAAGACTGAACAGAGAGACCATGTTGAGCCTAATGATGAGGAGAGCTCTAGCAACTCTAATAGTTTGGAAGAAGAGGAAGAACAACCTCAACTGCAGCCCTTGAGGAGATCCATGAGAGAAAGAAAGCAACCAGAAAGGTTTGGTTATTCTATGTTAGATTCCAGTTGTGCCTTTGCTTTGATTACTAACACTGATGAGCCTAGATCTATGAAAGAGGCTTTGGGCATGGAAGATGCAGGTTCCTAGATTGAGGCTATGGATGATGAGATGGATTCATTGGAGAAAAACAAAACTTGGGACCTTGTACCTTTGCCTAAAGGGAGAAAATCTGTTGGCTGTAAATGGGTGTTCAAGAAGAAATTTTGTGCAGATGGCAGTGTTGAAAGGTACAAAGCTAGATTGGTTGCAAAGGGGTATTCATAGGTAGAAGGAATAGATTATGGTGAAATATTCTCTCCTGTTGCAAAGTTGACATCCATTAGATTTCTGTTATCTCTTGCTGCATCATATGATTTAGAGATAGAACAGATGGATGTGAAGATAGCTTTCCTTCATGGTGATTTGGAGGAAGAGATTTATATGTCACAGCCTGAGCACTACATTATTAAAGGTAAAGAATCCTTAGTTTGTAGATTAAAGAAATCTCTATATGGTTTGAAGAAAACTCCTAGGATGTGGTACCTTAAGTTTGATGCCTTTGTGTTGTCAATTGGATTCGTAAGATCAAAATCAGATCATTGTGTTTATTTTAGAGTTGAAAATGATCGCCTTCTTATTGTTGCATTATATGTTGATGATATGTTGCTATTTGGGAAGGGTAAGGGTATGATTTATGATTTTAAATCTCAGTTGTCAGCACAGTTTGAGATGAAAGATCTTGGGGCAGCTAGGTACATCTTGGGTATGGAAATTAGTAGAGACAGGTCTAACATAAAACTTTGGTTGAGTCAGAGTAAGTATGTGAAGTCTGTGTTGGACAGGTTCAGCATGGCAGATTATAGACCACTATGTGTTCCTATTTCTTTGGGAACAAAGTTATCTGTAGATGATTGTCCAAAATCTCCTAGTGAGGTGGAGGACATGAGTAGAGTACCTTATGCTAGTGCAGTTGGTAGTCTTATGTATGCTATGGTTTGTACTAGACCATACATTGCCCAAGCAGTGGGAGTCCTGAGTCAGTTTATGGCTAACCCTGGATGGGTACATTGGGATGCAGTTAAGCAAGTATTTAGATATTTGAGAGGTACATTAGATTACTCCATATGTTATCATGGTAACTCTTCTAGATCTCCACATTCAGTTTGTATTCATGGGTTTGTGGATTCAGATTGAGCAGGTGATATTGACAGCAGGAGATCCACCAGTGCTTATGTGTTCACTATGTTTGGTGGTGCCATTAGTTGGATGAGTGAGCGACAACCTATGGTTGCTTTTTCCACTACAGAAGTTGAGTACATGGCTGCTACTCATGCTTGTAAAGAAGCCATTTGGCTTAGAAGATTGTGTTCTGATGTTGGTGTTGATGCAGAACATATTACTATTTGGTGTGACAGTCAGAGCGCTATTTGCCTTGCAAAGAATCCAACTTTCCATGCCAGAACGAAGCACATTGATGTGCAGTTTCACTTTGTGAGAGATATGGTGGAAGATGGAAAGGTAAATTTGGAGAAGGTAGATACTGTGAAGAATGTTGCAGATGCATTAACAAAACCAGTGGGCACTGAGAAGTTCAGATGGTGTTCAGAGTCTATGGGCCTTTTGGCCTATAGCGATTAGTTCCTGTTATGTTCCTGTTGCTCTTACAAGGTGTTCAACAAGTGGGAGAATGTTAGGAATAAGGTGTCTCAACCTTGGATAATTCCTATTCTTATTATTTGTTTTGTAAAATGTATTTATTGCAAATAATGTTGATGTGTCAGCATCTTGAATTGTGTGTAAGGAGATCATGGCTAAAATGGTTATGATGGATTCCTATGACACGTAAGAGCTATGTCAGGAAGATTCAATGACAGGTGAAGACATGTGGCAACTGATAAATTTGAGTACTGTACACTCTTCCCCAATCGTGGGGTTTGGGGAATGGTAAAACCCTAATACGGTTATCTTTGGGAGTAGCCCTAAAAAGTGAAGCACATAATATAAGCTTTTTTAGGGTTGCGAAGAGATGTGATGCGAGTGTATGGTTGGAATGTTTTTATGCTGCCGTGATTTTTCTTCAAGGTTTTGGAAATCTTCTGAAAGAACTTGCATTACAAGTGTATTGTAAGCTGTAATAGTTTTGATCAATACATTGTGCAGGTTTTGGAGTGCTGGGGTTTTTATCGAAAGGTTTCCCCAGGGTATATCATTGTGTCATTCTCTATTTTTCTGTATGCATGGTATGTGGTTGCAATATCTTTGTTAAAGTAGTTAACGAATCTGAAATTGTAAGGATTTATAAGAATTTGCACAATACTCTCCTATAGAGATTAGCGTAGGAAGCTGTTTCCGCACCTGAGTTTCCTTACACTTTGTATAAAGGCATCTTATGAGGAAAACCACAACATGTTTTAACACAAAAACATCAACCTTTCTCAATTTGCATATCCTGATTTCTATATCTGATTCCATTATTCATAACTTTCAGTTTTGAAATTATATTAACAAATCCTTTGGTTTTATTGTTCCAAATTAGTCCTTATAAAACATATGTAAAGAAGATCCTACTATAGTAATTAAATGTTAGGAATGGAAACACTGAGAAGGGGGGGGGGGCCTGAATCAGTGTTCACTGTATTTTAACTTTTCACTTTAATCTTAATACTGAATTATAAATGCTTAAGTACTGAATTAAACATTCACATAAACATGAAACATGAAATCAACACATGACACCAATATGGTTACGGAGAAACCCAAATAGGTAAAAACCTTGGTGGGACTTGGTACCCACTAATAATTTGCACTAGTGTTTTGTGATCCTTGTTAGAAGATCCTTTACCCTATTAGGAGTAGCTTTACAATGCTTTAAGTATAGTAGACCTTGTTAGGAGTCTTTTACAATGATCCTTGTTAGGGGAGTGGACTCACTGTCCTAGAGCTCACTACTCAAATGATGAAGGCTACAACCTTCTGAATCAGATACACACTATATCTACAAGTGAACTGTCACTATGACACTGCTTGTCAAATCAATTCATTTGGGGCGTTGATGCTTTGACCTCTTGCAAAACTCTAATCCACCATATGCTCTCTTCACATACCTATGCTCTGCTTCTCACAACTCTATTTCCACTTCCATACCAAATTCAATGGGCGCACCTTATATTTATGCACTCATACCAATTATACAATTAGGTCAACCCTATAACTAATTACAAATAATGCTTCTAGATGAATTGGCTTAAGTGTGCTTACAATTATACATATGCATATGTCAAAAACCTAAATACAATGGGCACATAACCTCTACAACATTAATTTACAATCGCAAACCAAAATAGTCATTGTCGGCTTTATGTTCTGTTCTCTGCTGGCACACACTGGTTGTGCAACTTCAACTGACTGTAACTTTCACATCTTTGCATATATATGTATGCGCTCTTAGACTAAGCATAAGTATAGTCTAACAATCTTAAATTCTAGGGCACATACAATTATTCATCCATACGTATGGGCATAGGTGCTCTGAGCTGCAGGAACTTTGTATGTTGTCCAATCTTCAACACTTAACTGATTTCTGATCTTTACACTTAGTGCGCTGACTCCAAACTACTATATGACTTTGTTGCCATAATGACAACACTATATCTAGTCATGTACTTTAGTATAGACAACTTTCCAACATTAAATTATAAGTTATGGTCTCTACACCAAGAGCCATTTTTCCTATCATAAACTAGATTTAAAACACCAAACCCTGCCTAGGACATCTCATATATTTCTCAAAATGAATCCAAATGACACCAAAATAATTCCGCGGTAACTATTAATGAGTCTAGTTTCCAAATATGTAAGCCATTTATTTTTCCCATTCATAAATAATTTTACAAGCACAAATCATTGCCTGCAACTCCAATGTTTCCACTCAAATGCACATAATTTTCACAAATCTTCATCAAAACAACTCAAACCAAAAGGAAATGAAATTAATTTCACATATATTTCTAATTAATATTATTAGAGGTCCTAATTCTTAAAAATGTGTATGTACCAAACGTTTCAATCTAACTATGGTCAAGCAGTCTCAAATCTGCAAATAACAACTTTTACCAAAACTACCATAACTTATTCATGGGTGGTCCCACAATAGTGTGTCCCACTTTTTTAGACATGTTGATTTTTTCTGAAATAACATATTTTTAATAAAATATGATGATTTAAGCCTTGAGAGGTTCTATTTGAAGGAATTAATTAGAAATGGTTAGCTCAATGCCTCTTAGATTAAAAAAATATTGATATAACATCTATACTCCTCATTCATACCTACAATGGAGTCTCCTTTGTACCTATTAAAATGTTGACAAAAAATCTCTTTGACTTTATGTTTTGGTAGATCAAATGAATCCATTTCAAAAACTTATCTATGTAGTATGATGCTATTTGGAACAAGCTTTCTAATGAATATAATTTTAATACATATTGAGTTCATTATCACTTTTATATATTACTTTAACTAAACATAGGTTATTTGGTCATTCAACAACCTATCTCTTCAAGATTTTGGGAAAAATAGCAAATTACAAAAGAAAAATTATAAAAAATATATAGGAAAAGAGTATTTGTGTTACCTTTCTATAAAAAGAAAAAGAAAAAATGAATTTCGATAGACAAAAATCAAGTTAGAGAGATCCAAGTGACCTTATGTCTAAGTTACAGTTACTATCACTTTAGAACTTAATAAACTATGAAATATTAACCCAAAATGAATGAAACCAATTTCATCCTTTAGATATTGAAGTTACAAATATAATCTCAAAAGAATTACATTGTTATCTTATTTCTAAAAAAAAGTTATGTTGATCCAAGTGACAGTAACTCCTTAAAAACACAATTTTTCACACAAACCACTTTTTGAAGGAGAAGGAAAAATGAATTTTAAATTTTTTTAAAAATATATTTAGAAACTAGAAAGAAAATTCTAAAAGACTCTATTTTACATCATCTTCAAATTCCTAATATTTTTGTAGAAATAGGTGTTCAAAAGGGAAGTTTTTTCTCAGAATGTTTATCTCTATGTCAAAGTTGGCCAAAAAGTGGGACACACTATTGTGGGACCACCCTCATTTATCAACATAATCACTCCAAACCAAAACCAAAAGGAAGATTATTCATCCTAATATAAATAAAATAAATAAATTACAACATTTACAGGCCTTACAGGTTTGTACAAGACCTAGAAATCACATTAAAATAGTTAACACCAATCAAAACTATAAGTTTTGAAGACACCAATTGATTCAAAATTATATTCCTATTCTCATTCATGTTTGGAACCACCAATACAATTTTTTTTAAATTATTTTTGGTATTTTATAACTTCCCAACCACCTTTTGAACCATCTCCTTACACTCTTTTAACCTTTTACAACATACTTGCATCTTTTGACAATATGTTATGCATTTTACATTACAACTTTACTAGTTTAACTCCAAACTTAACAACTATTTGCATGGACACTTGAATCATGCTAAAATAGAATTAATTGACATTTTACATCAATTTTAGCCTTTATTAATAATTCTTTCATATTTTGATCTTCTTGACCAAACTAGGACCTTAACATGACAATATTAACAATGTCATACAAATGGCTTCACATAGCCTTACATATAGACTCAAATACATCACAAATAACTCAAATATATTTTAAGGACTCTTAACCTCCTTGTTCTCTTTTACTTTAGGTACCCCTTCATGATACTTCCAACCTTGAAAATTTTCCAAGTCTCTTGGAAAGGTGTGCCATAAGCTGCAAAAAAAAATTATAATAAAAATCTTCATCTTTACCTTCATTTGCCTCTTCATGCCTATATCACCATCTTCTTTTCCCTTAAGGACATAGGATTGTCCTCAAATAATCTTCTCAAATACTCTTGTCAATGGAGCATAAATGGCTGAAACTACATGATGCCTAATCAATCAGAGATCCACCTTTACCATTTCTACTTCAAACTCACCACAAAAAACTCTCCCATATGCCTCACCTAGGAGTCCTCCTCTTTGCCTCTCACCCTAGTCTATTGGCAATCAACTGGACCACTCCTTGGCCCTAACCCTACTCTTGGCCCTTGGCAGACTTCTAGTGTCTGTACACACAACCCAACCTTCATATGTAGAAAGATGTATAAGCACCTACATCTAAAACTCATAAAAAAAAAAAATACCAAATCTCAAAGGTCCTGGTGTGGATTGCCTCCCTCAGCGCTCTACCCACACACTCAAGATCTTCAAGCTCTGATACCAATTTGATGCAAAGAATCATACAAACAAAACAATAAATAGTATCCTTTCTGATCCTTTCAACATCCATTTAATAATATCTTTCTATAAAGGCATCTTATAAGGAAAACCACAACATGCTTTAACACAAAAACATCAACCTTTCTCCATTTGCAAATCTTGATTTCTATATCTGATTCCATTATTCATAACTTTCAGTTTTGAAATTATATTAACAAATCCTTTGTTTTAATTGTTCCAAATTATTCCTTATAAAACATATGTAAATCATATCCCACCATAGTAATTAAATTATAAGTTATGGTCTCTACACCAAGAGCTATTTTTCCTATCATAAACCAGATTTAAAACACCAAACCCTTCCTAGGACATCTCATATATTTATCAAAATGAATCCAAATTACACCAAACCAATTCCATAGTAACTATTAATGATTCTAGTTCCCAAATATGTAATCCATTTATTTTTCTCATTCATAAATAATTTTACAAGCACAAATCATTGCCTGCAACTCCAATGGAGATCTTTAAAAACTAGTTTCCACTCAAATGCACATAACTTTCACAAATATTCATAAAACTGACTCAAACTAAAAGTAAATGAAATTAAGTTCACATATATTTCTAATGAATATATTAGAGGTCCTGATTCTTGAAAATGTATCCCTACCAAATGTTTCAATCTGACTATGGTCAAGCAGTCTCAAATCTGCAAATAATAACTTTTACCAAAACTGCCATAACTTATTCATTTCTCAACATAATCACTCAAAAACAAAACCAAAAGGAATATTATTCACCCTAATATAAATAAAATACATAATTTACAACATTTCCATGCCTTTCAGGTCTGTACAAGACCTAGAAATCACATAAAAATAGTTAACACCAATCAATACTATAAGTTTTGAAGACACCAATTGATTCAAGATGATATTCCTCTTATCGTTCATGTTTGGAATGACCAATAAAAAAAAATTAAATTATTTTTAGTATTTTATAACTTCCCAACCACCTTTTGAACCATCTCCTTACACTCTTTTAACCTTTTACAACATACTTGCATCTTTTGACAATATTTTATGCATTTTGCATTACAACTTTTATGACAAGTTTACTAGTTTAACTCCAAACTTAAAAATTATTTGCATGGACACTTGAATCATGCTAAAATATACTTAATTGATATTTTACATCAATTTTATCCTTTATTAAGAATTCTTTCATATTTTGATGTTCTTGACCAAACTAGGACCTTAACATGACAATATTAACAATGTCATACAAATGGCTTCACATAGCCTTACATATAGACTCAAATACATCACAAATAACTCAAAAATATTTTAAGGACTCTTAACCTCCTTGTTCTCTTTTACTTTAGGTGCCCCTTCACTAATATGGGAAGGGGTTGCCAATACCATTGATCAATAAGAGGTCTCTAACACTTTTTCTCAATTCAATAGAAATATTTTTAGTTTATAAGACATGGGTGATACCATGGCACAAAATAGAGAACAATTAAAAAAACTATCCCAAATAAAGTTAGACAAGAATATGCTATCATCCTTAGAAAGGAATTCACTATGGAAGAAATTAATAATTCTATCAAATCTTTGGGTAATGAAAAGCTACTAGACCTAGATGGGTTACCGAGGGAATTCTACCAGATTAATTTGAGGTGGATAGGAGAAGAATTGTCTTGAATTTATAATGAAGATATTAATTAGGGAACTTTAGGTAGAGATGTCAATGCAAGAATCATTAAATTGGTTCCAAAGGATGTATATAAGACACTAAATAAAAATTAGAGAACAATTACTCGGTTAGATGTTTCCTACAAAATATTGGAAAACATTATTGCTAAAAGTGATGTAGTGAAAGACCAAGAGAATCCCCAAAGGAGATGTCTGAGCCCCCAACTAAACAACCACACAAAGGAATCCAACAGAAAAACAAGATTTGTAACAATCTAAATTAAATTTATTCATCAAATAATTGATTACATGTAATGTGTTGGGTTGTAAGGCCTTCCCAATTACAACCAAATACAAGAAAGAAATATTTTTGCAAGATCCCTCAAGATCTGACTCCAAACCCTAACCATATCTATCCAGATCTGCAACAATAGGCTATAGAAATCTGGTAGGAACCCCAACAAGATCTATACTTGTGCACATAGGCCACCAAGAAATCTTCTTGTTCCTAAGCTTTCAAGCTACTAACTCTGCTAATCTTCCCTCAACAACTATCCAAACCTTCCTTAAATGCATTTAGTTAACCACAAGTTAGCTGGAAGAAAGAAATAACTCATAACCCCAAGTCGGCTCTAAAATAAATAATTATTAAATACAATACAAGTCAGCTCTCAAATATCCTTAAAAACAATTAATTCTCCATGTCAGCCTCTAGATCCACCTAAGAGAATGCAACATAAGCTACCAACATTAAATATATCAAGTCAGGCCACCAAATCCACAATAACTCTAGTTAGTAAGTCAAACTACCAAGCACCAGTAAAAAAAACCAAGCAAGCTAAGCATCACCGAGCAAGCATGTTGACTGAGAACCAAAAGCATCATCGAGCATAGGTCCTGTTGAGTGCCATAAGTTAACTGAGTTCCTTCAATGACCAAGCCCCTCAACTAACACTACAACTGAGCAACACTTCTTTGACTGAGCTCCTCGGTCAACACTATAATCAAGCTCCACCACATAGTTACCGAGACTACTAGAATCCTTAGGAATCTGAGGATGCCCCTACATCAAATATCCAGGATAAATAAGAAGACTTGTGTCCCACACTTTGCTCCTTCAAGAAAATAAGACATCCACTCCATCTTCACACACGGCTTATCAATCCACGAAGCTAGGAAAATGAACAAGTCCATCATCCAAGCCCTCCTTAACTGATCTACAACCAACCAATCAGTATGTTCAACATCAAGAACAAACTGAACCTTCAACTCATCACAAGACTCATTACTGTCAACTAGTAACTCAAGTCCACAACCAGAAAATAATATTTGCCCCACAACACTGAACAAAAGAAATTTGGTAACACCATTATCAAAAAGGTGTTCAACAATAGATAACTCTTCAACAACAACAACCTGATCACACCCAACTAGATGCTCTACAATCTCCATGCTAGACGCAGCCAACTGAACATGAAAGCCAATCTTCTCACCAGCCTTAACAAGGTCAACAACAACATTGACAAACATAGGTATCTCAACAACAACCACAAGTTTCTCTATAGGTTTCATGTCAGAATCCACATAATGATCAACAAAACCAACCTCCACCTTGACCTTTTCATGCCCTCTTCTCTCTTGAACAAGTCTTCTAACTGGCCAAACAACTCATTTTTGGATCGGAGAACTCTAGCTTCAGTAAGCTCTACAAATCTCAACAACACTTTCCTTCACAAGCTCCTTAACTTAGTTCTCCTCATGGTTCAAAAAATCTACTTCCCACTAAGAAAATCTCTCATAAATCTTTTCCTCCACCACATCATGAAGAGTAGAAATCATACCAGTGTCCAATCCTCTTGAAGGCATCTTTAAGATCTTCGAAAACCCAAGGCAACAAATCACTAATAGATCAACCCAACCCAAGGTCTTGGTGCAAACTACCTCAACTCGGTGATCTATCCAAACACTCAAGAACTTCAAGCTCTGATACCACCTGATGCAGTGCAAGGCCAAGAGAATGTTGGCAAAATTTTCAGTGCTCCCCTCAAGATCCGTGACATGGTTTAACAGCCTCCTGTGTCTTCTATAAGTCTAGTGATTGTATTGAGCATTAATAGGTCAATCTTGTGGTGCAACGGTAACCGCTACTTGTAACAAGTGGTATCAGATCTTGGTTACAGGTTTGAATCCCCTTGAGTAATGCTAAGGGGGAGATTGTTGGAAAAATGGTCGGCACTCCCCTTGGGATTTGTGACATGGTTTAATAGCCTCTTATGTCTTCTATAAGTCTACTGGTTGTATCAATCATTAACAGGTCAATCTTTTGGTGCAAAAAAAACTGCTACTTGTAACAGAGAATCCCCAAAGGAGATGTTTGACCCCAGCTAAACAACCACACAAAGGAATCCAACAACAAAAAAAGATCTAAAAAAGTCTAAATTATTTATCCATCAAATAATTGATTGCATGCAATGTGTTGGGTTGTAAGGCCTTCCCAATTATGGCCAAATACAAGAAAGAAATAGTTCTGCAAGATCCCTCAAGATCCAACTCCAAATCCTAACCCTAGCTAGCCAAATCTGCAACAACAAGCTACAACAATCTGGTAGGAACCCCAATAAGATCTAAACTTGTGCACATAGGCCACCAACTAATCTTCTTGTTCCTAAGCTCACAAGCTACTTACTCTGCTAATCTTCCCTTAACAACTACCCAAACCTTCCTTAAACACATTTCTGCAACCGCAAGTCGATTGGAAGAAAGAAATAACTCCTAATCCCAAGTCAGCTCTAAAACAAACAATTATTAAATGTAATACAAGTTGGCTCTCAAATAGCCTCACAAATAATTAATTCTCCATGTCAGCCTCTAGATCCACCTAGGAGAATGCAACGTAAGCTACCAATATTAAATATATCAAGTCAGTCCACCAAATCCATAAGAACACCAGTCGGTAAGCCGGACTACTGAGCACCAGTAAAAACAACTAAGAAAGCTAAGCATCACTGAGAAAGCACATCGACTGAGCACCATAAGTATCACTGAGCACAAGTTCTTCTGAGCACTAGAAGTTAACTGATTTCCTTCAATGACCAATCCCCTCATCTCACACTACAACCAAGCACCACTTCTTCGACTGAGCTCCTTAGTCAACACTGTAACCGAGCTCCACAAGATAGGTATCAAGACTACCAGAATCCTTAAGAATTGAGGATGCCCCTACATCAAAAAGACTAGAGAATGGCCTACCAAAGGTTATCAACCCTACCCAAACAAGTTTTTTTAATGGGAGGTACATCTTGCAAAATCTACTTACCTCCTAGAAAATTATTATTTGGGAAAGGTATTGTAAGTGACCGGTCAAAATTCTATTAATAGACTATAAAAAGGTATATATGACATGATTAAATGGGAGCTCATATTCATGACGATGGAAATTCTTGATTTTCCTAAACACTTTCAACAAATGGTAAGAGTACTTATGTAAGATGATAATGCCAAAGTGGATGTAAATGGGTGTGAATCTAAATCTATTCTTCTATCAAGGTCCATTAGGAAGGGTTGTCCACTTTCCTAGGCTACCTTATTTTTTATTGTAGTAGATGCACTTTACTACCTAATAAGGGATGATTTCATCTCTCATGAGCTCCAGGATATTACCCTACCCAATGAGGAAGACCTCACAAATGTCCAATTCTTATATGATACATCAATCTTCCTAGCATTAGACAAAGATAATTTTAGGAAACCAATGGATAAGTTGGATATTTGCTACAAAACCTCCAGGAGTAATATCTCTCTCCCTAAATCCATCATGTTAGCCTAGGAGGAGAACCCTTGCTTTAGTTCTCTAAGTATGGTTTTGTTTGGGGAGCCCAAGAACCAATTAAGATATTTGGGTATCTCATTTTCTATTTTCCCTAACTTAAAGGAGATGTGGTGTTGGGTTAGGAAAAATATTCATAAGAAATTGGGAAAATTGAATAAGAACTACCTATCTTTGGCAAGGAGATACCAGATGTTTTAGAAGATTGTTTCCTCTTAAAGTATTTACTACTCCTCATCCTAGATGTTCAATCAATATCTAATCAATCACATTCAAAAATAAATCAAAAATTTCATGTGGTCAGATGGTAAATAGTGAGAAATATGTCATGTAGTGAAGTGGAATTGGTGCACCATGAGAAAAGGAGTAGAGGGGCTTGGCTTGAAAGACCCTATATTGCAAGGACTAGCCCTTGCTACCAAGTGGATTTGTAAAGCCCTGTAGGGGAAAAAAAGTTGGAAAGTGTTGATCAGAAATAATATTAGTAGAGAATTCACTTTCAAAGGTTTTTCTTATGAAGGTTTCCCTCTATGTAACCTCATTTTAGGTACCTTCCATGTCAATGTTACAATTTTTGAAGTGTTTAAAGTAATCCAGAAAGGTTGGGATCAAGTGAGAAACCTTATAACTCATAATGGCATTATCTTTGGTAATAGTACAGTCTGTGGAGAGAGATCGATTTGGTGGAATCTAAGGCACAAGGATAAACCCCTTACTCCATTGCAAGGATGCTTGGCTATAAATTAGGCAAAAAAAGGGATTACAAGAACATCAAGAATATAATAATAAATGGGTGGGTTATATATTGGGAGGTGATTAACCTTAAATTAAATATTCCTCAAGGGAAAGGGAGAACATACTCCATTTTGAAATAATCTTGTTAAACCCTATCCATTCCCAAACAATGTGACTCTCTTGATTCCAATTTTCTCTCCTTCCTCTATGTTGATGGTACCCTTCTCCCATCCATTAAAGCTAAAACTATCTCCTCCCTCCTTGTTGACAATAGAAATATCTATAGCCACTTGAACTCTTGTTAGACTGTGAACTTTGAGCTCTCCCAATCACATAAATACTTTGAGAACCTCTAGGGTAGACAAGTGGAACCTAAGAAGGAGTGCTTTTTTGGGAGGCTATTTATTCACAGGCTCTCGATTAAGTACCCAAATGGTGATTTTTTATTTGTGTATTGTTTATAGAACTCAAGAGACCCCAAAGAATCTCTTTTTGACTATTTTGTTACAAGAGATATTTTAGGGTATTTGGTTTTCTATTTATGAGAACTTACATATTTATGAGATTGTGTTCAGAAATATGTTTGTCCTTTAAAAATATTGCAATGTTGTTTTTTGTATTCTTTCAATTGAAATTCTTCAATGGTCTATTTGGAAACTTAGGAATGGCAATGTTTTCAATGGGAGGGCTAGAACTCTTACTAACTCTCTGAGGAGACTCATTTTTTATGATACTAACTTGGGAGTATTAGTTATGATGAGTTTGATGAGGAATAAGTTTGAGGATCTACTACATGATGGCACTATCAGGGTGTTTAGAGAGGATATTTCCTATGGGCGTGCATGGATATGGATCTTAGTGGAAAGATCCCCATTTGAGATTGTAAAATTTCATAGCTAAGTTTAGAGAAGAAACTGAAAGGAGTATGATCCATAATGAGGCTCCAATAGTAGTGGCACATATAGCAATTGTTCCACCTATATCAGCCTCCCCACTAGTTTTTATAGTTGGAGAGAGGGTTGTACACCCATATGATCAACAAACTCAAGATGATAATATGCTAAAATGGATGGATGGACACACATGGTGGATGTCTTGGATTGAGAGAAGAGGCGTTGATAGGGATAGAAATGATATCTTCTAGTACTATCATAGCAGTGTATTACTCTATTGTTTGTATACATATCTATATTTATATTTAGTCATCTCTATGCTTTATCTGGTTACTATACCCCTTATAGTTGGATATTCAAGTTTTTTTGTATTAGATAGGAGATACTATGATCATATGATGTAAAGTCTGATAGTTGTCATATCTAAAAATTAGTTGAATTGTAATTTTTTTTATCATCTTATATCTAATACAAAAAATGATATTTTTCAACCGACCATTTTAATTCCTAATGTAGAAAGAAGCATGTTCATGAGAAGGCTATTTCAACCCCAATTAATCAAAAAATTTGGTGGACTAGGTTTGAGCCCCACCACTATGTTATTCCACTTAGTGAAAGATTATATTTGACCTTTCCAAAAGCTCTTATGAAGACAATTTGATGTCATCTTACCCCCTTCACTTTTTCCACAAGATCTAGTTCATGGAACCATGCAAATAGTTAATTTTGATGCACATATCATAAAGGCCTCCTTGATCTTCATGGAGAAACCCAACATGTGTTTGAAAAATCATGAAATCCATCTAGAGCAAAAAAAAATGATTGTAGTGGTTATAAGTAGTGAAGACATTTAAAAAATAGAAAACAACTATGATATCAACCTCTCCTCCAAAAGATAACTAGAATAGATTAAAGTGAAGTAGAAGAAATCCACTCTATCAAAACCAAAAGATCTGAAGACATTAAGATCATCAAAGAAAGTAGTAATACTAAAAAAATGTGTGATATTGTAGCAAACCCATTTAATGGTTGGTGAAAGTTCTATAATTCTTTATTATATATATGGGAGTGGACCCCATGTGCACAATATGCCAAGTAAACATATAGTGATATCTATAGCCTTATAAATCTTAATACTAACCTCTAATACTTATACTTAATAATATAATCATTTTGAATTTTTAAATATTAGATAGTACAATAAGAATGCATATAATATGTTAGTGCATATGTAATATTAATTTCACACAATATAAATATTTGAAAAATAATGTATAAGCAACACATAAATTGGAAAATATGTAAATAAGTGTTTAAAGAACTAAGAATAGTATATAAGCAAAAATACAAAGAAACAATGGTAGAAGAATAGTAAATAGTTGTAAAAAAGAAAAAAGAATGTCTATAGGAGAAAACCAACCAGGAAAAATGTATATATGTGGAAAAAAAATAAACTATATTCAAAGCTTGCCTGAGGTACTCATGGCAAAGAATTTTTTTTTTACTTGGAAACAATACTTCTAAGAGCAAGCATATAAATTGTTCTTATTTATTCTGATCAATTAAGACCCCCCCAAAAAAAATAGTATACAAGAATTAAAAGAAAAGAATCTCAATACTACTTGAAATGATCATAAACAATGAAATATATTGTAAAAATTTAATTAATAAAAAAATTTACATGCTAGTAGCTCTTGGTAAGTCATAATCTGCAAGCTTCCATCTCCATTTTTTAGAGTCCAAACTATTATGTCCATTGGCTCCTATAGGATTACTATTCATTGGGATAAAGTGGACTATATGAATCATCATGCACTAATTTACCATACAAATAAAATTTGTGTAGTGAATATATAATTCACCATGCACCTATTTTCCTTAATACATGATCTTGAATCGAAAGGTCATGATGGATGTTATAATTAGATAGATCGCTAGTGGGCTATTAGAGGGCATTATTCCACTTGAGGACAGAAGTTTCCTATAGTGGATGTCAGTGACTTCAATGTAACTATTCTTACTCTAACCAAAATTTGAACCCAAATGGTCACTAATTTCAAAGGTGATTAGGTAAAATAATAATTATGTAGGGTTTGTCCACTATGGGTTTCTTAGTGATGAAACTATTAGTATTTAGGCCTGTAATAAAATTTAAAGAGAAAAATTCACATGAATTTCTAGAAAATATTGAAACACTTTCTGATTAAGGATCTTGTGGTGATATACAAGTTGATGTGAGTGTTAGTTGTCAATGAAACCATATACACCTTCCTCATGCTAATGCCTTAATTAAAATTGTGACTAGAAACAATTATTATACCTAGAAAAAATACATAAAAATTTGAACAAAAGCACAATACAATATAATTTCTCCTATTTCTCAAATAAACATATAAGACTAATTGGAAAAGGTGACAAGATTTTGGAGGACTTTGATTCAAAACTTGAAACAAATTTCCACCATGGTATACAAAAGATGTGGGCCCAAAACCATGCATTGTAATAATAAATGTAATCCACACATATCTCTAGATCACTAGGAGATCAACCAGTCAACACAGTGTCATTGGTCTATTTTTGCATCGTATTTCTTGTCCCTCTCCCACTTGTTCTCAGGTATTACTTATCTAATAAATCTCTTTTTGAAATCTCTTTTAACAATCTTAAAATCAGAAGACGTCCATCAAAGATAATACACATGTAACAACCATCATAGATAATTAATGTTGTATTGTGATTGTTAATTCAGACATATAAACTAGGTGTCAATTTTAATCATTATTGGTTTTTAATGTACATGAATGAATTATTTTCCTTTTTTAGATGCATCTCAACATAATGAGTTAATGGATAAATTTGAATTTACTTATATATTAGCCTTATAGATGGATTTCAAATCTACCAATGATAATTGATTTTAGATATTATTGTTTTTTTCATTGGTGAACCTTCTAATCTATTTTGTATAGTTGTAGACATTGTATATATTCAATGGACTAGTATGTGAGCATGGTCATAAATAAAATTGTATATTAACCTTATTGATAGATTTCAAATATGCCATTAATAAATTTTTTTATTTGTTTGTTTATTTTTTTATGGATAATAAGTCGTAGCCAGTAATTTTTTTAGTGATAAAAATTTTTAAGTACAACTCCGCTTAGTATGGGCACCGGTAGGAAAGAACAGAGTACATAAAACCTTTGGTCTTGCTCGAGATCAATAAGATCATATTCAATAAGATTTTTACAAATACCACAATAGTAGGACAATGATATATGAAGACAGTCGATCCTCATTTACAAAATTAAAAATTCAGCCCCATCTTCTCTCATAGGTCATTCCTTAGTTTTATGGCTCTAAGTTGTACGATCATGATCCTATCACATGGATCCCATTTCATCATAGATTACACCTATATTATTATTACAATATGTTACACCATCCCCTATAAAAGAGGTTGGTGAAGTGATACATTATAAAAACTTAACGTTGATACCCTATATGTCATCCAAGGAAAACCTATCATGTCACAGCTTTCATCTTTTCACTCAACTTGCAGATAAAGAAAGAATGTTCCTATCTTCCTATCATTTTCATTTCCCCTAAAATTACCTGAAAAAATAGAACATCTTTCTAGCCTTACTTGGTATTCATGAAACCATCAAGAATTTACATTTCCCTGCATCACTTTTGTTAGAGCTCTATATATAAGATAGATCAAAGAATATAAAAAAACATCTTAAACATCTGACAACTATCAAGATGTGTGTGTGTGTGTGTGTGTGTGTGTGTTATTTTGTACCTAAAATTGATGAAAAGAATACCTCTTTGTGTTAAAAAATTTACAAAGTATATTAAATTTTAAAGACAAAATATTTAAGAATCAAATAATAGAAAGGAATCTTATTTCAACAAAGTAGATACTCCCTAAGAAAAAAAATAGTATTATCATTAGACCTATCATTAGATAAAAACCTACCGAAAAGGTCTATAACCCAGATTTACAAATATCAACATAGATAGTTTTGACACCAGTCTCCCAGAACCCAATAATAATTTTAATTCTATAGATAGTATATCAATCTTAAGAAATTTTTTGGTTTTAAGATTTTATCACGAGATCAATTGTTATTGTTTTTGTTATTTGTGAACCTTTTAATCTATTTTATATATTTGTAGGTATTGTATATATTAAATGGACTAGTATTTGAGCATGATCATACATAACATTGTTGATACCTAGCACAATATTATGTTATGTATAATTTATTCAATGAATAGTAGAAAAACATGTATTAGTCACAATTTATATGAATCTTTTTCACATCCATATCAAAATTGAAAAAACACCATTTCAAATGTGTATACATAAAACTATGAAATTTATATCATATCAATGTTTTTACTTTGTATAATTTTACTCAAAAAAAAATTTGAATAAATATTTTATTACAAAGAGTAGTTGAATCCTTTTTACAACTATTAATAGCTTATATATAAATTAAGTAATACACCAAATAAATAAATTTTGTTATAAATAATTTTTAAATACAACTGTGCCCACTTTATATTCACACTTCAAAATAATATCTAATATGAAATTTTAAGTTGCAATTCTTGGTTTTCCAGAGCTAATGTCTACTTTGGAGGTGGTTTCTAAATAAGAAGATTTTAGTTTTTTGGATAAAAGATCTATGAACCATACTTTATATAACTTATCAAAAAAATATTTACAAATATGTTCAGATCCCATCTCCTTTTTATTCTTACAAAAAGACTCTTGACTACTATCCAAATCCTTTAACCACAAACAATTAGACCCCACACATATCTATAAGAATAATACCGAACTGCCTTTGAGAAGGCTTCCAAATACAACTAGACCATAAGTATATGTTCCTTACATGTATCTGCAATGCAAGCTCCTATTCTGATATAACTACACTATTACATAGACAAACCCATTTAATAAAATTCACATTTTTGACCTCTTAGGACCCGTTAGAACCTCTTAGGATCCCTTAGAACACATTAATCATTGTAGGACACATTTTAGGGGTCTAATGTATCCCAATAGGTCGTAATATTTCTTAAGGGGTTTTAATGGGTCCTAAGTGTTCCTATAAACTCTAAGTATCCATTATGACTACTTAGGACACATTAGGACCCATTAGGACACATTAGAACCCATTAATATCCATTTGAACATATTAAGGGGCATAAGACACACTAATGGGTCCTAAAGTGTGCTAATGGTTCCTAATGTATCATAAGGGGTCATAATGGGTTCTATGACGTCATAGGACTCCTTAGAACCCATTAAAACCCATTAAAATCCCTTAGGACACATTAGGACCCTTTAGAACACATTAGGCCCTCTTAGGACCCCTTAGAACACATTAATCATCATAGGACACATGATAGGGTTCTAGTGTGTCCTAAGGGGTCCTAAAGTATCATAAGGGGTCATAATGGGTCTTAAGTGGTCCTACGAACCATTAGGACCTATTATTAACCCTTACAATTTATTAGGAACCCTTATGACACATTAGAACCCATTAATACCCCTTAGAACACATTAAGGGGTGTAGGACACACTAATGGGGTCTAATGTATCCAAATAGTTCATAATGTATCATAAGGTATCATAATGGGTCCTAACAAGTCCTAGGACCACTTAGGACCCATTAGGACATTTTAGGACCCATTAGGACAAATTAGAACCCTAAAGTGTGTCCTACAATGATTAATGTGTTCTAAGGGGTCCTAATGTTAGTAGGGTTGTATAGGGTCCTAGGGGGTCATAATGGGTCATAAAGATTCCTAGGATCACTTAGGACACATGAGAACCCCTTAGGACAAATTAGGACCCATTAGGATGGATTAGAACCCTAAAGTGTGTCATGTGATGATAAATATGTTCTAAGGGGTCGTAATGGGTCCAGATTATGTTGGATATTGCTATTTCATTAGGGAAATAGTTGATACATTTAATATGTTTAATCACTACATTGAGTAATGTTGGAGCTACTATTGTTGTCATTAGTGTTTTGTCACTGATGTCAACATATGTTTATGTAAAGAGTTCAGGCTGATAATGATAGTGTGTGAATATTACACGACTATTTCAAAATGTGCGAAGATAGATAAGAGTACAGGAAGATGTTGTGATCTTATATCCAAGATTGCATCATGTAAAGTTTCATATTAAATGAGTTATAAATGTTTTGGTGAAGACTGCTTACTAGCCAGTGATAGTGGAAGCTGACAGAGTGAGTCTCTATATTTCTGGTATATCTTACAAAAGATATGGATTCAATGTATCCAAGCTTAAGAGATGAAAGAAAAGGTACTGAAAGATATTTGTTTTGTTATCTCTATTGAGTATTAAAGTTGTCATTAGTATCAAAGGTCATCAAAGACATCGGTCAATTACCTATATTGAGCTAGTTGGTAACTATAAGCAAAACAAGCTAGTCAATTAAGTGTATACACCGAGAATCATACAGTTTTACCAAGAAAAATAGACACCGACATGAAGCAATAGTAAACACCAAGCACTAGTATAATTATTTAGCAGTTTATATAGTGTTTACCAAGGATCATAGAAAATGACATAGTAATTAGGAATGGCACATTCTTCTATGCAAATGGTTACAACAGATCAGAAAATGTTTTACCAAGATTGAGGAATATTCATTGTCAAGATATTCATTAAATATAATGAAGCTCTCATGTAATTATTTGATCTAGACTATTTTTGTACACCGTAGATCTTAGGGTTTTGTCTAAGATTATCAATTGATAGAGCAGAATAGTATACAGAGGAAATCAAATTAAGCAGAATTAGAAGAAGGCTAACCGAGTAGTACAGAGCATAGATTTATCATAGTAAAGGTGATATTTTATCAGTACATTATTGATCTGTATTAGACAATCAAGTTTCCATTAGCAAATAAGTATCCTATTGCTTTCTAACAATTGTAATAGAGTTTTTGGCTAAATCTCTTAACAGAGTAGACTTGATAGTCTTATGTAAATCTCTTAACTAAGTACACACTTCATTAGTGTTTTTAAAATCCTATAACTAGGTAGATCTAGCTGATCTGATATATTAATCCTAACAGGGTAAGATCACCAGAAGTGATCAAAACTTGTAACCCTAATAGGAAAACCTTTTCTATCTGCAGTAGTGAATAATTTGTGGGTGTCATCCCCACTGCAGTTTTTACCTTCTAACAAGGGTTTCTGTGTTACCAAAATACTTGTGTTATGAGTTTGTTATATTGTTGATTTCATGTTATTTACTTTCACAAGTTGAATGGATGGATGATACATGCACTAGATATAAGTTATTTTTCAAGGTTATTATTATTACCGATATAGATCTAAAAGGTTTACAAGTAAAAGTTTTTGTGGGCATTGATTCACCCCTCCCCTCTCAGTACCCTATCTCTCCTAATCCCAAAAATTGGTATTAAAGTAGAGTTCTCTTATTTGATAGTTTAACCACTGAAGGGAAAAGATCTAATTCATGGAGAGATATAAGCTAGATAAGACTATTGAGAATCAAAAGATTCAAATGCAGATGTTTGTTGAACAATACAAGCAAGCCAAGGAAGGACTGAAGAAATTACTAGTTGAAAGGAAGAACCTAGCTATTCTGCAAAATGAAGTTGGTTACCATGAAAAAGTAATTGATGATGTATTTGATCATATTGGATCTAGTTCTAGAAGCATTTCTGATGGATCTGAAAGTATAATCTTTGATTTGTCTAAAAAGAATCAACATCTAACTGAACAAGTAAAAATACTTCAAATCGGTCAAGAATCTCAGATGGTAAGAATGGTAGAGGTAATGATCAATGCTAGACTGGCTGAACAAGAAAGGAATCTTGCTATTGAAGACCAAAGACAAATGACTGAACAACTTCAAGCTAAAGAAAGTGAAATACAAAGACTCACTGATCGTCACTTTCAAGTATCTAATCAAATGATGACTGAGAATCAAGATGTCAACCGAGTGAATGGAGAATTGTCAAGAAGACTTGAAGATGTGGCAATACTCAGAGAAGATAATGAAAAACTAAGAAATGAAATAAAGATAAAAAAAAATAGCATAATGATATGATGAAACTAACTGAGAACAACTCCAAGAAGATTGATGACTTTCTGGATAATCAAAGAAGATTTGGAAGCAAAGCTAGATTAGGCTATATTGGTGAAGGAGAATCATCACAACAAGATGAACAAGTTAACAAAAATCAAAACCAGAAACCTAAAGTGTTGACATGTTATCACTGTGGCAAACCAGGGCACACTTCCAATGTTTGTAGAAGCAGAGCGCAAGGTAAACCTCCTGTTATTCCTAAATTCAATGGATACTACTATTATTGTGGAAAATATGGACATCAAGCATATGAATGTAGAGTAAAACTGAATGCTAACAATCTTGCTATGGAGAAATTATGTTACACTTGTAATAAGCATGGACACACTGCACGATAATGTAAGGAAAAAATGAAGCAAGTATGGACTCCTAAGCAACAGACACAACACAAGACTTATCAACCAAAGAGACAAGGTAACTCCTATGTTTTGGATTATAACACATGGGCTAACTGTGTTACATGTGGTAGATATGGGCACATTGCAACAAACTGTAACTGGAAAAGATGGGCAGGACAATCAAGTAGCTGGACAAGCACTAGAATGGCATGTCTACATTGTCATAAGATTGGTCATTTAAGAAAGGACTAAAGACACTAAGCACCAGAAGAAAATCATGTATTTGAGAGTGGAAACACTATTGCAGATATTATGCAAATCAGGAACACTATGTGGAGAAAGGCAACTAATGAAAATGTTGAGTCAAGTAGTACTATCGATGAAACCTCATCCACTGGATTGGGTGACATCGGTACCTCCACCTAAGACAACATAGGTATGTATGGGACTGATATTTTAAAATGATTATATCTTACATATAGTTCCTTATATGTAATGGTCATATACCAAATCTACATGAATAAATATGCATTATGGTTTATATACTAAGAGCTAATAAAGTTACATAGTCAGTAAAAATTAGACCGAGAGTTGGTTACCCATCGGTAATCACTATCCAAGATTAACCAAGCACATGTATCAACTAAGGAAGAAAATTGTGAGTTAACCAAGCTATTGATAATCTATAGTATTTATTGAGCTAACATCTGTTATGAACTGAAAGGTAGGTCAAGCATTTAATACATGAAAGTTTGATCGAGATTATCAAAAAGTCTATAAATACATAGAAGACAGAGTTCATTTTTCACATTTACGATTTTGAAGAACAAAGATTTCATAGAGAAGAGTTCAAGCTAAAAGATTTTTAGAAAGATTCAAAGCTACTGTAGATAGAAATGACATCATTCTTCATTGATTTCGAGTAAGTTCATTCACTACCGAACACTTTATCAACTTACATCTTGCCAAAACCCTAAATAAAATCATGGCATCAACATCGACTGCAAGAAAATCACACAGTACTGAGGAAGAGGTAAATCTGATAGTTACAGCAAATTTTGATGAACCTAAGTACAAACCTCACCCTGAAATTGCATCACAAACGGATTTAGTGGGTGCCTTCTCAAGCATCCCACCTAGGGTTTTGTTAACAGAGGATATAAGATCGTTCATTCACTATAAGATTAGAGAATTAGGAGACTTTGAAACTATGTTTGCATATCAACAACTGTGTGGTACCGATGGACAATTGAAACTGGAATACAACCAGATTGAGAAATTGGGATTATCATGCGGCATGCACTTTCTACAGAAGTTCAAGATAGAATGGATCAAGGTTGTATTGAGTCAATATCATGATGGGAAATTTTGGTTGGATAAACCATTGCAAGTCACTAAGAAAATATTAAGTAGGGTTATTGGCTATCCTACAATCGATAAGGAAAAAGCTTTCCATAGCTCTTCCCAAGCTGATGTTGAGAAGAAAACTGGAGGAACATGGGATGGTCAAGCATTGAAGATCTCAACAATTAAATTTCTAGTGGTAAAATTTGCATCACATGTAATCGGGTACAAAATATTTCAATCAAGCATATTAAACAACATACCCTGTAGTGTTGTCGACATGGCATACAAAATAGTGAAGAAAGATCACCAAGTAGATCTTGCAAAAGTTCTATTGACACAATTGAAGGAGAATATGAAGACAATAAGATCTCAAAAGACAAACACATGTAAGTTTGGTTCACTCCTTGTTTTTTCATTTTTCTATCTACAAAAGCATTTCCCTAGAGTCGGTAAAGTGGACTAGAAAATAGATAAACTGATAACTGTACAGATTTACAAGATGATGAGAAATTTAGGAGATAATTTGCACAAAGTTTTTGATGAATACTTTAATGAATTTAAGGACAAAATGAAATAAAGAAGTAGGATTCCAAGTGAGTTAGTTGAGAAATTTGAAATGGATATATGTTTCCGGGTAGACACTGATCATACCATGATTAAAGAAGTTGAACCTAGGATAAAATGGCTAGCACCAATGGGCTATGAAATGAATTATGATTTTGGTTTGAAATAAATCAAGGCACTGCTAGAATTACCAAAAGACATGAAGGCCAAAAGGTTTGGAACCTTTGAAGAAGAAAAATCAAGAATTAAAACTGGTCATGTCATCAGTAAAATAACTAGGAAGGCAAAGAAGATGAAGAAAGATCTAACTAATAGATTTGGAGATGTCTCTGACTCATCTGAGGAGTCACCAGTTAAAGAAACAACTGGAGGTCAGTTAATGTTGGTTGACAAACCCTATGATAGTGAGGAGACCGAGTCAGAAAAAGAAGATCCTACACTGGTTCCTCCCACTAAAACTCAAAAGAAAAGGTAGTTACCAATACAATTAGGTACACGAACAAGATCATCAACTGCAACCTTACCACCAAAAAAGAAAGGAGTAGAAAAAATAACAAGACCAAGGGTAGCTACACCGACAAAGACCTATACTAAGAGAAAATCTAAGGTTGTAGCTGAGGCACCAAAGAAAAGGAGAAAATTGATAAGAGGTAAGGAAGATATAGAGGGTGAAGAAAAAGAAGATGACATTAGTCAATTTAAAGTGGTCAACAACAAGGTAAGGTCAATAGATGACATCATTGATGATATAATTGAAAATAGTGACCTTGCTGATCCAGAACTTAGCAAATTTGACAAGATGGCAAATGAAGATCAAACAAAGATTGAGGAGGCCATCATCCAAATGATGATAAAATATAAAAGAGTTCCATTAGAATTTTCACTATCATTACCAAAGGAGCTGGATGATAGAATAAATAAAAAATGGGCTTATGCTCTAGACATCGAGAAGAAAATGAGAGAAAGATCTCTAGTTCGGGTAGCCCCACATCTAAGCCTAGCAGAAATTGATGAGCACATGGCTAATTATCAAGCAAGATTCACTGTGAAAAATTGAGCTATGTTGATACTAGATGAGAATATGGCAGATGTAGATGAGACTGGAAATTTCTTATGGAAATCAATACTTAAAGCCAGAGAACAAGATGAGAAAAATGCATTCTTAAATCTCTCTAAGAAGAGACAACAATCCAAAGGAAAAGGTATCTATATTGATGATACTGCAACTGAGAAAAATAAGGACACCGATATATCAGTTACTGAGGTGATTGATATTACTGAACAAAAAGAAGACATAAATGTTTCATAGGATGCACTGGATCCAGTAGAGATCCAATTGAAGAAGAAAACCAATGATGATATACTCATTGAGGATATCACAAATGGTGATCCTGATGATAAGGATGATGAGGATGTAAATACTACACCTGCAAATACTCAAGATGAAGCACAAGTCACTAAATGTGCATTTACATCACTACCAGACAAGCTCCCTATACTTACTAAAGTAGTAGAAATTCTTTCACAAGATAAACCCGATGGCTCAGACCCTGAGAAACCTAAGGATACAATAGGGGAACAAGACACCAATACACCTATAGAGACAAATAAGCCTAAAGGAATAGAGGAAACTACTATAGAAACAAAGGCACAAGATGAGCCTAAGGCAACTGAGGTGACCCCACTTGACACCACATCTGAGGCTCCCACTCATTCAACTGACACATAGGTTACTGAGGAGTAGAAGAAGGAAGATAGTGTGTTAACCAGGAAGGATAATCCAAAGGCAAAATACAAAGCTCTTGTCACCATTGCAAAGAAGTCACCACTTGTACCAGAGAAGAAGAAAAAGAAGAAAGGAAAAGGGTCGGTCACTCTAGATGAAGTCATTGTGATACCTAAGTGTGACTCGAGGACCCTTAGCCCTGAAGAACTTAGAAAATATGTGGAATTATGCACTAGGAAAGTAGCACAAGAAAAATTGAGGCAAGAGAGTAAGAGCAAGGAAATATTGGAAAATGTAAGAGATATCTTACAACAGGTGGTACCTGAGGTACATGTAGATGAAGACACACCAATAATGGACCAACTTGCAACTCTCACCGAAGGAATAAATGCCCTAGATGTGGATACTAACAAGTGAATTGAAGAAAGGGTAGAATCAAGGATTCAAGCTAAACTTGCAGAAAGAATCAGCCAAGAAGTGGCCATAAACAAGGTCAAATTATCTAAGGTAATCACCAAGATCAAATTAATAACCCAATTAAATTGTCAATTATTATTGAAGCTATGGACTGTGGAAACTTTCACTACTAAGATTAGTGAAAAGGTCAAAGGATTAGACAATGAAATCAAGGTCAGTGCACATGTAGCCACAACTGAGCCACAAGCTTTTTCAAAGCATATACATAGATTTCAGGAACTTAGGTGGTTGATAGCTGATTTCAAGAAACAAGAAGAGCAGATCACTGATCAGGTCACTGAGTTACAAACAGAACTCCTTCCATACTTGAAAATTTTTTAGAAACATATTGTCAAGGCGGAACAACTTGTTGCAACGCCAAAAATTTCTGTGTTGGATAACATTTTTGACATGCATGCATAAGTCGGTCTCGAGAAAATTGCTCTCACCAACTTGAAAGAGGAATGGGACAACCTCTTGGAGTCATTAAAGAAAACCCATCAGTAAATTTTTGACAAGATGTAAGTATATACATTTTTTTGTATTTGGAATTAATATCAAAAAGGGGGAAATCAATGTATATGCCAAATATGTACATAGATGCTAAGTATACTACACATTACTAGAAGCGTGCACCAAGGGGGAGTTATATAAAGTATATAGAAAATTTTGACAAAGACATATGTATATGGTGGAGATATAAGTTTTGAGACATAAGGTCTATATACATTTAATTTTTGATACTAATGCCAAAGGGGGAGATTGTTATCTCTATTGAGCATTAAATTTTTCATTAGTATCAAAGGTCATCAAAGACATCGGTTGGTTACCTATATTGAGCTAGCCGGTAACTATAAGAAAAACTAGCTAATCACTTAAGTGTATACACCGAGCAGCAGATAGTTTTACCAAGCAAAATAGACACCGACACCGAGTGACAATAAACATCAAGCACCAATATAATTACTGAGCAGTTTATACAGTGTTTACCAAGGATCATAGAAAATGGCATAATAATCAGGAATGGCACATTCTTCTATGCAAATGGTTACAAAAAATCAAAAAATGTTTTACCGAGATCGAGGAATATTCATTGTCAAGATATTCATTAAATATAATGAAGATCTCATGTAATTATTTGATCTAGACTATTTTTGTACACCGTAGATCTTAGGGTTTTCTCTAAGATTTGTAACCTAATTTTTGTCAAGCGGCATAATCTAGTATGCTATATTATTGTTTGTTTGCATCATTTTTTATGGGAACTGATGTATGAATTAAGGATCACTTGAAGCACTTGCCTAACTTCAATATTATCAGTTGACAAAGCAGAACAGTATACAAAGGAAATCAGATTAAGCAAAATCAGAAGAAGGCTAACCAATTAGTGCAGAGCATAGATTCATCATAGTAAAGGTGATATTTCATCAGTACATTACTGATTAGTATTAGACAATCAAGTTATCATTAGTAGATAAGTAGCCTATTTCTTTCTAACAATTGTAATAGATTTTTTGGCTAAATCTCTTAACAGAGTAGACTTGACAGTCTTATGTAAATCTCTTAACCAAGTACACACTTCATTAGTGTTATTAAAATCTTATAACTAGGTAGATCTAGTTGATCTGATATATTACTCCTAACATGGTAAGATCACGAAAAGTGATCAAAACTTGTAGCCCTAATAGGCAAACCTTTTCTATCTGCAATAGTGAAGAATTTGTGGGTGTCATCCCCACTGCAATTTTTACCTTCTAACAAAGGTTTTTGCGTTACCAAAATACTTGTGTTATGAGTTTGTTATATTGTTGATTTCATGTTATTTACTTTCACAAGTTGAATGGATGGATGATACATGCACTAGATACAAGTTATTTTTCAAGGTTATTATTATTACCGATATATATCTAAAAGGTTTACAAGTAAAAAAATTTGTGGGCACTGATTCACCCCTCCCCTTTCAGTACCCTATCTCTCCTAATCCCAACATGTTGATCAGCGTAAGGTATAGAATGCTAGATGACATCAGTTGTGGCGTGTGATCTGGAGAAGACTTATTTGGGAACCAACTTTAGAAGTATAGCGTGCATTTTGTTTGGAAAATGTGAATTAAGGATGTTGGTCCTTAATTGTTGTAATGGAATCATTGTATACTTGTTTTAGATACCATGAGTATCTTAGCAATAGTTTATGGAAATATTTATGTATTTAGGAAAGGCTAATTGGTCGACCTGGTCTTTTAGAATGTAATAGGGTATATATGTAAGATCTTTTCATTGGAAAAGACATGGTGAGAATGTATGTGATGTAAAGAAGATTGTGAAAGCTGCGAGCTTGTGTTTGGTGGATGTAGAGAAAAGGATTACTGGTGAACTTCATTGGAACTGATTAAGAAAAGATAGTTGTTGTCAGACAATTAAAAATATTGTTTATTTCTTCATATACACTTGTTGCGTACAATGAGTTCTGAAGGTGGATTTAACCTTCTTTGGGCAGTGAGCCCACCCTTATTTCTTGACTCCTAACAGGGTCTGTCCTCTAACAAGGATTGTGTACTGTAATGTTTCAATAATCTCCTAACAGGGCTAAATCTTCTAACAAGGATACTATACTCTCAATACATCATTTGTGGGTGCTAATTCCCACCAAGATTTTTACCTTTAACAAGGTTTCCTCGAGACCAAAATATTGTGTTGATGTGTTGGCATTCATTGTGTTCATTGGATCTAATATTACTTCTATTCAAAGTTTAAATTTTAGTAATCTATCATACAACTGATTCACTCCCCCTCTCAGTTGTATTGTGGACTGTTATTCCTAATAATTGGTATCAGAGATACTGGTCCTTAGAGAGAAATCTTATCATCTTGAGGTGATCTTGGAGATGGTGTTCTATAGGAAGGATAGTCTAAAATTTTATCCTAAAAACTTTGATAGTTGGAAGAACAAGATGTGAACTCATTTGTTTTGTTTGGGCATTGACTACTGGTTGATTACAAAGAATAACTTGTTAACTATGAAGTCTGAGAATGACTAACCATCAGCCACTAATGATGAGAAGAATATATTTTCACTCAACATGGTCACAAGGGAAGCATTTATCAGCACACTCTCTGAAGGAGAATTTACTAAAGTTAAAGACTTGGATTTAGCACACCAGATTTGGCAAAGATTAGAAGAACTATATGAAGGAGATAAGTATACCAAGAAAGAGAAGCTAGAGAACTGGAAAACAAAGATGGAGAAGCTACAAATGAATTAGGATGAAATAATTAGGGCTTATGTTCAAAGGGTTACAAAAGTTATGGTTGGAATCAGAAACTGTGGAGGGACTTATGATGAAGAAGAAGTTGTTGTGAAGATTCTTAGATCATTGACACCTGCTTACAATTTTAAAGCTATATCTATTCAAGAGACTATACCTTTGACTCTGAAATTTAGCTGATAGATGTTGATTGCAAAGCTAACTACCTTTGAAGCTACTAAAATGGGAGATTTTGTATTGAAAGTTGAATATGCATTTAAAGCATCTCCACACAAGAAGATAATGTCTGCACTTCCAAGCACCGACAGTGAGAACCTAAAAGAAGAGCTCAGTGAATATGCTAAGGAATGGGAATAGCTACAAGCAAAGGAAAGAAAGATGGATGAACTTGTTGCACTGATTCCTAGAAGAGAAAAGAGAGGTAAGGGTAAATTTCAAGGGAAATTACCTTTGAAATGTTTTTCATGCAATAAGGTAGGTCATTTTTCATCTAGATGTCCTACAAGAGTTCCTGTGTACAAGCCTAAGTTTTTCAAATCTAAGTATTCAAAAGATAAGGAATGTTATTATGCTAGTGAAGGTATTGTTGATGATGATGATTTAGATTATGAAGAGATTAGATTTGTTGCTATTAAAGATGAACTAGTATATGAGGAAAAGGCTTTAGTATCTCATGTTGATAAGAAATCTAAATGGATTATAGATAGTGGTTGTTCACATCATATGACTGGAGATAAGAACAAGTTTGTTAAATTAGTAAAGTATGATGGTGGTGTTGTGAGGTTTGGATACAATCTTCCTAAACCTATCATAGGAATAGGATCTATTACTCTGGATGGAAAAACTAATACTGATAATGTACTACTTGTTGATGGACTTAAGTATAACTTGTTAAGTGCTGGACAGTTGATGGACAAAGAGTTTCAATTACAATTCAATGATGGTAAATATTTTATCAAAAGTAAGGAAGGAAAGTTGATTGCAGTCGGTACTAAATCTAGAGTTAATGTATTTGAATTAAATACATATGGAGCCTCTTGTTTTGTTACAAATATAGATAATAATTGGTTATGGCACAAAAGGTTTTTTCATGTTAACTTTGACAATATTGTGAAGGAAAGTTTGACTAAAGTAGTAAGAGATCTACCGAAGATTGCGAAACCATCTAAAACTGTATACAAAGATTGTGTTATGGGAAAGTAGACTAGAAGTAGTTATAAAAGAAAATCATATACATCAAAAGGAAATTTGGATCTGGTACATACAAACCTATGTGGACCTAAGAACAAAAATATAATAGGAACTAAATGGGTTTTCAAAAATAAAATGGATGAAGAAGGAGTTGTAGTAAGAAATAAAGCAAGATTGGTATGTAAAGGTTATTCACAATAAGAAAGCATAGATTTTGAAGAGACATATGCTCCTATTGCTAGAATAGAAGTTGTAAGATTATTCTTAGCTTATGTTGCACATAAGAACTTCAAAGTATATCAGATGGATGTGAAATCTACATTCCTGAATGGGGATCTTGAAGAATAAGTGTACATAGAACAACTTGATGGATTTCCTTTATACGAAGATGGAGACATGGTATGCAAGTTGAAGAAATCTCTATATGGGATAAAGAAAGCTCCAAGGGCTTGGTATGAAAGGTTAGACAAGTACTTACTTTGGCTTTGATTAAAAAAAGGTAATGTTGATAGTAATTTGTATTTAAGAACTAGCGAAGATGGAGTTTTGATAATAGAAGTCTTTGTTGATGATATTATCTTTGGAGGCAATGATGATCTATGTGAGAAATTTTCTAAAGAAATGGAAAATGAATTTGAGATGTCCATGATTGGAAAAATGATAATCTTTCTTGGACTATAAATAAATCAGAACAAAGATGGCATTTTTATTTCTCAGACTAAATATCTTAAAGAAATGTTGAAAAAGTTTGGAATGGAAGACTGCAAACCAGTTGGCACACCCATGGTGACTAGAAAAAAGATGACAGTTGATGATGAATCAAAATGTTTTTTTCAAACCAAGTATAGATCAATGGTTGGAGGATTACAATATCTGACTCACACCAGACCAGATATTGCTAATGCTATTGGGATTGTTCCTAGATATCAGGCAGAACCAGAAGAGACGGACCTAGCTGTTGTGAAAAGGATATTGAGATATCTGAAAGGAATAATAGAATATGGCTTATGGTATGATAGAAATTATAGCTTTGAACTTCATGCTTATACTGATTTTGATGGGGCAGGAAATATTGATGACAAGAAGAGTACTAGTGGTCGTGCATTTTTCCTTGAGAAAATGTTGGTTTCATGGCTAAGTAAGAAGAAAGATTGTATAGCTCAATCAACTGCAAAATTAGAGTATGTTGCTACTGCTATACATTGCACTCAAATTTTTTGAATGAAACAAATGTTGAAGGACATTGGAATAACTTTTGATGGGCTTGTGGTTATCCATTGTGATAACACTAGTACACTGAATATATCAAAGAATTTGGTGATGCACTCTAAAATTAAAAATATTTCTATCAAGTATCACTTCTTGAGAGACAAGGTGTAAAAGAAGGAAATAAAATTAAAGTATATTAGTACAAAGGAACAAATTGCAGACATCATTAGAAAGCTATTACCAAAAGATACCTTTGAATATCTCAGAGGTATGTTTGGGGTTTAGGCCCCTTCCAATTAGAATTAAATGATGTAGGGATGCATCAGTCTAGAGGTTTTCATAGCCTTATCATATTCTGGACTAGATGTAGGGATCTACTCCTAAGGGGGAGTGAACATGGAAGAAAGGTATTGCAGAATAGTTGATGACTCATGGAACCCTTTTTCATTATTTTCAAAGGGGGAATGTTGCTATGAGAAAATCCCTACTGCATGGGGAGATTGTATGAAGGAATACTATTTGGTTATAGGACTTTTGGATTGATAAAACCTTGGGATAGATTTTCCCATATGTTGGTATCAATGCCAAAGGTAGAGATTGTTGGATATTTCTAATACATTGGGGAAATGGTTGATACATTTAATATGGTTAATCACTAAATTGAGTAATGTTGGAGCTTCTATTGTTGTCATTAGTGTTTTGTCACTGATGTCAACATATGTTTCTGTAAAGATTTCAAGCTGATGATGACAGTGTACGGACACTATACGAATGTTTCAGAATGTGCGAAGACAAATAAGAGTATATGAAGATGTTGTGATCTTATATCCAAGATTTCACCATGTAATGTTTCATATTGAATGAGTTACAGATGTTTTGGTGAAGACTGGTTATTGGCCAGTAATCATGGAAGCTGACAGAGTGAGTCTTTGTGTTTCTGGTATATCTTATAGAAGATATGGATTCAGTTTATGCAAGATTAAGAGATGAAAGACAAGGTACTAAAAGATGTTCATTGATCAGCGCAAGGTATGGAATGTTGGATGACATTAGCTGTGGTGTGTGATTTGGAGAAGACTTATTTAGGAATTGACTTTAAATGTATAGCATGCATTTTGTTTGGAAAATATGAATTAAGGATGTCGGTCCTTAATTGTTGTAATGGAATCATTGTATACTTTTTTTAGATATCATGTGTGTCTTAGCAAGATTTTATAGAAATATTTATCTATTTAGGAAATCCTAATTGGCTGACCTGATCTTGTAGAATTTAATAGGGTATATATGTAAGATCTTTTATTTGGAAAAGACATGGTGAGAATGTATGTGATGTAAAGAAGATTGTGAAAGTTGTGAGCTTTTTTCTGTTGGATGTAGAGCAAAGGATTACTAGTGAACTTCATTGGAACTAATCAAGAAAAGATAGTTGTTTTCGGACAGTTCAAAAGATTGTGTATTTCTTCATATACACTTGTTGTGAACAGTGAGTTTTGAAGGTGGATTTAACCTTCTTTGGGTAGTGAGCCCACCCTTATTTCTTGACTCCTAACAGGGTCTATCCTCTAACAAGGACTATGTACTGTAATGTTTCAATAATCTCTTAACATGGCTAAATCTTCTAAGAAGGATACTATACTCTCAGTACATCATTTGTGGGTGCTAATTCCCACCAGGGTTTTTACCTTTAATAGGGTTTACCCGAGACCAAAATATTATGTTGTGTTGCCATTCATTGTGTTCATTGGATCTAATATTGTTTCTATTCAAAGTTTAAAGTGTAATAATCTATCATACAATTGATTCACCCCTCCCCTTCTCAGTTGTATTATGGGATTTTATTCCTAATAGATTCATCCTAATGGATCTTAATGGGTCCTAAGATGTAGTATTCGGTCATAAGGGTTCCTATGACCACTTGGGGCCCATGAAAACCCCTTAGGAAACATTATGACAAATTAGGACACATTAGAATCTATTAGTGTGTCCTACGATGATTAATGTGTTCTAAAGGATCCTAAGTGGCCCTAATGATTCCTAATGATTTCTAATGAGTCCTAATGTGTCCTAATATGTCCTAAGGGGTTGTAGTGGGTCCTATGACCACTTAGGACCCATTATGACCCCTTATGATATATTTGAACCTCTAAGAACCCTAAAATGTGTCATCTCTCTCTCTCTCTCTAACATGGTTAAATATACATGTCAATTACCAAAATAACCATATAATAAATAATACAATGAGAAATTATCCTTAATTAATCATACACAAGTCAAGGGCTTAAGGTTACAATCAATAGTCTACTAGGAATCATGTTGAAGACAATGTGTTAATTCCTGAAATTTGGCTAAGTGTGAAATTTCCTAAGAGCCCTCAAAATATAGAATCCTTATCTTAACTACTTTTAAGCTTAAATCAATCTCAAACATCCTCAAAGTATATACATAAAATGTAACTTAAGTATTTAAGAAAGGAAGAGTGTGGTCCTGGTGCTAAAATTAGCCTAGAAGGGCCTATTGGATTTTTTTTTCCACATTTGGCACACACCAAATAGGGTGTGCACCCTATTTAGAAGGTGTTTTGCATATCTTTATTGACACATAGGGTGCACACCAAATAGGGCATACACCCTATTTGGCATGCACCCTTTTAACTGCATTAGGATTTACCAAGCCTAAGGCATGGATTTTCCTTGGGCATCCAACCCAAAGGCTTAGATGATTCAAATAGGTTTGAGATGTGATTTCTAGAAAACATACAAGAAAACCACATTTTTTTCCCTATATGCTCCCCGTCAAGTTTTCACGTGGCTCAACAATGAAAAAATCAAACAACATGATGTTCTTGATATCTCTACTATCTATCTAACCATATAATTTATTTTAAGTAAAATCACATTTTTTTCCTATATGCTCCCCATGAGGTTTGCATGTGGCTCAACAATGAAAAAATCAAACAACATGATGTTCTTGATCTCTCTATTAGCTATCTAGCCATATAATTTATTTTGAATGTAGAATATGTTAAGATTTTCATATCTAATTTCTTTTGTAATTATGTCCAATGTTTTTCAAAAACCAACGTATATTATATTGGGCATAGATTTTGGCTCGTTCATTGAATTTTGAAACAAATTTCTTTTTTAGAAACTAGACTCCATTCTAAACACTTTTACAAAAAAAGAAGTTTTGATTTTTTATTATTTTTCAATGATTTCTAGGGGAACACACACAAATTTGATGTTTCTAGGATGTGTGCACTCTACAAATTTGTAAAAATTGATACACTGATAAAAATAATTAGCAAAAAAATGTTGGATAAACTACATGGTGTTAGCTAACTTCACACCGAATTGATTAAAAAAATTCAAAAAAAAAAGTTAACATTTTAGGGGGAGCACACCAGATGCTATGTTATGTTTTTTCACATCAAAAAAGACCACTTTTTGTGCTCCCCCTTTTGAGGGCCTTAGACTCTACCAATTTAAAAATATATTAGTAGTTTAGAAACTACATTTTGAGTACTAAAAAATCTTGTTCTTGTCACATCATGAAATTTTGAGTCTAACTATCTTCAATTTCTCATCAAAGATCAAATTTTGTTGATTTTAGGAAAAAGTGGTAGCTTACACTCCTTTTTTGGTCCTCCATCTTTGTGCTTTTACCCCAATGTCACCTTTCCAATCTCAAATGACATATCCATGAATGAAAATTTAATGTTGAGGTATATTAGGAATACTTGGAAGTATCCCTTAAATACCTTAACACTCTTTTAACTTTATCCCTTGATGCACCCTTCTAGGATTAGCCATATGCCAATTAAAGAATTCAATTGCTTGGGCAATTATCATGAATTGAAAGGAATTATTGGAAGTACCCCTCAAATACTTGAACACTCTCTTAACTGCATCCCAATGAAACCTTCTAGGATTATCCATATACCAACTAAATAGTCCCACTTATTGACAATGTCTGGCCTCATACAAACTATAGCATATATTAGGTTGCCAACAACACTCACATAAGGTTTTCTACACATGTTCTTCATCTTAGGATATTTTTGAAAATCCTCTAAATAAATATTCATCTCCTATGATATTGGAAAAACTAATTACCTACAAGTTGTCATGTTAAATCTCTCTAACATAGAGTTAACATACTTACTCTAGCTCATCCAAATCTTTCTGCTAGCTCTATCTCCAATGATCTAAATTCAAAGAAATATCTTATCGCATCTAGATATTTCTTCAAACAATGTTTCCAATTGATACTTTAAATTTTAAATCATTATTTTATGACTGCTAATGAATAAAATAGCACCCACATACATGACTATGGTATGAATGTGATCATTTTAAGATTTATTTAATACACTAAATGGTCTGATTTAGATCTCAAAAATCTCAAAGACAACACATTGGTGTCAAAATTTTGATACTATATACTAGGAAACTATTTCAAAAGATAAAAGTATTTCTCCAACTTACAAAAAATTTTCACTTCACCTTTTTCAAAAATATTCTCTAACTGTGACATGCAAATTTCCTCCTCCAAATCACTATGAATGAATAGTTCTTCACATCCATCTGCTCAAGTTCCATAGACTAGTGTAAGTGGTAACAAGAATTGAATGAATTTCATCTTATCTACAAGAGAGAATATTTTACTGTAATTTTATTTCCCTCCACCTATAAATAATCCTTTGTAACCAACCATGTCCTCTACTTCTTAACACCACCATCTAGACCTTGTTTCTTCTTCAACATCCATTTATGTCCAAGAAGTTTCATCCTTCAGCCAAAGGTACCAAATTCCATTTAATATTTTTCTTCAATATATCCATCTATTTATACATGTATTCCATCTAAGAATCTACATCATACATATGCATAGCCACTCTAATAGTCCTAGGCTCATCGATGTTAGCAATTAAAGAATATATGCTACTGGAATCCAACAAAGAATATCCAAACCATTATGGTGAATAACCATATTTATCAAGTCATTTCCTATCATTCTTAGACCTTAATTGTTGAGGTTGAGGCTCTTACTCTTTTTCAAATCTTTTTGAGCTTTTTGAGATCTCCTCCTCATCAAGTTCAATAGGAATATGTATAGTTCATTTCTTAAATCAAAGTAGATGGTATATGAACTACCTCCTTTTTCTATTTCTCTTCCTTCTATGTATGCAAATGAATTGTAGAAGGTTTCAACTCATAAAAGATCACACTTCTACCATTAGGCACCTCCTCTACAAGTGGATCCTAAATCTCGTAACCTTTCACACTGACACCATATCCAATGAAGATATATTTAACCATCTTGTTCTCTAATTTTGATCTTTTATCACTGGACACGTGTGTCTCTACCCCACAACCAAAGACTTTGAGATCTCTCAATGAGGGCTTCTTACTAGACCACACCTCCATGGGTTTCTTCTTAATAAGAACTAAAGTAGGAGATCTATATGTTAATTAAATAACATATAGTTGTTATAGCCTCATCCCATAACTTATGTGAAGCTCAACACCAATCAACATACTCCTAGCCCTATCCATCAACATTATATTCATCCTCTCCACAACTCCATTTTTCTGTGAGTTGTATGGATTTTTATTGTGTCTCATAAACTTATGGTCCTTATAGAAGTTATTTATTTATGCTGAGTCAAACTCGTCACCATTGTTAGTCCTTAAATACTTGGTTTTTCTACTAGTCTAGTATTCAACCAAGGATTTGAATTCACTAAGAAAATTGAAAACATTATATTTATTTATGAGGAAATACAAAAATATACTTCTACTATAGTAATATATGGATGAAACAAAGAACACATATCTAGATATCGAAGGAACATCAACTAGCTCAAAAAAATCTAAATGAATATTATCTAGAACCCCATAAGACATATGAGAACTAACATAAAACTACACAACATCATTTACCATAAATGTAATTTTTTCAAAATTCAAACTCGAGATTACAATCATCAAGACCTTCAACAAGGCAATTTTTCATGTTTCTAATACCCTTCTCACCAATGTGACCAAGCCTCTAGTTCCATAGCATTTCCCTTTTAGCTAGAAGATTCATTTCCAAAGAGGTTTTACCCTTAGGTACCCTAAAAGCATGACCATCTAATGCAGGAGCATCCAGGGTGTAAGGGAAAGCTTGCATCACCCAAAAATACTATGTAGTTTTTCAATAAGGGATAATTTACTTAGGGTTACTATTTTTAGCAAGTGTTCCTTTCAACACAAATTATTATAGTTACTTTCTTAGAGGTTAATTTTGGATATATAAGCATGATGGTAAAGTTTCATGGCAAGATCAAGTTTGGTTTTATAGATATTCAATTTTCTATTTTGGTAGGGTGGTACAAAAATGTTGAGCTCAATTTTTAAATCCTTAGAGGCTCCAATAGGGGTTCAAACTTTTCCCAAGACCTCACACAATTATTAGAGCTATAGAGCCCTTTGAGAGGTTTCGAAAAAGTGCTTATAATAGCCAATATGGTACACGGTTTGCAAGATGGCCTATAGAAGTTATGCTACTTTAGGAGAAAAAGTAAAATCCCTTCAAATAATCCAATGAGTGTTGAAACCTATTTTGGGCATATTCTTACCATATTCGAATGTAAGGAAAAAAAAAAACATAGAGGTGTTCGACCTAGAGAACCTTTTAGGGTACTTAAACTTGCCAATATAAAGAAGACAAATAGGGTTATCAAGGGAAGTTTTGATGGTGCATATGGTGGCTTTGGCTTTTTGATTATTGTAATGAAAACTCCCATGTGATTGTAGCTTGTTATTTTTTGAATATTGTAATTCCATTTCATTGAAGATAATAGATATCAAGTTTTTTTGTTCTTACAATTGTTACGTTCTTGTAATTGTTTGGTTCTTGCAATTTTATGTTTATTTATCTATTGTGTTGTATGTGTTTAGGTTAGTCAGGGGATTACTCATTCATCACTATTAGATGTGGGAACCATAATCATCTCCTTTTCTTCTTGATCATATGGTGAGGATGAAGAATCCAACACCCTAATCTTAGAATCCATAAAGGTACTATTTTACCAAATTATGCATGATTCTAACCTATATAAGGTGGAAATATAAGTACCCTTATAAATAACCATATATCCTCTTGTCATATTGCAACCATCACTTAATAAAATAACCTAGACACCCACATAACTTATCTTTCTAGTTCAAAGTAGGTTTCATGTCAAACCAAGGATATAGAAGACACCATCAATCCCCTTCACTCTACCATTAGAGAATCAAATCTTTACTCATCCATTTCCAACAACCTTTAGGTGAGATTTAACCTTCCTACTATCAAACTCTTTATAATTCAAAAACCAACCTCTATGTGAGGTCATGCAAAAAGAGGTGTAATCACCCAAAAAATGTCTAGTAAACCTTGAGCTCCACTCTAACATTAAAATTTAAATACTAGACTAAATATTGTGCTTAATCAATTTTCATATTTATTTTAATCTCTTATTTTTTTATCAAATCATCATTTTATCATTATTTGATTATATCCTTAAGTTTGACCACTTTATCCTAAGCTTTATTTAATTAAGAGAACATGGTCCCATTTAATTAATTAAAAAACCATTTAATTAAATAATAAAATCATTGTATCCTAAGCCACATTTAATTTAAAGAACATGTCCCCTTTTAATTAAATAAAAACCTCTTTTAATTAAATAATGGAAACCACTTTGCTAAAAATAATAAATAAAAAATAAAAAATAAAAAGAAAAGTGCACTTTTCAATGAGATGGAATCTTTTGACTTTTAAAAAGGATTTTTTCCTCTTTATTTCAGCCACTCATTATTTTGCATCTTAATCATGTCCACTGATTTTGCCTCTTGAGAATCTTGAGCACATGGATCAATGAAGATTTAATCTCCACCCTTGCTCATTTCTTTTTTGCCTCTTAATCTTGACTGTCCATTCATTTCTAAATTCATTTTTAAAAAAGATACTTTATCCTCATTCTTGAGATCCCATCCTCATAACATTCTTAGCTTCTTGAGATCTTGAAATCTTATTGCAAGTTCTTTGAGTCTTGGCATCTTAGCATCTTGGAATTTTGGAGCCTTACAATCTTAGCATCTTGGAGCTATGGAATTCATAGATATTTCATATTGAAGCATTGCACCATCATTGTCATTTTCTTTCTTGCATCTAACTTAATCCATATCATCTTAGATCTAGTTTTATTGCATTCATTCATATCATTTTAGCTTAGATCTTGCATCTCATCTTAGATCTATTGTGAATTATCATTTGAATCTTCCATTTTATGGTGCACCTTGCAAGGGTCTTTCTTTAAGGTTCATTTGAGAGCCACCATTCATAATATCCACATGGATCTTGCACGTCATGGATAGGAAGCTATAAGCCACTTCTTGAGATCTCTTTTTTATGGATTACCTCAAGTGTAATGGTTTATAGAAGTGACCTCACTTTTTGGTACACAAGAGGCACCTAAATCTATCAACCATCTATACATGTTTTTTCAAGGCTACAATAAAGTCATATACTTAATATTGAGAGAATTTTTTAGAGTCATAATTAGAGAAATCATTTTTACCTTTCTAATTTTTCTTCTCTTTCTTACACTCTTTCTAAAATTGACCAAATTTTTCACTATTCTATCATTTCACTTTGAACATTTTACCAGGAGACTTGTATCTCCCTAAAGACTTGTATTTACCTTTCTTGTACTTCTTTTTTTCTTTATACATCACTCTACACCATGAGTAACCAACGCCTCCTTAGCTAGTTCAGAAAATTTCCTTTACATCTCTTCTAAAAACAAAAAAGAAAATACATTGTCCAATTTGAAAGTGGTTTTTTTCTTCCAATGGCCATCACAAGGTGATTCCATAAGTTTAGAAAAAAACATAATAGAAGCATATATTTTTGTTGATTGTCAATCTTAATACCAACAAACTTTAGCTAAGAGATCACCATATTAAATGCATTCATGTGATCAACAAAAGATCCTCCTTCTTCCATCATTGGATAATACAACTTGTTTCTTAGGAATAACTTATTTACCAAGTATTTCCCTGATACTCATCACAAATATTCTTCCAAGCCTTAGTTATAGTCTTCTCTTCATGAATATTTAAGAACACAAAATAAGCTAGAAATAGTCTTACCAAACGCTTGGATTTTTTATTCATTTTATTCCATATGTTGTACACAATGGTTTTGTTTTTTTTCAAAGAAACCAAAGACCATATATCTCTATATATAATAATTTCCTCCATTTTGACTTTTCACAACTCAAAATTTCCTCCATTAAACTTCTCCATATTTATTTTTCTAGACGTTATTGCCATATCAAACCTGCAACAAGGTTATGAAAATTCCCTCTCCAAAGCTCCCATTGAAACTAGATCATCACAAAATAAACTTCTACTCAAAAATAATAAAAACTCTAGTTAGGCTCTAATACTAATTAAAGGGAAGAAAAGTAAAAACTAAATGCTTCCAAATCCTAAATCTAACAGTGGATGATGCAGAAAATTTATTTCAAACCCTTAATTGCTACAAATTAGATAAGAACATATAAATAATATTTAAACAAATAAAATCACAACACCAGATATATGTAGAAAAATCCTATTAGGAAAAAACCAACACTCAAAAGTCAAGACTCAATTTAATAAGTAGAAACAACCAATAGTTACAATACAATGCCTACACACAATGCTCTTTATAAGTAAATATAGCAACAAGGAATTCTATAGAAAACTTGGCACATAAAATCTTCTTAGAAGATATCTAGCCTATCATGCAAATTACACTAATAAGCCACACATTTATAGAGCTCGACACAAGTGGAAAACACCTATGGTTTCCAAAATGAACTCTAATACTAGAGAGGTGTGTGGTATCATAAAAAAAAAACTTTTTAATCTAATGGCACATTGAACTAACAAATACCAAAGAAACAATGGATAATCCATAAATAATGGTCACTTCTTCATAAGAAACACCTACCTCACACCACCTACCAAAAGTGAACTCTACCATAAATACCAAATGTCAAATAATAACAAACTCTATTACTCTTCCACCAAAATAGCAATTTTCATATTTATCATAGGAATTTTTCATGGTTCTAGCATAACAACCTATGACACTAGTTGGCTAATTTTTAGACTTCCAAAGTGGGTACAATAAAATAAATAATAATAAAATATAAACATGTTCAAGCTCTATGGCTGAGATGCCTTAATCCCAACAATGTACTATATGTTATATCACTAAGTTATATCCAGCATGTGATAAATGTGTGCATAGTAAGAAAGGAAAAAAATCATAGAGAGGCACATAGTTTAGAATATTATAATATTACAAATGTTAGTATAATGTGTGGGTGGTAATAAATTTTAATTTTAGATAGTAACAAAGAATAAATTCCTTGGTATAGAAAACAAAGGAGTGTGGCTTAAAGGAGTGAATTGTCTCTATAAAGAGATGTTCCATGGCACATGAGGTGGTTTTGAGGAAGAGATGGTTCTTAAAATTTAGATATATACTATTGATGATGCACAAAATGCTCAATAATTTTGAGATAGTATGGTGGAGAAAGAGTAGAATGGTGTCGTGGCGCATGAGATAGTTTTGAGGCAGAGAGGGTTCTTAAGCTTTGAATTTATACTAGTGATGATGAACACAATATTCTATAGTTTGGAGAAACTATGGGGGATAGAAGATAAAATAGTTCCTTGGTGCATGTGGTATTTGTGAGGTAAAGAGGTTTCTTAAGTTTTGAATATATACTAGTGATGATCTACAAAATATTCTATAATTTAAAGAAGCTTAATGGGGAGTTGATATCCTTCTTTAATAAGTTTGGATTTTATAAGAAACATAGCAAGCATGAAAGGATTCTAATTTTTTTCTTGGATAATTCATCTCCAATTTGAGCAAATGAAGGTGGTGTTTTATTTTATCTCCCTACTTTATGTGACTATCATCAATTTACTTTTGTTAGTGAATCTTAGCCATACAAAATTATAAATTTGATGAAAATGGAAGTGTTTCCAACTAGATAACAACACAATGGAGCTCCAAGGTGATCGTATTAATTGGTGAAGAAAAATATGGGCTTGTTAAACACATCCCAAGATTGAGAGGGGTGGGGGAGGGGGTTGATTCAGTCTTGGTCATACACTTAAGATTTTTCAATCACAATTTCACATCAATTAACCTTAACCAACTTAATATCATTTAGAAAGATAGATAAATTAACATCATACACCTGAAGATCATATTTTTATGGGAAATTCCAAGAAGAGGAAAATTGTGCAATGAGATCACAATCATACTATATGAAGAATACTTTGAAATATATATTTTAGGCTCACTACCAAGTTGCTCACTACTTTGGAAGGGACTTCAAACTAAGATACAATACTTTAGGGAAATATATAAAGGACTTGTAGGTTAAGGAACAAAAGCTTAGGGAAAGATAAGACAAAAAACATTAGGGAAATATATAATTTTTCCAAGAAGGAATCACTATCATCTATTAGAGTAAATGTATATTGTGAATTAACATGAATGAGCCTTCAGTATACCACCTCTAGCAATCCTCCAAGAAATAAGTAGTCCTTGAAAGAGTCTCATCAAGAAACCAACTTCATGAAAAATACCACACATACATACGTTATTTTAGACACTGATATATTAAAAGATATGATCATGAAGACACATCATTCAAATTGATAGATTCAAACTTCTATTCAACACATATTTACACAATGCACTTTACACATCTTTCACTTGATCCACATCTTATCCATACATCAAAATATTGAAATGATCTTCTAAACATAACAAGTTCTTCATATTAGGTCGTTTAAAATATAAAAACCATATTTTCAATCAAGTTGGTCCTCAAGATCAATGAAGGTGAATGCAATCCACATCATGAGATAAAGGGGGATCCAAAAACATCATAACACATCTTTCTAAGTAGCTTCAAATAATTTGTATGTATTAACACATCCTTCAAATTTAGGAAAAAATGTAATGTGTAGGTAAATAATTTTTAGCACCTAACTAGTTAGCCCAAAAACATATTCAATGTAGATCTTCAAAGTCCAGGGTAATAACTCAACTTCCAATACAAATCTGGACTAAAAGAATATGATCTAAACAAGAAAACTAACTGATTTGGCTAGAGACCAACACAAAAAATAATGTTGAGAAATAGATAATCACAACTCTTCTTGCAAAGAAAATCATCAACTAAAAATAAACTAAGAGACTTGACAATCATCTCAAGCATATCTTTTCAATTGCAATACTAGAAAAATTATTGTGGAGCATTCACTAGACCAATCCTGATAGATGACTACACTATCAACAAAATAAAACTACCAACCACATCAACTACAATGTTGAGGACCAAAAAAATATAAGAGTGCAACATCTACAAAATATAAACATTATATCTATAACCACAAGGTCTCATTAGTGAATGTGACGGAATGTGGAGGATTCTCCCATACTAATTTTAGATAAATTTTCTTGTATATTTCATCTTTTGATACTATGAAATTTGGGAAACAATAAATACTCACTCAAGAGAAATACGAGAGAAAATCTGAACAAATAATTCCATGAACATCCTCACATCAAGTTGATATCAATGACAACACTGATTCATATTTCCAAAAAAGGTTGGCCTAACAGGGTGACCTTGTTAAATTATTTGAAAATATTTTTTGGAATCAAGGTAAGAGTTATCCTCTTATACCACAAGAAATTAGAACAACAATGACTAAAATGGGATCCAAAAGCCCCAATTTATAGCACATATGAAGAATACCTCTCTTTTTAGTTCTCCACTTCATATGATGGTCACTACTTTTATTAAATGTGAGCTCAACCATATTAAAATTCAAATACATGATCCATAAACTAGTTGAAAGAGACTAAGTAATTCAATGCTAGATATTAATATTTTGAAAAAGTCATTTGGACCATAAACATTAATAATCCTTAGGTAGTGGTTATTATGCTTTTAATACTACTAGATGATATGATCAATAGTGGTTTGTGCACGGGGTGACCCTTTGGTGAAATGGTGGGGCTTCTTGCCTGTAGTGCCTACAACCAAGGTTCAAACCTCCTAGGGTTACTCTCTACTACGTCAAAAATTGAGAGGCCCCCAAGATCTTGTATCTTGATTTACCCGTGAGATGTGGAGTGGGGCATTTGCATTCTACCTAGGGAGTACATCCCTAGCTTAAATTTTGTATAGTCTGCAATAGAAATAATAAACAAGTGACTAAAATGGCACTCCCAAGTTTCTTGAAGTCTCTGAGCTTAAGCGTAGGGGCTAGGGTTTTTGCTCCTTGTGCAATTGTGAATGTGTAGTCAGGTTTTCCTCTCTGTCATGGCCATTTGGATCCAAAATCATGTAAGAAAGGACACTAGTCCAAGCTACAGAAGAATGAGACTGATCGATTTCTGGCCCAGATGAATCATAGAGATTTCCAAGGCTTTTCAGAAGGGTAATCCTCCTTCAAATTTTATGGGCTCCAAAAAGGGTGTGCCAAGCAACACTAGACGCAAGTGAAAAGGTTACAGCTGATGGTGAATGGTGTATGGGCTTCGTAGTGCAGACATGCAATGCTTGTGGATGCAAATGATGGTAGGGTAAAAGTTTGTAACACAAACAAGGGCCTTGGTAGCAATGTAGATAGTGGGCAACTCAGTGATGGTCAAACAACCAGTGCAGTGCATAGGGTTTTCGGTGGTAATGGCAGATCAAATGGGCTTTATGAGCTGCATAAGGGATTTCAAAAATCTACACTGTATGGAGCTTTAGACAAACCACAACATGCATGTTTTTAAGGAGCTTTTCTCCTCATCAATCCTTGATGCAAGGAGGCCAAATGGTACAAGAACCATATAATAAGCAGTTAGAACCTATTATACCTATGGCTAATGTAACTTTGGAGATTAAACTAGAGGAGGAGGTTAACCATAACATGGATATTTTTTTAGAGCTAGGTCTAATAGGATGATTCAGGGGGTTTTGGCCTAGCCTGATTGATCTTCATAAATGGATTTTAGATTTTTGGGAGCCCATTATTAGTGGTTGTGTTCAAATTTATCCTGCGGCTAAAGGTTTATTTATTGTTGTTTTTGATAATGCATAGGATAGGAACATGATTCTGTGTGATTACCAATGGTGTTGGGAGAACAAGTTTGCTTTAATGTTAAAGCCTTGGCATCTAGACTTATGCCTTGTTAATGAAGTTTTTGATAAGCTTCCATTATGGGTGAGGCTTCCTAACTTGCCCCAGCATCTTTGGTTTTATTCTTTCTTTGAAGCTGTAGGTGATGCTCTAGGTAGTTTCCTAATGGTGGATGAATGATCCTCCAATCTGCTCCACTCAACCTTTGCTTAGATTTTGGTGGAAATGGACATTGCAAAGGGGTTACCTATAGAAATTATGATTAAAACCTCAAAGGGAAACTAGATACAGCCTTTGGATTATGAAGGTATTCCCTTCAAATGTAGGATCTATTTTCAAACTGGTCATGTGGCAACTAAGTGTGATAAAAGTAGAGCTCGCAAACTGGTTTCATGGTGGAAAGATGCTACAATGCAACACTATACTGTTGAGAAAAAGCTAGAGCAACAAAAAATCTTCGCTCAAGCTATCTCAAGAGAACCGATGTTGGAGCCCCCCAAAGGAAAAGGTGGAGCAACCTTTGAAAAATAAGGTGGGCTTGGAGGTTGAAGGTGTGAAGTGAAGGATTCACAAAGTAATGGGGAGGCCACTCCAGTTCGGAAGGAGAAAAAGATTCTAGTGGGGGCTCGTGAGATGGAAAGTGTTTTATTGGTGGTTGGGAATCGAGCCCAACAAGAGGAGGAATATTGTTATGATCAAACTCAAGACTCACTGGCATGTTCAGTGGACTGGCAGAATGATGCTGCCAGATTGGAAGAGGGATGGCATATAGTTAAAGGTAAGAAGAGTAGGAAAGTGAGGTTTGGCTCCTTTGACATGATTTTGCACTCTAATCGGAAGGGAAGCAAATATAGTAATTCTTGAATCTGGTTTGTTCAAAGACTTGTGTTGGGAAGGTGGATTCCCTTGATGTATCCATCCTTGGTTTCGAGCCAAGCTCAATCCTGGTCTCTTTTAATAAAATCATTATTGTTACCGGTCAAAAAAAATAGTGTTTGTGCACTCTTATTAAGAATAAGTATTTTATATATTTTAATAATTTATATGATAGACATAATATGTGCTCTACTTTTTTATAATTTAACTCATTATTAAATAAATTTTTGTCTATATAATTATAATTTACAAGTTTGTACTTATAATATTCTATTAGTAATTTGTTTGGGCAATCATTTAATTTTCTATGGTGAGAGGAAGATTGTTACACTTTTTAATTAAACTAAACTACAATATACATAATTTAATAAAAATATGAAAAATTTAAACTTAATTACAATTTTTTCCATAAAATATTATTTGGGGACTCATTTAACCTTCTATACTAAGATAGATTGTTACGCCTTGTGATTCAATTTTACTAAAATCTACATAATTTAATAAAAGGATGAAAATCTTAAACTTCTACTATAATAATACTATTAAAAATTAAAAATGTTAAAACACTAAAAAAACACATACTAGTTATTAATCATAACTAAATTCTAGAATGAAAACAATATTTTTAAGATTAACATTATCAGATTTCCACAATCCATTTCTAAATGCATGTATGTTTTTGGATTTGATTGTGTATGTTTTTAGCATCAACATTTCCAATCACACTCCATGATCCATCATTAGTAAGAGAGAGTGCAAGAAATAGATAAAAAAAACACAATCAAATCGAGAAACATACATACATTTAATATTTTTAAGAACTTAAAATTTATTCATTTTATTAAAATAATATAATTTTATTTCTACAAACCATTTATTTATATTATTATTGTTTTTTTGTTTTTTTGGAAAAACATTATATTTATATTAATATCAACTAGCTCAAAAGGGCTCCCAGAGAATGAACCAAGTAAGAAAACTCTATTCATGACCCATCAAAATACACAGTGAGCTTCAGATCCTCAGAATATTTCCTAGACTACCTGAAGCCCTGAGGTCATGAATAGACCTGATGACAACTTTTATAATAAGATCCCCAATACAAAAAAGCAAAAATTATCTGCATTTGAAACATGTGTATGATTAACATCCTAAATTTTCCCCAAGACCCATAGCCACTTTGAAGGCCTAATTACATCAAGAAACCCTAGCACCCAATTACAACTTAAATGCACAACAACATGTGCCAATATACAAGTATAGACCTAAATACATAAAGAGTACCATAGCACCCATTAACAGCTTTAAAGCACATCATGATATGCATAGTACAAATGGAAAGATCTGTGAAACCAAAATCAAAGCAGAGGACCTTCATGAAGAAAAAACATGGCAAAGAGAAAGGCCCGATGAGGAGAAGAAGAGGGCATCTATTTTCCAATACATGTATATCATCAATTATGAGAGTCGCACAAAAAACCTGCAGCAAGATATCAGTTGAACAAAAAATATGAACCATGGCATATAACACATTATGGAGCATAATCACTACAACCAAACTATGATGGAGGAGATAGAAATAGAGAGCTCCACAATCTATCAGCTTGAGAGAAAATGGTGTCACCCCAAACTTAAGGGACCATGAGATGAAATAGAAGAGGAGGACAATTCAGCTAACAATGACACCGAAGCACAAACAAGAGCTGGCAAAGGAGAATAATCCCTACAAGGAGAATTACCACCCCACAGGGGGAGGCCCAGAGTCCAAACTAGAGGCATGAACATGAGACATCAAACTGAGAAGAGCATACATCTTTGCAAAAGCCTCTCCTCTGTGACCTGCATCAAAGGGAGTCTTGTTAAGAAAGTGATAAGGGAAATAGGAAAAGGACAAAGCTATTGAGATTCAAGAGCCTAAGGAGCAAGAGGCAATCAAAGATCTTTTACAGATGTTGAGTGGTAGTACACCAAGGAAGAAGGCACAAAAAAAGAAGGTGAAAATTTCTACACCTGAGGTGACACTAGAAGAAGTTATTGTGATTTTGAAATGGGACACAGATAACTTATCTTATGAACAGATGTAGACATTGCAAGAACTACTGAAGAGGAAAAGTAGCAAGAATAATTAGAAGAGAACATCAGCAAAAGCAAGTTCTACATGAGATCAAAGATATATTTATTGATGCTTTTGAGATGACTGATGTTAATGAATCTAATCCCAAACTAGAACAACTAGTCAAGAAAGTAATAGATGATGAAGGTGAAGTAAATGATAAGTTGTTGTAGTGGTCGAAAATAAAATTTGAGACAAAAGTATTGGATAAGGTCTTTGCCGAGATAGCAATCAAGCAGGCCCAACTCTCTACCCAAATATCTAATTCAGAAGAAGTTATACTGAATGCACAATCCTTCTACAAGAAACTGTGCAATGGAGAAGAATTTATCAAGATCAACTAGGAACTCATAGATAAACTACAGACAGATATCAAGTATACTGGGAACACATTGAGTTTGGATGCTAGTTCCAGCTCCAGACATTATGCCAAACTTATGTATTCTCAAGGAAGGATAGCCGAGTTAATGGCTAATGATGGTAAGATAAGGGCTCATCTACTCTTGATTCAATCAATGTTGACACCTCCCCTAGAGGCCATGCAACAAGAGTTAGCAAAGGCTAAGGATACCATACAGAAAGATTATCATCTTTCTACTCTTGAGAGTCTAGTAAATCTAGCTGTCGAGCTAGAAGTGCAATCAGAGGTTCTAAATGTTGCATCCACTGGTTGGAACACTACATTTCGCATGGTTATGATGCTTCATAAACCATTTCTTGAGAAACATTTCGAGCTCCCTGCTATTGAAGACATCATAAGTGCCAAAAACAAGGGGGAAATTAAATGACATATCCAGGCACCAAGGGAGGTAATAGAATAAGAATTGTATGATATACTCCATTTTGTATGTATATATATATCTTAGGGGGAGTATTCTATTAATACTAAAGTACTCTTGTAAATATAATTGTAAATGTCATGAAAAAGTGTTTTTGCCACTAATGTCAAAGGGGGAGATTGTAGATCCCTATAGTTTTGTTGTCTATTAGTGTCTTACACTTAGTCATTATTTAGGCAATGTTGGTCGGTCATCACTGCGACTGAGTCATCATGTCTAGGCCAAATCATGTAATGTATATTTACCGAGCAGTAGTCACTGTCGAGTAAACCAAAGCTCACTGAGTACTTTTGTATTAGCCGAGTTAGTTTTTGTTGAGCTATGTGAAGTAGTTTATGTTAAGCACCATAGATATCAATGGAAGCCAAGTACAGTGAATGCTGAGTATTAGAGACATTAATTGTCGAGTTAACCAGAATTGACATATGAGTTTGTTATGGCACAATCATCGAGGTAAAATGTTTTGGCTGACATTCATGTTTTGTATTTTGTTTATTGAGGAAATCATGAAGGTGATTACGCTTCTATTTTTCTATCATTGATCCCAATGCAACACTTGAAGCCAATCAGAATTAAGAAAGCTTAAGCGACAAAAAGAGTAAATCTGGATCGTAGATCTTAAATCTCGGAGTAGATCAGTTGTCTTTATAAGATGAAATCCAAACCCTAATATAGAGTGTGTGAGAAGATGCAAAGTTAATGAAAGGAAAGAACAAAGAATACATTCAAATCAATGAAGTATTCTATGAGAGTTCAGTGATCGAGTGGAACAGAGTATTGCAGTGAAGGACAGAACATAGATAAAGTTGATAGATAAAATCAAATCATATTGGAAGGAGAAGATCTTTAATCAGCATACAATGCAAACTGAAGGATCATGTACTGAGGACATTCTAACAAGTGTATCAGGGTAAATCTCTTAACAGAGTGGTTTTAACAAACCTTATATAATCTCTTAACCGAGTGCTTACTTAGTTGTAAGTTTTAAATCCTTTTGCAAGGTAGATTGTATAAGTCTTTTAACTCTTAATAGGGTAGACCCCTCACAGAGTAGATCATATTTTGTGATCAAATTTGTAGCCCTAACAGGGAAACTTTATACTGTAGTAGTGAAGATTTTTGGGTGTCATCCCCACCCCAATTTTACCTTTCATGGGTTTCTGGGTAACCAAATTATTGTGTTATGAGTATTTACATGTATGATGTTTAGTGAATTACTTTCAGTACATTAATGAAAAGTGTGATAATGCTATGAAGTTTTTTAGTAACGTTAAAATGGATTAGTTGGTGATATCTGATTCACCTCCCCGCCCCCAGTATCATTATTCCCAACTAAATTTCAACAATTATTACATATTCTATAAATTTTAATCTTTTCATTAAAATTCCCTTATCAGTCCATCATTAAAAGAATAACATAAACCAATACTTATAATTTTAAACACCAAATTACCATTTTGATAAGATTCAAGTAAGCCACATTGAAAATTATCATATTTTCAAATATTTATTTGAGGCTCCATTTTACAGGTAGCCTTGTTTTTAAAGAAGCATAAGAAACTATGTTTTCACATTTGCATAGTTTTCGACCTTCCATTTTCCATTGGAGAAGAATAATGAAACCTCGGCTTAATTATTGTATAGAAATGGCCTTATAGAACCAAGCTCCACAAATGGCACTAGAAACAGGTCCAATGATATACACCCAGAGACCATTATAATTGCCTACTATTAGTGCAGGCCCCAGAGATCTTGTTGCGTTCATGGAACACTCCTGACAGCGTCCTGTATGTAGAAATCCATTTTCAATTTAGTACATCAAAACATATTCTATATACAAACAAATCAAAAATTTAGAACACTTCATTATCAAATTTCGTACATACCCAGCAAATAAACCATTAGAAGCTACTATACCACCCACAGCCACCCCCTGCCATTCCACTATGATGCAGTGTAAAGAATTGTTGATCAGCTGATTGTTAGATATCAAAGTGGAACATAAACTCCAACTAGAGGACTTTAGTACATTAACTGGTTACTTTTTATCTAAAAATGATAGGATATTAAAGATGTAACGGCTCTATCATATAACGGCTCTGCCACAGAGGTGAAGCCCAATCTTCTCTCTACGATAACCGCTAAATTCTTATTCCCTGACTTGCTATGAGGGTTCTTTTGACCGTGTAAAGAAAGAAAGCTTAAAAAGCTTAGAGCTGCTGTAACAAGTTGTAATAGTGATTAATTTAATAGAGATATATGCCCTGCTTGAAAGTGGACGTAATCCAGAATAGCTGGATGAACCACTATAAAACTTGTGTCTGTGTTTGTGTATTTTTTATCATTTATTTATTCTGTTTCTGGTTTTAGTTTTAATTAGTTTTGGGGTTTGCAATTAATTTCAACAATTGGTATCAGAGCTGGTTAAGCTCATTCAATTTTTTGGGAAATTGGTGAGGTTTTTGCAGGCACCATGGATGAAGCAGATAAATGGAAGATTGAGAAGTTTTTCACGGTACAATTTTGGATTCTGGAAAGTTCAAATTGAATCTTTTCTTATCAAGCAGGATTTGCAAGCCACATTACTTGGAAAAACAAAAGGAAAGGGTTCGATGTCAGATGAAGAGTGGGAAAAGACTGATCAAAAAGCAAAGGCAACCATTTTCCTATCTTTATCTAGCAATGTGCTCTTCAATGTTTTGATAGAGAAGACCATGAAAGAACTGTGGGATAGGCTTTCCTCATTATATGAGATAGCTTCAGCATCAAATAAAGTGTTCATCATCAAGAAATTGTATAATCTGAAAATGAAAGAGTGATAGCAAATCACCTCAATGAGTTCAACATTTTAGTTACTCAGTTGATTTCGTTGGAATCACATTAGATGATGAGATAAAGGCAATATTATTATTATGATCACTTCCGAACAGCTGGGAAGGAGTTGTAATGGCTATAAGCACTTCAGTTCTAGCCAAGAGCAAGCTGAACTTTGATGACGTTACCGCTACATTACTGTGAAGACATGCGTCGGAAGCAACAAGAACCCTCTTCTAGTGATGTTCTAACAACGATGAGCACAAACAATAGAGGGAGGAGTCACAAGAGAAGAAACAACAATAATAACAATGGAAGAGGAAGATAGAGTCATCACTCCAAATCAAGAGGGAGAAATGGCGCATGCTGGTTTTGTGCGAAATCGAGACACACAAAGAAACAATGTTGGAACTATAAAAGGGCTCAAAATAATGTCATTAATAATGGTGCTAATGCTGCAACTGATGGAGCTTTGGTACTTGCAGCTGGTAACACAAATTCAAATTTGTGGGTTCTCGATTTCGGTGCCTCATTTCATGCAACTCCATGTTGGAGTGCTTTCACGAATTACCAAGAAGGTATGTTTGGCAAAGTTTTTCTTGGGGATAATAAAGAATGTGACATAGTGGGAAAAGGGGATATTTTATTGTCATTGAAAAATGGAAGAAAATGGATTTTAAAAGATGTTAGGCATGTTCCTACACTCAAGCATAATCTGATTTCTGTTAGTCAGTTATATACACAAGGCTGCAATGTTAGTTTTGATTTAGCTTCATGGAAAGTGTCAAAAGGTCAATTAATTTTAGCAAAAGGGTAGAAAACTGGAAGTTTGTATACATTAGAGTGTCATGGTGAAGTGGGAGCAGCCATGGCGGTTGCGGATAGCAATGTCGAACTTTGGCATAAGAGGCTCAGTCATATGAGCAAAATAGGTCTTGAAGTTATGCTTCGAAGAGACCAACTTCCGGGTTTAAAAATGGTTGATTTGACATTGTGTGAACATTGCCTTTATGCCAAACAAAATCGCACCAGCTTCATAAGGATGGGTCATGAGAAGAAAACATCTCCATTGGAGCTCATTCATTCCGACATTTTCAGTCCTACAGAGATAACTTCCATTAGTGGTGCTAATTATTTTGTAACATTTCTTGATGACTGCACTCAAAAAGTTTGGATTTATATGTTGCATAAGAAATCAGAATTTTTTTCAAAATTTAAAGGTTTTAAGGCTATGGTGGAAAATCAGATTGGAAGAAAAATAAAATGTTTATTAACGGACAATGGTGGTGAGTTTTGCTCTACGGATTTTGACCAATTTTGTGCAGATCATGGTATTCAGAGGATTAAAACAGTCCCTTATACACCTCAGGAAAATGGTGTAGTTGAGAGTTTGAATCGAACTATTTTGGAGAGGGCTCGGTGTATGTTGTCTAATGTTGGTTTGGGGAAAGAATTATGGGTAGAGGCATGTAATACGGTGGTTTATTTAATAAACTAAGCTCCTTCATCATGTCTGGATTTTGATATTCCAGAAGAGCGTTGGACTGGTAAGCGAATCTCTTATTCTCATTTGTGTGTTTTTGGGTGTGATGCATATGCTCACATTAATAAAGAGAAAAGATCGAAGTTGGATTTTAAATCTAAAAAGTGCATATTTTTGGGGTATGGTGAGGATGAATTCGGTTATTTTCTATGGGATTCAATCACTCAGAAAGTAGTACGGAGCAGGGATGTTGTCTTTAATGAGAAGTCATTTTCTGGTTTGAAATCTATGCACTCTTCTTCTGATAATTTTATTCAATATGATCTGTCCGATAATGGGATTCATAAACAGAATATGCCCCAGGTCACATTCCACCCCTCTACCTTTATCCCCTCTAGCATTGTGCAACACACTTCTTCTACAAATACTATGCCCTGTCAAATAATGCAGCCACCACTTATGACTCCCACACCCTTAGTGGTTCACTCACAACCACTATTTCAAAATTGCCCTGGGTAAGTGCACAAAGATGGGGGACCAAAAAGTTGCCACTTTTCTTTTTGGCCCCCCATCGCACATAGTGTGCACGCACTAAAGGGTGTACGCCCTATAGGGTGCATGCCCTATGGCTTGGGATGCCCAAGCCTTAGGCTTGGGCAATTCAAATCCTTTATAAAGCGCACATGCCCTAAAGCGCACACGCCCTATAGGGCGTGCTCCCTATGTAAAAAAATCATAAATTTACATAGGGTGTGCACCAAATAGGGCATGCACCAAATAGGGCATGCGCCCTATGTAAGATACAAATTTATATAGTGAGAGAGAGAGAGGGGGGGTAATTTATACAAAGAGAGGGGGGGTAATTTATACAAATATAACATTTAAGTATAAGTTTGATAATTTTAATTTCTTATACTTTAAGTTATATTTGTATAAATTATAAAATATAATGCTTTCGGGATGTTTGGGATAGGTTCCAGCTTCATAGGAGTTAACATGCAAATTCTAGATTTGAAAAATTCCAGACTTGCCAAATTTTAGGATTCAGCAAGCCTTCAGCAGGGTTACCTCCCAAAGTCCATCATGGATTTCTAAGGTCAAAATGAAGCTGGCAAAAGGATTCCCAAAGGTTTTTAACTCGTTTTATCACAAATCACTCAGTTTCAACCCCATCTCTACGACAACTTAGATTATCTCTCACCCAAATCT